>BMAU01018543.1:407500-781094 GCA_019973935.1 Trichonephila clavipes
CATTCCTCTTGAATCGTTTTGAAAAGTCCGTTCAGTGTTCTTAGATGCCATTTTTTAATAAGTGTTTTTAGTAAACCGAAAACCTAAAGCACAAAAGTACATTGGAGAAGCGTTAGGTGATTTTACTGGTATTTCATCAAATGGGATAGGCTCCATTCCTGTTTCTGATTCTTTCTTTACTAAATAAGAGGCAGTTGACTTAGGCGTGTGACTAGAGGCTATGTTCATATGAAGCTAAACTTTATCAGTGCCCTTTACTTACAAGGTTGGAATTTCTTCCATAAAAATTGGTTCTAAATATTCTGCTGATAGTAGAGTAAATTAATTTTGGCTTTGCTTGAGGCTTTTATGATTTTTAATTTGTTGTGTCAAAATCTTGCAGTTATCATGAATCCCTTTTGGAACTTTCCTGTGCCCTGCCGAAGCTATTTCTTACGTTTATTCCCTTCAGTTGAGCAATAGAAAATGGATCCTATTTTAATACAGTCATTTACATATACCCATGTGTCATCGAGTTTTACCACAAATCTCCATTTTTTCAGCAGCCAGGTGTTTTTCATATAATTTTCTACAATTTGTTTTTCTTTCACCAATATGTTGTTGCAAAAGCAGATCTACTTTAGAATTAAACAACTTTTTTAGCTTAAAATCATTATGAATGATTTTACTTACAGTGCCGGAAGGTATTCCTAGTTCCGATGTAATGAATTTTTGAGTCTGCGTATTTTCTTTTAGAATCAGGGATTTCACTTTCTTGATAGTTGCCTGCGTTCGAACAGTCTTAGGATGAGGCTTCGTGGTCATGTTTTCATTTTTACTTCCAGCTAGACGTTTTTTCCCCTTTCATATTTAACATATTATAAACACCTTTTTATGAAATGCCCTGACCGAGATTTTTACACCGCTTTATAATTTGTTGATACGAGTATTAATCCTCGGAAAGCGCAGTTACGTAACCTTCGAGCCATCTATCAATTTTAGGAGCCATTTTTTCAAAATAAATCTTTTATTTTAGATTACAATCAAAAGAAAACATTAACAGACGATTGTTTTAAAGTTGCCACATCTCAAAATGTAAACGAGAAAATAAATCATAAAATCGTTTCCATAAAGTACTATTATACAGTATTTTCAAGATGATTTGACGTATGAAAAATGTGAATATGATGCATAAAATATTTTCTGTCTTTAGTTAAATTTACAATCTAGAGAATGCTATTATTGAAGAAAATAGTGCTTATTAACAAGTAGCTATATTGTTTCTTAAAGTTTAAAATATTTATTTTGACAGAACAAAAAATTTAATGTCGTTTAATTTACGGCTATTTTTTGTCTTCATCGCTTTATTTCTTCTTTTTAATCTACGCTCTATTTTTTACTATCATACATTTTTCTTAATAATAAAGGATGATGAAAAGTAATGGTTGGTACCTTGTACACTTTTGCTATAGTGGTTTATCGCACCTCCAACAACTTATCACTTTTATAACTTCACTCATACCGAGTGGACGTACCATCCCAGTCGTCCAGTCGTATGAAAGTTCCTCTTTGTCTTAAGATACTTTAATTCCAGAATATAATTAATTCATAATTTGTTGATACTGATTACATTTATTGCTGGTAATAAATCTATGCTTGTTTTGGATGAAAGTTCATTTTTCTTTCATTTGAACTTTATCGAGGTTAATTTTAATGCTAGAGAGCGTACCGCCGTATTGAGATCTACCGCCTCCTACACAGTAACTTTATCTATTTTTGCTACATTTTGACAAGAATTTATAAGAAAACGCACTATTTATAATTGGCTTAAAGTTGTTTAACATCTGAATGCTAATTTATCCATTTGCGTGTTATTCATAAGCTAAAAATTATAATGAATAACAAACAATAATGAATCGATGTGTATCCAACATGCATTTCTTTTTTTTTTCAATGTGTGTAAGTAATGGAAAAAAAATTTTAATGGATGATATATAGTTTTGAAAAAGTACTTGACATATAATAACAACTTTTGCGTATTATATATCTTTACATGAAAAAAGAATATCTCGAATCTAAACTGAATAAGTGAATGTAAAATGACATTAATTTCGCTTCACAATTGATGGAAGAGAAAAAAAATCACCAATTGAATAAACGATTAGATGTCCCCTAAAATTAATTTATGTATTGGTTTCCTCTTGTTTAGGAAATTAAAATTCTCAGAAGATATACGTTTATTTTTTATGCAAGAAGCATTATTAAGAAAACAACTAAAAATTCAATGCAATACACTCTCTATATAAGTTTTACGTATAATTTCTTTTTGTTTTTTTGTAATGGGTTATTGATTAGGGACATAATAATATCCTCATATGACGTTGCTGACACTTCAGATAGCATGTCTATTTCACAAAATCTTATCGTTAGGTTTTGAAATAACTTAGGGACTCATTTGTAATAACTGAAAAATATCCTTTATAAAAATTTAACGATTTTTAAATAAGCTATTAAATAGCAAATAAATTAAATTATTAAACTAATCATCTCACTGTATTTTTGATACTTCAGAGTCTTGAATAATTTTCAGGGCTACATGCAGCTCGTGAAACAATCTTTTAAAAATAAGTTATCACTTGTATTAAAGATTTAGTTCAATCTCTTAAAGATAAATCTCTTCTAAAAGTTTTGGAAAAGTTTTGAAAAATCTACGTTCTTACTTAAATTCGCTTTCAGACACATTATGGGAGACTGCTGCTTTGAAAGAAAAATAGCGTTAGTTATTTCATTGATGCTATCATGTATAATAGTGTTAGTGATTATTGATGCTATACATAGCTTTAGGGATTTCCCTTTTTCTATATTTCTTCTTGGGTCATGAAATTTCAAAACATCGTATTTGTCCTTCACAATGAGAACATAATTTTGTTACGAATATTTGTCATTGTTAAAGATGATTTTATGAACGAATAACTTATTTTAATGAATGTGAACTACATCGTTACACGTTTTCGATAATTTTATATTGCCGAAATAGTTTCTAATTTTATGAGACTAACGTGTGTAACATTCAGTATACGTAATTATTAACTTATGCCTTTTATTATTACTAAACTTCTTTTATTGTTTGAACAAACTGTAGTTTTAATTTTTAGGTGTCTTTCTTTTACAGAGCTTTATATTGATTAAGTTTATCAGTGTTGTTTCATTTACACTAAGAAGTTTTTTTCTTTTTAAATGCAGCTTTTTCAACAAAGTAAGAGAAGAAGCTTTAAAAATATTTTTCTAAAATCACAAATATTTCAGAGTTTTTTTATACAAATATAATCCCTTATATATATTCGTTATATATATATAAGAGAGAGAGAGAGAGATTACATATAAGCGTATAATTTTTAATACGTTCTATTTTAGTGGGAAAAAGATTTGAGTACTCTAAAGATAAAATAGAATTTTGAAAATTTGAAATCACAATAAAGAGATGTATGCTGTAATATTTGTAAACATTGTAGACTGAGGACTGCGATTTTAAAGGTATATATACTCGTATATATATTTTGCACTGTTATATTATTCGTTATTTATCATGATGTGTTTAAATTATGCATATAACCAAAATAGGAATTTGTTTTTTATCGAATATGAAATTAATAAACTAAATGTATTATAAAACGAGATGCACTAATTATTTTTTTTAAAAAAACATCATATATCCAAAAGAAAAACTTTGCTTTTTTCGCCCCTTAAAATAATTGCACTTTCTTAAAAATCTTTTCTCATTATTACTTGGGAACGCCAATAACATCAGAATGCTCTACTCAGTTTTCAGTGGGAATTCTTCCGTGTTACTTTTAATTAAAAAAGTAATAAAAAGTTTTCTATCTCGTTGATAGCATTCCTGTCTGCAGATACTGATACTAAATCTTTTGCTTGATTACGCTTTAGGCCTTTTTTCATTTAGTCAGATTGCTTTTGGAAGAATTACTTTTGAAATTTCTGTCTAGCTGAATGATTTTTCAAAAATACGGTGGAGATAAATAGTTCTTATTATTTCTCTTTTTTAAAAAAAAGTATACGGCTGTATCCGATGAGTTGCTTTTAAATGTAAAAAAAAAGTAAAAACTCTATTTCAACGAAGTAATTTTTATAGTGATTACGAATCCGAGTATTTTGTTCTGAAATGATCTGGTAACTCAAAAAGTTTTTTTATATAGAAGCCCAGTTATTGCAATTAAATAAAATACTTTTCAATACAGATATTAATTACTTATAAAATAGCTTCAAGCACAATCATTAAGCCCTTTGTAGGACTTAAAATTATTCAACATCGTAGCACTTATAATGATATATAAGATTTAGCAATTTAATCTTTTTTCTGCATCTGCGGAAGATGTTTTCTAATTAAATAACTCTTAAAGAAATATTTATTAGAGTAAATTCGTACAGTTTTTTAATTGCTTAAGTATTCTAGAAGTATTATGATGTTAGATAGCGTTATTATAAGTTATTTTTAAAAACATGTACCAAAAAGGTCTGACTTTTAATTTTTTACTTATTATATTTCAGCTTTTACAAAATTCTTTCACGTTATTTAAAATCTTATTCACTGTTTTAAATCTAAATGATTTCTAATTTTTACTTTTATTTTATTATTAATTTTATTCATTAGATACAGTCATTTAAAAAAAAAGTGAATCTTTTTAAATTCAAGCATCCTTTCTTATTCCTCATCGAAGTTTTAAATTATAAATCGTATGAGAATCTTAACCTTCATAATCAAATATCTATTTATTGTATTAAATGTTTTTAGATTTTATGGATTTTAGTGCTTTGAAATGATATCTACTCTCATTCTATAACTTTAATTGTAAAATTTTTATGTGCATATTAATTTTTTTCATTCAATACAATTTTCTCATATAAAATTAATTCTAACACACCAGAGTAAAACACGATGTTTTGAAGACTAGTTATCCTTTTTTTCTCAATTTTTTGTTATATCCGTTTCAAATAATATCGACCCCCCCCACCCCCAAATTTTTCTCCCGATTGCAAAAAACCGTAGGTATTTTTTAATTTTATAAAAATGTAAGACCTCACACACACAGTCTTTAAAATCTGATGATTGGTGTAAATAGTTTTAATAGAATATAAATGAAAATTTTTTTTCGGCCGTATTTTGCAACTTTTTCGTGTTCTTAAGAATAACTTGTTATTTTTTTAAAAAAATGTATTATAGATTTTCTTTCTACAACTTCTACTAATCATATCAATCAAAATAGAACTTTTTTCGAATGTGTAACTTTTAAAAGGAAATATTCCTTGTTAAATATGTCACACCTCATTAACATTTAAGACTCGATCAACAGAATGAAATTCACAGTAATTAACAATGGATTAATCACCTGACAGATGTTTAACAGGTTGCATTGATGTTCCTTTTCTCTATTACCGATCAATACTACACATTCTCAATGAACATTAGCTAAGCTTTTAATTTAGAACATATCAAATATATCATCCCCATTTATATAAAGATCAAATCCAGCAGACATTTAAATCTTACCATCGGAAAATCTCATTACAATTTAATTACCAGAAATAGTTCGTAACTTCATTTCAAACTCCATACAAGTATTGCATGTGATAGATGTTCTAACATTTGTGTAATACTCAGGAAAATATTGTAGAAATTCAAGCTGTTGAGTAATTACAGGCTGACATTGAATAAACTTCTCACTGATCTGACGTTTCCCAATTATATAGTACAACTCATAATTTTTGTAACCAGTTTTAAATACTTAATTTGAAAGAAGTTCTTATGCAAATTATTTTAAAAGATTTCAATTAAAAATTCGATCTGAGTTTTAAAATGGACAGTTAGTGAACGTTATTTTAAATTATTGATAAAATATTAACAAGAAATAAGTAAACAGTTACAATATTAAATAACTAACCAACTAAACTGAAATAATTAAATGAAAGAATGATCGATACATAAGCAATTAACGTATTGTGTATTATTAAGAATAATTTTTATAGGAGAATATATTCATCTAGTGACTGTAAGATAAACGTCTCATTTCTGCCATCCTACATAATCTATGAGTTTCTACACGTTTGTTGTGTTTTATATATAGAACTGGAATATATTTCCTTTTACACTTGTACAGTGATCAAACATTCTTATTTATGCACATAGGCAAAGAGATCAAGCATTTTTTTCTAAAAAAATGTTTATTGAGCCTTTCCCATTTATATCACTTGGGAGATTTTAACATAGCAGGATATTTTTGGTACCAACGTACTTGAAGAAGTAATTACTTTCTAAAAATTACAAATATTCACAAAACATAAAGAAATTTAAGATGTTTTTTTCTATATTAGAGAGAAAGGTATAAAACAATATCTAAAAATTTTCATTTCTCATTAAAGTGCATACTTATATTTTTATTATTTTTGCCTTTGTGTTTCTATTTTTAACTATAAAAATTTATTTTAAGAATATTAAAATGAAAAAAAATGTGTGGCTGCTTTTTTAAAATAACCATAGTTCCAGAGACATTCCCTAAACAGTTTTATGAAACCACTGTACAATAAAGTCATGAGATATCACAAATAACTTATTATTTAAATGTACTTTTATTTTAACATGGGCATTTTAAAATGCTGCCACATAAATTAACATTTAAATCTATAGTTCTTAAACTTTGTGTTGTTTTTGCTAATGCTACCTGCCTAATGGTGGCAGATCGAAGTCCACTAAATTCATCGCCGCTAAGGTCTAGACGTACGCCTCTCGTTACCCGTAGCTTTAAACATCATACAGGTGACAGGATGATTTGGCTCACTTCCACCTCAAAATTTTGAGGGAGAATACCCTGAAGGTGGTAAGGTGCCTCGCACCTCTCTTCCTTTTCCCCCAATCTCATGGTTCTCATTCGAACCCAGGCCCGAACAGTGAGTGTCATTAACCACTATACCAAATGCCGGAGTTTTAAATTTTAATTTACAAGTTCGAATATCGCGTTGCATTGATTCTAACAAAAAAATAGAGACAATAATATACAATTTAATATGTACAATTAATAATATACAAACACATACATAAAATTTAGAGACAATATAATACAAACATATAATATATAATTTTATTGCAATAAAATACAAAAATTAAATTTCTAATAATCCTTTGAAAATCGAATTTAAAATCTCTACCTATATTTCTGATTTTCCCGCTTTGGAACATTCTTGAGTAAGTCTAACGTTTAAAATTTTGATTATCTTTCACCTGACCTCATGTTTAGCGAGCTTACTTTTTCAAATCATTTACCTAAAAATTTTTTTTAGTATACTCAATGCAGTTTGTTTTATTAGAAGAACAAATATTATGTAATTTGCCTTCAATTTTCTATAAAATTGTATGTTACACAATATTATTCCCTTTTAGTCCACCATTCATGGAACATTTACCCAATTTATTGAATAAAACTTAAAGCAGTTTAGAATTTAACTCTTATTATTTTTTTTACAAATCATTAAATTGGAATTTTGAAGAATGATGTGAAGAACCAAAATGTTAAGTATGATTTTAAACTTTATTTATACGATGACCCCCCCCTCCTTTGATGTTAGTTTATGTAAGCATGGGATTTTAAATATTATAAATAGCTGCATTATAAAGATTTATATATTCATATTTTAAACATTTGTACGTGTAAGTATTAATGAATAAAAAGCACATATATTAAAAATCTAAAAGAGAGAATAGTTTTTTAAATAAGATTTTTAAGGATTCAATGTTGTTTTGTTAAAATGCAAAAATTTAAGATGAAGTTTATTTTATAAAGTAAATAGTTTAGTTTCTTAATAAATAATTCTAAGAAAAATCTGTTAAAATTGTACCATATTTGCTACAGTAAACAAAATTTACTCAAGTAGGAGAAAAATTAACCGAACTATTTTTAAATATCAAGTAGCATATAAGTAACAATTTAAGTTTTAATCTCGAAACTGAATATCTGGTTGCTCGAAAACCTTGAACAAAAGTTATTTGGAGTTGTGACAAAATGGAAAAAATGAGTCATACAGTTACCTGTAAAAGTGATTGGGCCCTTTAAACATTTCTTAAAAAGGCTTTGTAACTGGAATTTGATTCAAAAGAAAAAAACTACAATTATTTTCATATTATCTATATTTAATTTCAAATGATAAAATCCAACACAATTTGTTTTTAAGGCATTAATTTAGATTTAAACGAAAAAATGAGTGTTAAAAGACAACGAAAGAGAACGGCACAAAAGTAATCGGGTCCTATAGCATTTTTAAATAAAATATTCCTTATAACTTTATCATCTACCACTTTTTTTTCATTTTTTATTATGTAGGGATTTTTAAAATTTCGTTTAGAATCCCTTTACTTGAATATATCCCAGTAATATTGCATTTAATATCATAAATGGCTAACAATTGTAAGAGAAGATCGAAAGACATTCGAAAATTGATTATTTTTTTCAACATAAATATTGTGATTCATTTCCCAATATGGATCATTTATTAAATTTGTCTCTTTAGACTGATTATTATGTGATAAAATACCGGGAAGGAAGAATGTCTAACTGAAAACAAAAGAAAAGATGGCTTTCCGGCAAAATTACTTTGAGTAATAAGTTTATTAGTAGAATGGTGGACAGAAATTTCCACTGGAACATTGCAAAAATTTTCCTTTCACTTTCATCTGAAACCGCTTGACGAATGAAGATGTCAGTTGATTTTCAAGAGAAAATCAACCGCCAGAAAAAAAATCCGGGGAAAAACAAGACCTAAACATTTTCTTGCAAAACCAAAGATAAGTGAGTTGGAATAATATACAATTAGAAGAGGAGCGCAAATTCAATACTTTTAAATCTTATGGTGGTATAACAGTAAATAGAATTGAAAATAAGAAACATAATCCAAACAATTTAATTGGAGTCGTGAATCATGATGACTAATGTGTTGTGTAGAAAAATGTTTGACGTGACATCAGGACTAGTTAATTTGGTGCCTGTTGATTGAATAATGGATCATTTTTTAAGATTTGCACACGGACACAAACACACACACATATACTTTTTTGAAAATAGAAATACACTCATGTTCATAAATTAAGGATAATTCAGAATCACACAGACATTGAACTCTAAAATAAAAATTTCACCTGTAGAATTATCACACACATCTTGAAGAATATGCAAATTACAGGAAACCACCAGATGGCACGGATAGTACGTCACAATGACGAGAGTGTAAGGCAGAGGTAAATATGGAATGGTGGCAAAGAAGTTAAATTGTCCACAAGCGCTTTAAAAGCCCTTCAGTGCAATAACAGCATAGTTATGGCACAAAGGAAACATTTGAATAATTTTTTACGTGGTAGAATTATATTGGACGACTGGAATGTGGACGTACCCAGCTGAAAGTATCCGAGGAACTTGGAATCGCCCAGAGTGTCATCTCCAGGCTTTAGCAACGATTACAAGATGATGGTAATGTGAGTAGATGTTACAGCACAGGTCTCCCCCGAGTTACAACACCGAATGAGAACCGGTGTATTTGCAGTTACTGCCAAAAGAAACAGACGGAACACAGCACCAGACTTGTCTCTTCAGCTCTTTTCAGCTACCGGTACGACAGTTTCAAGGCAGACTGTGTACAGACGCTTAGGGCACATTGGTCTATGTGCTCGTAGGCCTGTCAGATGTGTTCCACTTACCACAACTCACTGTCGCCTGCGATTAACCCCAGGAGTAGAGATCATGCATTGTGGACACCTCATCAGATGTCTTGTGTGATGTTTTCTGACGAGTCCAGGTTTAGTTTGCAGTCTGATTCTCGCCGGACTTTAATATGGAGAGCGCCAGGTACCCGTTACCACCAAGAGAACACCATTGAACGACACCGTTACGGTGGTGCAGGTTGGCTCGTTTGGGGAGGAATTATTCTTGGTTCCAGAACTGACCTGCATGTTCAGAGTGTAACGATGATAGGCCACACCTATCGGGATGTCATTCTGGAACAATATGTACGTTTGCTTCGGGGTGCCATGGTTGCTGAATTTCTGTTTATGGATGACAACGCCCGTCCTCACCGTGCAAACATTGTAGACGAATGCCTTCAATCGGAGGATATCACCCGTATGGATTGTCCAGCATACTCACCGGACTTGAATCCAATAGAGCATGTGTGTGATATGCTTGGCCGACGAATTGCAGCCCGTCAACCCCTCCCACATGTCTATTGGAACTTCGGAGGGCATTTCTTGATGAGTGATGTAATACTCCCCAAGATCAGATTGATAATTTGATACTCAGCATGCCTAGGCGTTGTAAGGCCTGTATTACATTGTCCGGGAGACATACTCCGTATTAACCATCATACTAACCATGTTATACTGTTTTTTGTAAATAGATTCTTTTTTGAAATTTGCTTCAGGGAGTAAAAATCGCAATTTTTATTAATTATGTCAAACATATAGCGTCTTTTTTGCTCTTTACCTTTTGTTTAATAAATAGACTTTACAAATAAGTCAAATTTGTTTTGCTTCTGTCTCTTTCTTTGCCTGAACTTCATTATTCTTAATTTATGAACATGAGTGTACCATCACCTTTATTATGATTAAAGCCTAATGGAACACATTTGTAGGGAACTTTGTGTAAGGGTTCGAAATGAAGCCACCTGCTACAGGGGATGGTTAGTTCCCTCCCTTGGAATGTGAAGATTCACCATGTGGTCAAAAGACGCAGCTGGACAGGGGACGGAAATTCTTTTTTCCCTCCTGGGGTTAAAAAAGAAGACTTTCTGTCTTTCGGTACGAAGAAGGGAAATCATGTCCGAGTGTTACTAATTGAATTGAGTGTTTTCTTTAAATCTTTTTTTTTGCTTTCAAATAAACTTTAATATTTAAAATTTAGACCTCATGGTTTTAGTTTATTTTCGTGCCCATTGATTAGAATCAAACTTTAGTCTTGGGTTAACGTACAAGATGGCAATAAAAGAAAAAAAAATAAGTATAAATGGACAATGAATAGAGTGATAAAACTTCGATGTAGAAACTATTGCAAAACTAGTAAGTTCTACGTCCAAACATTGAAAAGAGCTTTCTTAAATGCTGAAAGATATTCCACCAAGTCCTTATCTATTAAAATAATGCAATATATTCTGTTTTTAAATGGAATTTTTAAAATTGCCGAGTAACACTTGCTGGGTTGCTTTATTGTTACTTTTTGATTGTTTTCATTTTGTTTTAACATTTACTTTACATTAAAAATATTTTTAATAAGTACAGAAGTAGATAATAGTAAAAAAAAAATCCTTGAAAAATACTAATAGTAGATAGAGCAATATTTAATTTTAAAATTCAAAAGTATTCTATTACTTTTGTGAGTCGTTGTCAGCGTTGAATACAGTTATTGATGCTGAATGCACTTATTGATGAAACATTCAAGGGTTATAAATGGAACAGGTATATAAATTTAGCTTTCCTTTCCAAACATTCTTTCCTCAGGTTGATGAGAAAAAAAATCTGTTCAACTAATGAATTTTCAGAACCCTTAAAAGTGAAGTGAATTCTAGATCACTGTGAAGATTTGAAATGATTTTTAATGTACTTAAATAACATATAGAAAAACCAACAGAGAACTCATATATATGACTTTTTTCTGTCTTAATATGAAAAAAAAGATGGAAATTCAATTAATTCCAGTTTTAAAAAATCATACATTTCTTTTCATGATTGTAAGTTTGTTGAACATTATGAACAAATATGTCACACAAAGTGATTAAAATTAATTAACCAAATGTTAATTAAAAATGAAACAATTTTTTTAAAAAAATTACGTATTTCTAAAAAAGAAATTTTAACAATTTATGACAGAGGAAATTCGACAACTAAATGTATATCGAAATATTTAACGACACTCATATGATGCCTCATTGTTTAAGCATTATTAAACTATTAAGAATTTTTACTTCTCAGCATATTTAATATGCATTATCTCTCATTATTCTGCACGTCAGGCAGTTATTGAACTTAATATTCAGCTCTTCGATTGCTAAATTATAAAAAACTTTATTATAATGCACTGATGTAATAGTAGAATCAAAACATGTACACATATTGGTCAGCTGACAATGATGCAGATGAGATTCATTAAGAACAAGTTAACGCAAAATTTTAAGTATTTATAGTTAAGAAGATTAAGAATCGAATTCATACCTTATTTCTCTAGAATAACGATGGATTTACTTAGACATCACCCTACTTATGAAATAAATCTTATGACGGTAGTTAATCCATTGAAAGCAAATGATAAAAGGTATTAAAAGAAACAGAAGCTATTAACTATTTCGATCAAATGTATAGTACTTTGAAATGAGCTTACTTCAAATTAATTAAGAGTAATTGAAATTTTTCTATAAAAGTAAGGAAACCAAAGAAAGATATTAATTTTTTTAATAAACACAATAATAGAATTACAAATAAAGATATTTTACGCGTTACGGAGAGTTTCATAAGGAATTCAGAAAAAACACGACAAAGCGAATTTTTAGTACCAGGAATCGTTGATGAAAGCTTTCCTTTACTTTCTTTTAAAATTGACCCTAGAGTAAAATGTATGAGATTTTTCATTCATTTCTACATTCTCCAACTTTTTAAATGTGTATATACACTAGTCATGTATTTGAAATTCGGCCAAATTTTTTTTATAAAAGGAATGTTTCTGTTAACGAAAATATACAATATTTATTTTCTTAATCACGTAAAACACGTCCTCTAATTTTGCGTCCCCTTTCTAATATTACTAAAGTTTACAACAGAATACTATATATAAGTACTTAGTGAATCCTAGCTAATTTGAGATATGTTAGGAAATATAAGAAAGTAACAATAGGAAGTCACAAAGTTCCAGTGAAAAACTATAGATGCTCAGCAAATATGAATAATTTAATTTGTTTTATAGTTATAAATGTACAAAAATACTCAAAGTTTTAATCGAAGCTATTTTTCTTACAACTACTCATAAACTTTTCCTATTCAAACATGTTGTTTTGTATTTGTATACAATTAAAGAATTAATAAGAAAATTTAATATTTTATTACGAAAATATTGTATATCAATTTTGCAACAAATTTAAACAGTTTTTTATAAATTTAAAGCACATTTATATATATATATATATATATATATATATAAATTTTATGCAATAATTCAGGGCTGTACGGCTTGATATAGTTTTATATTTATAGTCTATTAAAAAAAATACACAGTTCTATCAGTAAGACTACTGTGGATTTACTAAAAGTATACGAAAGAAAAAGTGAATGGCAATTAACCTGAACTAGATATCATATATTTTTGAACTGTTGAGTATATTAGTTAATCTAAAATTATATTTTAAATTTTGATGACTCCTGATGCACATTAGAAGATAAAGCATGTTTGAAAAAAAAATGTATCCATGAAAAAATTTATGTAAGTCACATAAAATAAATATATCGGAAAAAGTAGCACTCTTCACACACAGTTAATGAACATTTTTAAATGTTTTAGATTTGCACTTTGCCGTTTTGTTTCCAAAGCAACGATTTGTTTTTTGCGTGAAGTTTAACAGTAAGATAACTAATATACTGAAATTCTTTATTTTAAGAAGGGGAATTTGTTCAAGTATTTCCAAACGAGTAAAACCAAATTTCTTTTACATAATTTGCTCTTTTCCCAAAGGATACCTCTCAGCGATATCTCGTTTTTGTTTCAGCATGAAAAGAGAGAAATACAATGGTGCTTCTTTTGTTCTTAAAATTTTCTATTTTTAGATGGCTGAGAATAACTGAATATTTGCAATGTCTTTCTTAGAAAAATATGTGTCAGTTTCTATTTCTTTGTTGAAAAACATATAGCTGAGTAAGTTGATTGAATATAAATAAGAATGTAATGCAAAAAAGGAAAAAGATTATTTAAGCGATTTGTGTTTAAGACATTTTGTGTCATGATTGTGAACAAGTTGAAGCAATTTGTCTGATGACCTGAAATAATGATATATAAAATATATAAATTTCAAAACGACAAATATTACTAAAATTCCTTTTTTTTTCAATTTGTAATTTTTTTGAATAAAATACTTCTTTTTGACACCGCTAATTTAAAATTAAAAACTATTTTGATATACATATATACACACTTAACCCTATTTCACTGTCCTGATTCAGTGACAACTCTGGAAAACATAATAGTTTTCCATTTTGTCTATTGACTTTTTTATGTCTTCTTACATTTTGGCGGGTTTTGATAGGTTTCTTAAAATCCAATTTCATTCATTCTTAGCTTTGCAGGAATTATAATTTATTTTTATTATTTTCTTTTACTATACTATAATATATATATATATATATATATATATATATATATATATATATATATATAGTTGTGAAGAGATCCCCTTGGATCTCACTTTGAGAACGAGAATAATTTGGAGTCAGATAAGAGCCAGTAGCCATTTTTATAAATAACTTTATTTGGTTATCTTTCCCAAATAGAATCAAAGACTTTTAATAACAAATAATTCAAATTAGTTATATGAGGTTTAAAAGGGACTTTCCTTTAAATTAACTTAAATATTTAATGATCCAATTAATTAACAATTAGAATATCGATCACGCAGAGATTACCACGATAAGAGATCCCAAAATTATATTCAATAATATTTCTATTGAACATTTAACTTTAATCTCACTCCTAATATAAAGCTTTAATGAGACTTTAAATATAAATCAATATTTATACCACACTGAATCTCAACTCTTCCTGAGATTAATTTATCCACCTAGAAATCTTCAATAATAAATCTCTAACTTCACTATTCTACCTTTCTGCTTCAATCTCTCTTTTCTACTGCTTTTTACTTTACTATTCCGTTTGACTTAAATACTTTATCTAATCTGCATATATAACAAGGAATCCTGTCCTCTCTTTGGAGCTGATTGGAAATAGGTAGGGGAATTAAATTTCCCTAAAAAAGACGTCTCAGAAGGTTAGTGAGAAAGTTCCGTATAGGTTTGTCACATAGTCTAATTCTCTACAAACAAGAGATAAACGTTCATCAATCACATTCGAAAAAAAACACAGTAAAGAGAACATACAATGAAGAACACTAGATTAAAAATTATAAAATGGATGCTGCAGTATTATAAACATTGCTGACTTAGGACAGCTAATATATAAAATAATTTATATAAAAGTAGGGTTTAACATGTTTTTTGGCCAGCCAACCTTCCCCCTTTATATAAATAATACTGAGCAAAAACCTATTGAAAGTAATGGATAGGAATATCTAAATCCATTACAAAATAGAGGTAACTTACCTAAAAATTGCATTTGAAAATGCAGAGTCCGCGCTAAATCTGAGTGCAATAAATAAGTTATTGCCAGATTCTGGATCCTAATGCAGATTCAAAGCATGTGAATGGCTGAAATGTACTTAAGAAAAGTATAAAAAGAATAGAAACAAAAGTTAATAAAAGAGTTACAAAATACCATAACTTTAGTATCACTAGAGTATATATAAATTCAATAATAAGTAATTTTAACTAATAATAGAATATGGAGGTAACTCTAACTGTGAAATGTGTAAATTTATAGTATTAAACTATAATTAATCTAAGAATTTTTAATCCTTACAATTTTGAATAGCTTTATTCATATAACTATTAATAAAATGAATTGGGTATTTCTGATTTAAGAAATATTTAGTAAAATGTTTATAATTACTTATTATTTCTGATTTTTTTGACACTAGAAATTTATTGCGTTGTATATAATTAATAACAATATTTCTGAATATAGAAATATGTTCATTACTCTCCCAATGAGGAACTTTTATTATATTGATGTTAAAATCTTCTCTTTTATCAAAAATATTAGAGAGAGAGAAATTATTACATTATCTATTAATTTGATGTATGTCAAGAAAATTTGCTTCATTGTTGTTACTATTTGTCTGTATTAAATTAAGATATTGTGGATAAAAATTAGTATTAGGTATAAAATTGACTTGCTTGCCAAAAATGATTATGTCATCTATATAACGATAAATATAATATTTAGAATTATTAACGTAACTATTTTCAAAATAATGTAAGTGTAAATTGACAAGACAGTTGCTCGCAGGGCCACCTTGTGGCGAACCTTTAATCTGCAGATAATAGTTACCCTTATGAAATATATATTCTCTTTAAGTACAAACCTAAGTAGTGAACTAAATCTATCATAATTAACATTATTAAATAAATTATCTTTATGCAAATTTACAAGTATATTAATCATATCATCAATTTTAATAGAGTTAAAAAGGTCTTCAAAATCTAAACTATTGACTGAATAAATCTTTTTATCTTTCATTTGTTCAATAGGTTTACTATTTTTAAGTATGGCTGTGGATTTAAGATTATTTACTGTATCATGTAATATTTTATGGAGAATTTTGCCTGTTTTGCTGATATATGTATTACATCCATTTGTAACTGTCCTAAATTTGACTGAGTCTTTATGAAATTTGGGAGTAAAAAATATATGTGGAAGTTTAACACTATTATTAATTTGAATTCTTAATTTCTTATGAAAAGCCACAATTCGATTAATTATTTCTCTATCAGAAAATGATGATTTAATAAAAGCTGTATTATTATCACAATATCTGTTGATCATTAAATTATAATAGTATTTACATATGAAGGCAAAATTACCTGGCACTTTATCAACATAAACTATAATGAAATTATTTTGTAATTTTTTAATCTGATTTTTAATATCATTAAAAAAGATTTTATTATATGTACCAAAGTTATATTTATTAAGTTGCTGTGTAATATTACACTTGAATTCTGTGATTGCCTCTATAGGCATACTATACTTAATAGCTATTTTGTATATAAATTGCTCAATATCGATGTTAAGAACAGTTGACTCCTTTTGCCGTCCAGAGATGGCGCTACGAACTGGGACTTTTTTTATTCTAGAAGTATTTGTTATTGGCGGGAAAAATGCCATTCGATTCGTATATGCGTGTGATGGAAGCATCGTTTTTTTTGTGATTGTGTTGTGCAACGTTTTCCTACATGTAATAGTGTGCTTGTGTGTTTTGTTGCAAAATATACACTGGAAAAGTTCTTTGCGTGTTTCTCAATGATTCATCGTAATTTATCACTTTTTCCTCAAGCTTCTATAAAAAATGTACTTAGGTGTCCAGCATGGAAGCAGCAGTCACGGTAAGTCGAAATACATTGGCATCCAATTAACATGAATGAATCTAATTCTATATTCATTATTCTAATTCTAAATTGATTCTTATTCTTATTCATAACATGTGGTCCGTCGAGTTCAGAGTTGTTGATGTGATTTATTCTTTGTTATTTTAATTATTCGTTTCATATTCGATATTCTTATTCTAGTGCATTTACTCTGATACGAACTCTTGAAGTATTCTAATACATTTTGATTGATATTATTTATTATTTGATTCTAGATTTATTAGTTTGTTTTTGCATTGTGTTGGCATTTGTTATGGTGGTACAGTTGTATATTTTGAGTAGAATTTTAAAATTCCATTTTTATAAACATTTTAAAATTTCATTCATAAATCATGGCTCCAAAACAGTCGAAAAATATTGGTAAATTTGATTTAATTATAAAAGAATTAAAAGCTTTTGGAAGTAGGATAAATGAATGCGATGATAATAAATCACGCATACGTGTTTTAAAAACACACACAAGTGTTGCAATACGAAACTAGATTAACTGAAATATTCAGTGAATTGTCAACTCATGAAAGTGATGAATCATTTGATATTTATATGAAATATAAAGATATACTATTCAATTGGGTTGTTGACCTTGAAGAAAAATCTCAGGTTGAGGAAGTAAATAGTAGTATTCATGTAAAGTCTTCAGTAGTTAATCTACCAAAGCTTGAAGTTCCGCATTTTTATGGAAATTGCGAGAACTGGATTTCATTCAAAGAGTTATTTAAGTCCTTTTTTCTAGATAACAAATTAATCTTGAAAAATTGCAATATCTACAGGCTTCTGTTCGCGTGGATGCAGCCAAATTAATTCGGGGTTTTGCAATTACTGTGGACAATCTTAAGAATTGTTGGGATATACTGTACAGTCGGTATGAAAACAAACGACAATGAGCTCTTAGCCAAATAAATAAGCTATTTAGTATTAAGATTTACAGGGCAAATACTTCAAAATTGCTTTTGGAAATAATAGATATTTGTAATGAAGTCATTCGAAATTTGAAAACTTTGGATTTAGAAACAAATTCATTAACAGAGTTGATCATAATAAATGTTCTCATTTCAAAAGTGGATGCACGTATTAGTCAACGGTGGGAATTATCTTTGGAAAATAATAAAGTTCCTACTCTTGAGGAATTTAGAGTTTTCATTGAAAGGGAAGCTCGTGGTCTGAATGAGTTAAAATTTGTAAAACCTGACATTAAGAAAGGTAATGTTAAACCATTAAATTCATTTAACAAATCAACTACTGTTGTCAAATGTAACCAAGTAAAATCAGGTGTAGAACCAGATGTTGTTAAATGTAACAATTGCATTCTATGTTATCAAAGCCATGCCTTATTCAAATGTCCAACTTTTAATTCTATGAATGTAAATGAAAGATGGCAAGTGGTACAGAACAATAATTTATGTACGAATTGTTTGAGGAGTAACCACAGGCTTGACACATGTAGAATAGGATTCTCTTGCAAAAACTGTTCTGAAAGACACCATACATTATTACATATATATTCAGTCAGTCCTTCAGCAGATACTCAAGCAAATTCTGTTGTGACAGTGTCTAACAATTGCACACAATCGGCAGAAGGTCACGTATTGTTGTCCACAGCATTAATAAATGTTAAATCTAAACATGGTAAACAAATAACTTGCCGTGCTTTGATAGACATTGCTTCTCAAAATTCTTTGATTTCCAAGCAATGTGCTTATCGCTTAAAATTGCCATTAAAACACACCAATCATAAATTAGTAGGTGTAAATGAAACATTTTCTGAAACTTCATTATATTCAACAAATTTTGAATTTTCTTCTTGTGTTTCCTCTGATAAATTTCAAGTAAAAGCTTTGTTAGTATCGAAATTCACTTCAGCTATGCCAAACTTTGCAATTAAAAATCATGAGTGGCCTCATATCAAAGATCTAACTCTTGCTGATCCAACGTTTTATATTGAAAATGAAATAGACAATCTTCTAGGTGCTGATGTTTTTATGACATTAATTTCAGGGACTCCTATAATGGGACCCAAAGGTACACCATCAGCATTGCCAACAAAATTAGGTCATTTATTGTCAGGTACCATAAACACACAATATAATCAAAATTCATCCCTAATCTCTCACACCCTTTTAAACATAAACCATTCATTGAAACAATTTTGGGAACTTGAATCTGTTACTAAGGACATTCCGTCAAAGGATGAGGATGAGCTATGTGAGTCTATATTCGTAAATTCTCATATTCGTAATGCTGATGGTAGATATATTCTAAAACTGCCATTTAGAGATGATTCAAGTATTGGAGATAGTAAAGAGGGTGCATTAAAACGATTCTATTCTCTTGAAAGAAAACTTCACAAAAATAATCAATTAAAAGAACAATACACAGAATTTATGGAGGAATACCAAAACCTTGGTCACATGACTCCTCTCGCATCAGATGTAAAATCTCCACATTATTTCTTACCACATCATGGTGTGATTAATGATAATAGTTCCACAACCAAATTAAGGGTGGTGTTTGATTGCTCATTCAAAAGTACAAATGGAAATTCTTTGAATGACATTCTGCTGACTGGCAAAAAACTACAGTCAGACATTTTTCTAACTTTACTTAAATTTAGATTCTTCCCAATTGCCTTTTCTGCTGACATTGCAAAAATGTATAGACAGATATTAATATCACAAGATGATGCATGCTTTCAACAAATATTTTGGAGGAAGTCTCCAGAGAAACCATTAGTGATATTCAAATTAAATACAGTTACCTATGGTACATCTTGTGCCCCATTTCTTGCCATCCGAACATTGAAACAATTATGTGAGGATGAAAAACATCGCTTTCCACAGGCAGCTAAGCTCGCAAAAGATCATTTCTATGTTGATGATTTGTTAGCCGGTGCTGACTCATTGGACTCGGCTAGGAAAATTGTTCACGAACTGCAAAACTTGATGTCAGCCGGTGGATTTGAGCTGCGGAAATGGTCGTGCACTCATCCAGAAGTCTTGTCAGACTTGCCAAACACTCTAAAAACAAATATTTCCTCACATTCATTTGATGGTGAGTCTACCCAGAAAATTCTTGGCTTATTCTGGGATTTAAACGAGGATTCATTTAAAGTAAGAGCAGTCTTTTCACACCAGGTATCCACCAAGAGACAGATGGTATCAATCATCGCACGCATCTTTGATCCTCTGGGGTTTGTCTCTCCCTCAACTATAATTTTAAAGATTATTCTTCAAGACCTGTGGAAGGCAGGGCTTGACTGGGATGATGAGATATCATCAGACATTCTTAATAGATGGAATCGGTTTCAAGCAGAAATTTCATGCCTCAAACAAATAAAAGTTCCCAGGTATGTTCAAACACAAAATGCTAAACACTGTGAAATTCACGGGTTCTGTGACGCCTCCTCAAAGGCATATTCAGCCGTAATATACTTACGTGTTGTGTCTGATTTGCCACACTTATTCTTAATGGCTTCAAAAATTCGTGTGGCACCTGTACAAACAATATCATTGCCTAAATTGGAGCTTTGTGGTGCTCTGCTTCTGGCTGAACTTCTAGACATATTTAAGAAATCTCTTAACATCACTCACGATACATTTTTATGGTGTGACTCAACAATTACACTGAGTTAGATAAATAATCCACCTGCAAAAGGAAATCAATTTGTGCAACACAGGGTTGGGAAAATTCACGCACTAACCTCAAAAGAATCTTGGCATCACATTCCGGGAAAATTAAACCCAGCAGATTGGCCAACAAGAGGCCTCTACCCGAAACAACTTCTTGAAAACTCAGAGTGGGTAGCTGGTCCAAAATGGCTTCATGATTTCCATCCTTCTTCCAATTCTTTTATTCCTTTCTCTGAACAACCTGTTTCACTTGTTCCTATTGATCAGTCTGAATCATTAAGTGACTCTTCTGTTCTTTCAACTGGTGTTGATTATTCTCTTAGTTTCTTGGATAAGTTTTCCTCATACATGAAAGTAGTTAGGACTGTTGCATGGATATTCAGATTCTACCATAATTCCAAATCAGTGTCCAAAGTTACTGGGCCTTTATACACACATGAATTAGAAACTTCAATAAAAAAGGTAGTCAAATTGTTACAAAATGGAGAATACCATACAGAACTTACTCTCTTGAAATGTAACAAGCCTCTTCCCAAATCTAGCGAACTTCAGTCTTTGAATGTATTCCTTGATTCTGAGGGAATTCTTCGTGTCGGAGGACGTCTTCGTCTCCAACAAACTCTTAAATTTGAACAAAAGCATCCTATGCTCATACCAAAAGAGCATGATTTTACAAGTTTAGTCTGTGGCATCACAGTTGAATCTGAAAATGATTTTTATTCAAAGTTGTTTGCGTCACGTTTCTTCCCGGCCAATAGGAAGAGACTGAAAAATGTGTATATCTTTTATTAGGATTACACTTTTGGATTTACGTACCAACATATTTTTAGAATTCTAGCTTTTCGTTTTCCGATGTAACTAGTTACGCTAATTTAAATGTTACTTGATTTATATTAAATATTATTTTTTTAATTATGCAGAATTGATTCTTTAAACCAGTATCTTTAAAATGTACATCTGGAAACCTTAATGATAGTAAGTTAGATTAGTTTGTGTTATAGTTTAAACTCACTTTGCTAGTTAAAATGGTAGCTTAGGCCTAATACAGCAAGGAATCGCTACAGTGGTGACCCGATTTCTAAAGATGTGCTATTTTTAATGGTGCCATTGAATTCTACCTGCAGAAGTAATTTTTGTTTTGAAATTAACTTCGGAATTCTACGATTTCTTGATGCTGTAGTCGTCATTTCATCACCTCTGGGAAAGAACCAGCTATGTCTGACACTTTCTAGTGAACTACTTGTACGCCGAATGTTTTCAAGCTATCCTGAGTGTTGGTAAGTAAAGTACTGTGTCTGTGTTTTCCTTATCGCTACCGATTCCTCAATGATTGCATGTTTTTGACCTGTTGGTTATCTTTAATAGTATAATTTTGGTTGACTTTTTATTACAATCTTTTGTGTTTTCATTATGAATGATTCTAAAACTGAAATTCCTCTTAGTGTTGATCAGGAATCCCAACTTTCTAGAATCGCTTTCAAAGCTCCACCGTTTTGGGAAAGTGACCCAGAACTCTGGTTTTTTCAAGTTGAATCTCAATTTCTTTTAGCTGGAATTTCCAATGATTCCACAAAATTTCATGCAGTTATTGCTGCTCTCAATTCAAATATCCTGTCTTGCATTCGAGATTTGGTAAAGAATCCTCCGAAGGAAAGTGCGTATTCCCCTCCCTTGCAATACTTCTCGCAATCAGATGCATCTCGATTAAACTTGTTGCTTCATGATTTGCAGCTTGGTGATAAACGCCCGTCACTTTGGTGAGTGAAATGCGAAATCTTGCTCCTTCTAAATTGGAAGATGATCTTTTGCAGACCTTGTGGCTACAGCGTTTACCTGCTAATTTGCAACAAGTTCTTTCTGTTTGCAAAGCTCCTTTGGATGAGCTTACACAGATTGCAGATAAAAAGCATGAAGTGTCTGGAAGTGATCTGACTGTTGCACGCATTGAAACTAAATCGAATTAGATGTGCTTAAAGCTGAGATAGCCGATTTGAAGAATATGGTTAAAAAGTTGACAGTTTCCGCGTATTCACCTAATCGAAACGGGTATCGCAGTCGATCGTTAACATCTTCTAGAGGTTTTGATAAAAATAAAGCTCGATCTAAACGCTTATGTTGGTACCACTTCCATTTTGGTGATAAAGCTTCTAAATGTAAAAAACCTTGTGCTCATCCTTTAAACTAAAAGGATTATCTGTTTCTTCGGCGGCAGATAAGGTTAGACCTAGCAGCCGATTATTTATAACAGATCTAGTTACTAGGAATAAATTCTTAATTGATAGTGGAGCTGCAATAAGCTGTTATCCTAAGAGATTGACTAAATTTTCTGTTAAACAAGATTTGGAACTTTATGCTGCTAACGGTTCTCGTATATCAACATACGGCATTATTAAACTAGAGTTAGACTTTTTTTTTTTGGTCTCAGACGTAGTTTTCCCTGGTCTTTTCTAGTAGCTGATGTTTCGGATCCAATTATTGGAGCTGATTTTTTAGAGCGGTTTGAATTGCTAATAGACGTCAGAAACCAGAGACTTCTTGATGGTCTCACTTCCTTATTTGTTAGAGGAACTGTTAAACAAGTACAATCCTTGGGTTTAACATTGGTCGAAAATAATTCGCCTTACAATTCCATATTATCAAAATATACAAAATGGTTTTCCACAAATCTCCAACCCAGTACTAATGAAAGCTCAGTTTTTCCATTGCATTGAGACTAAAGGTCCGCCAGTTCATGCTAGAACTCGACGTCTTAATCCTGAGAGGTTGGCTTATTTAAAACGCGAATTTGGCGACCTGATGAGGCAGGGTATAATACGACCTTCAAAGAGTTCGTATGCTAGTCCAATACATTTTGTTAAGAAAAGCGAAGGTTCATGGCGTATCTGGGGTGATTTCCGACGTTTAAATTCGGTTACGATTCCCGATCGCTACCCATTACCTCACATTCATGATTTTGTTAGTGGTTTAAGGGGTAAGACTGTTTTTTCAAAAATTGATCTGGTTAAAGCATACCACCAAATACCCATGGAGCCTAATTATATTCCTAAGACTGCGGTAATTACCCCAATTGGTCTTTTCGAATACGTGTATATGACGTTTGGTCTTCGAAATGCAGCTCAGACCATGCAGATTCATTGACAGCATCATTAGAGACATTCCTTGTTGCTACGCTTATGTGGATGATCTTCTCATCGCTTCCGCAGATCATGAGAGTCAAAAAAGAGACCTTGATCTCGTCTTCAGCAAACTTGGCGAGCACGGAATCATAGTAAATCCTCAGAAATGTGTATTTGGCCAATCTGAACTAAACTTTTTAGGTTTTCTGGTTTCTTCAAATGGTATTTCTCCTCTACCTGAAAAAATACAGTTTTTGAAAGATTTCCCTTTACCTAAAACTGTTCAAGAGCTTCGAAGATTCTTAGCTACTTTACATTTTTACCATCGTTTCTTAAAAGGTGCTGCTGAAGAACAGGCGTGTTTGCATGATCTTGTGAAAAATAAGGTCAAGAGAGATAATACTCCTGTTGTATGGAATGATGTAACAAAATCTGCTTTTGAGTCTTGTAAGAAATTGATTACTAATGCAACTGCATTGTCTTTTCCCGCAGCAGACGCCCGGTTGTCATTAATGACGGATGCTTCAGATTTTGCCGTTGGCTCTGTGCTTCAACAGCATATTGAGGCTACAGTTGAACCTCTTGTTTTCTTTTCTCGAAAGCTGTCTGCTACCGAAAAGAAATACAGTACGTTTGATCGTGAGCTGTTGTCCATTTATTTATCTGTAAAACACTTTCGTCATATGCTTGAGGGACGTGAGGTTATAATTTACACTGATCACAAACCACTCGTATTTGCATTTACGCGAAAACATGACAATAGTACTCCACGTCAAATTAGATATCTTGAGTTCATCAGTCAATTTACAACTGACATTCGTTACATTACGGGGGAGTGATAATGTTGTAGCTGATACATTTTCTAGAATTTCTCAAATTAACTTACTGAATTCCAATGACTATAGTCGCTTGTCTGAAGATCAATCTTCTGATCTGGAACTACAATCATTGATGGGTTCTGCTACCGGTCTGGAACTCAGGCCCATGTTCTTTGCTCATTCCGACAAATCTTTTTATTGTGATCAGTTCGTCCATATGTCACAAAACAATTTCGTCGTCAAATTTTCAATCAACTTCATAACCTATCGCATCCTGGAGTTAAAGCTACGCAAAAACTAATTTCAGCTTGATTTGTTTGGAAGAATTTGAATAAAGATTGTGCATTATGGTGCAAAAGCTCTACTCAGTGCCAGGGATCAAAAGTATCTCGTCACACTAAGTTCATCCACACTAAGTAGGAACTTTTCCACTACCATCAGCACGCTTTTCGAATGTGCATATTGATGTTGTTGGACCTCTTGTAGTCCGGTACGTGGAATGTCGTATTTATTGACATGTGTAGACAGATTTACAAGATGGCCTTGGGTATTTCCTATCCCGGATCAAACGGCAGATACCATAGCACGTACATTTTTACTTGAATGGATTGCTCGATTTGGAGTACCAGAAAGAATCACTTCAGATCGTGGTACTAATTTCCAGAGTAATCTCTTTTCTTCTCTTTCAAAGTTTTTAGGAGTGGAGCAGATCCGCACAACATCTTTTCACCCACAGAGTAACGGTGCAGTGGAGCGTTTTCATAGGCATCTCAAAAGTGCCTTGATGACGCATCTCCCAGAGAGTTGGTTGGACTCCCTTCCTATGGTATTGCTTGGCATCAGATCCAGTTTCAAACAGGATTTGGAAGCATCATCTGTGGAGCTGGTTTAAGGAACTACGCTGAAGTTGCCCGGAGAATTTTTCGTAAACACACCTGCAACTACTTCGACAACGTCGTTCTTGCAGAGTCTACGGCAACATGTTCGTTCGTTTCACCCAGTTCCAGTGAAACACCATGGCTCCAATCCAGTTTTCATCAGCAAAGATCTGTTGCAGGCGTCTCATGTGTTCTTGCGGATCGATCGTGTACGGAAGGCTCTCGAACCTCCTTATGCTGGTTCCTTTAAGGTGCTCTCAAGAACTGATAAGGTGTTCAAGCTGGAAATCAAAGGAAAGGCTGTGTCTGTGTCGATCGACAGATTAAAAGCTGCACATTCCTTTTTAGACTGTGAATCCACTTCGTCATCTCAGATTCCCACATCAAAATCGCCGAAAGATGTCATCACTCGCAGTGGAAGAAGTTTCCGACGAGTCGTGCAATTTCAAATGCCATCGTCTGTGTGACTGGAGGGGGAGTACTGTGGCATCACAGTTGAATGTGAAAACGATTTTTATTCAAAGTTGTTTGCGTCACGTTTCTTCCCGGTCAATAGGAAGAGACTGAAAAATGTGTATATCTTTTATTAGGATTACACTTTTGGATTTACGTACCAACATATTTTTGGAATTCTAGCTTTTCGTTTTCCGATGTAACTAGTTAGGCTAATTTAAACGTTACTTGATTTATATTAAATATTATTTTTTTAATTATGCAGAATTGATTCTTTAAACCAGTATCTTTAAAATGTACATCTGGAAACCTTAATGATAGTAAGTTAGATTAGTTTGTGTTATAGTTTAAACTCACTTTGCTAGTTAAAATGGTAGCTTAGGCCTAATACAGCAAGGAATCGCTACAAGTCATTAGACATTTTCATAGTCAATTTCCATGCTGGACAGGAACTAGTTTTATCCCTTATTCGTCAACAATTTTGGATCCCGCATGGTAAATCAGCTGTTAAGAAAGAACTGCGCAACTGCATAGACTGTTTTAAACTTGTGGCAAAACCTGTCTCTCAATTGATGGGTGATCTACCAATAGAACGAATCAACCCTTGTCGTGCTTTTGAAAAAGTAGGAATTGACTTTGCTGGACCTATCACGACAAAGTGCCAACATACTCGCAAGGCGAACAACTTCAAGTCTTACATCTGCCTCTTCATATGCATGTGTACTAAAGCGGTGCACCTTGAACTCGTATCTTCGCTATCAGCAGCAGCATTTCTGTCAGCACTGCGTCGATTTGTTTCACGCCGTGGCTATCCATCAGACATTTATTCTGTGACAACGGTACCAATTTTGTTGGTGCTTCAGCTTACTTGAAGGACTTGTTTCAATTACTTCACAACTCTAATGTCCAGGACTATTCGTCAAGCAAGAACATTCAGTGGCCCTTCATCCCTCCATATGCACCGAATTTTGGAGGTATGTGGGAGGCTTCCGTCAAACTCAAAGCAACATTTGCTCAAAACGTTAAAGGCGGCTGTGCTGAACTTTGAAGAGTTAGATACAATATTGTGCCAAATCGAAGCGTGCATAAATTCACGTCCTCTTTATCCTCTATCATCAGACCCTAAGGATTTCCAGGTGTTAACACCCGGACACTTTCTTATCGGGTGTCCCTTGCTCGAACTCCCTGATCACAGTCTGACTAACCAATCTTTGAGTATTCATTCTAGGTGGTCTCTTCTGATGAAGTTGAAAAAGATGTTTTGGTCTCGCTGGCAGCTCTCCTACCTCAACACCCTGCAGTCCCGAACCAAATGGATGCAGGGCCAGAAAGACCTAACGGTAGGATTCCTCGTCCTCATCAAAAATCCAGCCTCTTTCAGCATCAGGTGGACTCCCGGACGGATTGTGGCCACACATCCTGGAGCTGATGGAATATGTCGTGTCGTCACTATCCAGACCTCAAGTGGAGTCATGACAAGACCAGTCTCTCAAGTTGCCGTCTTACCCCTACCACCGTCGACATCTTCTCGCCCCCCGGAGGATGTTAAGAACAGTTGAATCCTTTCGCTGTCCAGAGATGGTGCCACGAACTGGGACTTTTTTTTATTCTAGAAGTATTTGTTATTGGCGGGAAAAATGCCATTCGATTCGTATATGTGTGTGATGGAAGCATCGTTTTTTTGTGATTGTGTTGTGCAACGTTCTCCTACATGTAATAGTGTGCTTGTGTATTTTGTTGCAAAATATAGACTGGAAAAGTTCTTTGCGTGTTTCTCAATGACTCATCGTAATTTATCACTTTTTCCTCAAGCTTCTATAAAAAATGTACTTAGGTGTCCATCATGGAAGCAGCAGTCGCGGTAAGTCGAAATACATTGGCATCCAATTAACATGATTGAATCTAATTCTATATTCATTATTCTAATTCTAAATTGATTCTTATTCTTATTCATAACAATCATTATATAACTGATTTTTTATAATTTTATTATTATTCGAAATAATTAATCTAAAACCAGTACCTTTATTCATCATGTTTCTAAGATTGTTAAACAAAAATAGGTATTTTTTTTTACAAATCCTGAAGTGTTAAGGCAATTGTGTCTTTAATGATTTTTATACTTTGAAGATAGACATTGTATGAATAAAACCATGTCTTTCTGTAGAATTCAGTTCCAGGATTGATTGTACCTTAGTCAATTTTTTTGTTATTTGTTTAGTTTTCACTTCCAAGGCTTCTGATGCTTGTACGTGTTTGATCAGTAAACATTTTAATGAGTTATCTATATGGTAATATTTGGACTTGAATAAGATTCTTAAATAATTCGGAGTCTCTTTCGCTTTCTCTGAATAAATAAAGGAAAGAAAGGAAAACAAGACAGAGAGAGAGATTTTTCTGAGATTCATTTAGCTCCCTCATACAAATTGGAAATACTTTTTCCAGGATTCCTATCAGGGTTGCATTGACTACAAAATGTGAATTATTATAAATGACTTTAAAATGTTGGATTTCTTTTGTTTTGTACTTGAAAAATCAAGGAAGGTTACCTTTTCTATTTTGAAGGTTATGTAAGTAACTGAATGAAATTGCGTAACATCCTTTGTTTTAAATTATAAAATAAAATAATTTTTGTAACAAAAGAAAAACTGTTAACACACACTGTTGAATCATTTTTCTTTCATATTCAGCACCCAAAATAATTACATATATAACAACTATTTTGATAAATAAAATGAATAAATCAATTACAATGATATGGAATATTTTTCAGCTTAATAGTTAATTCTGAGAAGCTTATTGAATTTCAATTAATAACTAATTTGATAAATAAATTGCAATGGTGTTGGCTATACTATGTGGAAAAACGTCGTACAAAAATAAGCTTTTCTCTCTCTTTGTAATGGGGTTGTGGATTGGTAATTACTATTGCAGACCAAGTACATTCCCAGGGAGCTGGTATTTCTTTTAATGTGGCTTTATATAGGCGGATATCAACTGCCCCAATGAAATTTTAACGCCCAGTTTCCTCCCCAGAGGGAGGCACTTGAGCTCTGACGATGTGAAATTGTACCAGGAATTTAATTTTGCTGAAAGTACCCATGCCAAACAGGTACTCTAGGGATCTTTAACTTGCCGAATAATCGTACGACATGGACGCTGTCTCATTTTTGCATTGCGAAAATTCACCGACTTGGTCCGGGGTCGAACCCACAAACCAGCTACGCCACCCACCTGGCAAGTTTATTAGCTAATCTAGATAAATAAAAATGTAATGTGTGTTTGTTCAAATCCGTTTGTTAATATCCGTAACTACTGAACCATTTCCTCTGAAATTTTGACACAACGTTGCATTTGAATCCAGATGGGTTTTTATGTACTTATTATATTTTTCGTAATTCTTTCTAAGTTTTTTAAAATTCAATTTTTAAGTGATTTTCTGGTGTTATGACGTCATATGTTGTCACATCTGTCACTAAATGTGCAAAGTTATACTTTACACGCAGTTTTTTAAGGTTATTGTATATTTTTACTATAGTTATGTTTATAGGTTGGAATATTTATCCTATTTTTTTCTCTTTTTTTTTTGGTACTTAATTAGGATTAATTTTCGAATAAATCCCTTTTTGATGATTATTCTTCAAACAAATCAAATTTTGTTTTGTAGTTTTGGCAACATTCTGATAATATTATTGTGTAAGGTTTACGATTTTGCTTATACATTACGACATATTTTTTCTGTAATTTTAAGCTAAAAGTGTTTATCTCTTTATTAAGCGAAGATTATAATTATATTTGACTTGAGTAGGCTACAGATTTATCTGATAAATAGTGAAAATTTTCTAAAAGTTATGATAACAAGACAGGCCGCGAAAGATCTATTTAGCGTGATTTCACAATGACGTCATAAACGACTAGCTAACCGATTAAAAAATTTCCGGCTATTTTTTATTTCTCCAGTATTCCTAAATTAAATCCCTGTCGAACATTTACCTCAAATCAAAAGACGTCACCAATATTTTTCTTCAATTGGCTACGTCTTATTTGTCAAAATTAATCGGCGGGATTTTATGATACGTATGTTTTTTTTCTATGTTTTAGGCAAAATTTTTAAATTTCATCTGACGTTACTATTAAAATACAAATGGCGAAAATTAAGATTTTCGGACATGTATTTTGGGTTTGCTTGGAATTGTTTATGGTGATTAAATCAAAATATTATTCGCCATTCCAGTATAGTGGTTAGTGACGCTGACTGCAGGGTCTGGGTTCGAATCCCGGGGTGTTTATGTTGTAAAGGGTGTTTTAATCCTTCTCTTCTTTGTGATATGTGCTTCACGCTTACTTCTATATAAGCCCCCCGTGTGTTACTTTCTGGTGCACGGGGCTATAAATGTTCTCAATAAAGTAAATCAAAATTTTGAACCTTATTTTGTTTTCAATAGTTTTTTAAGATTTTAGTCGTTGTAACATTCTGATAAACTTTGTCGCCCATTGCTTACGGTTTTGCGAATGTATTATAAACGTATTTTTCAGGTAATTGTATGCTAAACTGATTTGCCTGTTTACTAAGAGAAGATTGTAATAATTTTTTGGTAAAATCCTAGTCTGGCACACTGCTGTTTTTGGCGCCTTTTTCCCCGCCAAATAGCGCCAATAACCCCTGTTTCAAAAAATGACGTCATGGAAGAAAACGAAAAAAAATCGGGGGTTGACGGTCTCAGCTGGTGATCAAAAACCCTAAGAAAATGGGGTTTCCGTAATGATGTCAGGGCCGGAAACGAAGGAAAGGGGGGGACGGTCTCAGCTCCTGTTCAAAAATCCTAAAAAACGGGGTTTCCGTAATGGCGTCAGGGACGCTGAAAACACATGTATTTACACAAAAGCATAAAATAGAGAATGGCAAAAAGAGAATTTCTACGAGATAAAGGCACTAAAATAAGGGAAAAACAGCATTTTAAAAATTGTAAAAAATCACTTACCACTGTGTTTTTAATTTTTAAATCATTCACTACAAACTCATTCATACTCTTGCCAAACCAATACCTGGTTAATCGCAAGATCACACAAATACTCAATCTACTATGACTAAACCACATACCTTTTCTTACACTCCGGCAAACAAAGTGGGGATTCTCTTTCGACTGTACTCGACAACGCCATTCAAAACCATCAATCCTACCCTTTCGTTCAACCAAACGCATATCCTTTTTACACTTCGGACACTCATATCTGGGTTATGAAAGAAGGATTAATTCCCTCCAATCTAAAACAGCCTTATTCCCTTGCTCTCCAAGCAAAACAAAAAATCCTGTGGTTGCCTCGCTTTCAAGCAATTTTATTTCGCAAGCCATTCTAACAACCGGTGGAAAATCAAGCCAAAAATCGGAACACGTGGGGAAGAAAGTAAGAGCAGGGGTGAACTCGACGTGTTGCAGCAGGGTCAAGGGCGAAAATGGACGATGTCCACTTTTCACCCGATTTTTTTTGGTTGGCCGGTTTTAGGGTTGCCATATGTTAGCCACCAGACTGGACAATCCGGAAGGGTTGCCATATTGTAAACTTTGGCGCCAAAAATTTTGGCGATAAAGAATTTGTCGCCAAGCATTGTGCTTGACTAGGATCCACCCAATTTTTTTTAATTATGCCTTCTGATTGATAAAGTCAGCTGAAATCTTTTTACACCAAGTAACGTTAGTACACCCAACTTTTTTTTTGCCCCGGTAGATTTGTTTCTTAGAAAACCGTTCAAAAATGTAATTATGAAATCCATGCTACATATTTAAAAATTAAGACAATTCATTTTTATTACAGAAAAATTTAAATTTGTGTTTTGTATATAATTAAAACCTTCTCCACTAGTTTCATTTGATAGAGTTATAATTTCAGACCACATAACTGATTTTTGTACTACGAAGCTTCCTCTTCGATGCATGCTGGGAAAATCTTTCACCAACGAGCATTCAAAATCGATTAGCACAACTGTTTAATAGAGAAAGAAGCACGTGTAATGTAATCTATAACTGTTAAATTTCTCCATGCTTTCACAACTGTCAAATATCTTTTTTCCATGGATTTACAATTAAACATTTACATTATGTGGTGCATTTTCAATGTTGATGTAATACCCTCATAATACTGGAAATTTCACCATTGAATTAAAAAAAAATTAACTTGAACATCGACTTTTAGAAATTTATTAAAATTATTTACTGCAGCCTACAAACTGAACACTTTAATACAAAATGTAATTATACTGAAGAACGAAGTGCTATTGAGAGTACAACAATAGAAAGGACAAAGTTATTATAAAAATCAGGTATTCTCCGAAACTATTGAATATAAAGTAAAAAAGCCATGAAGTGTAGATCAAATCACTCATACATACCAACCATCTTCTCATTAAAATTAGAATGGGAAAAAAAGGAATTTGTGCTAGAACAAAAGTTTGTGTAAAAATGTATATTTGTGAACCGTGTCATTTCAAAATTGTGTTAAAAAAGAGTTGGGTTTATTGTATTTCCAAGCTTGGGTTATCTGTCTTAGATAATTTTTATATATAAAGTACTAATTTTTTTTTGACTTCAGTATGCTATTAATTTTTCCAGGAAATAGTTAAAATTTCTTACAGTTTAAATGATAACATTAGACGCTGCCATAAATCTACTTGGCGTGTTTTCATATTCATGCCAAAAACGAGTAGCGTACTGATATAAATTTTCTGCCAATTTATCTTTCTCCAGAAATTCTAAATTAAACTGTTGTATAATTCTTATTATTTGGAGATTACATTTTTTTTCAGCCCGCTATTTAGCTCAAATCAGAAGACAACGCCAAATGCTATTCAATAATGGGAAATTGTTCTATACCTGTTTGAATAAAATAATAATTTTTTTCTACACTTGGATATGGATTTTTCTGCCAAATAGTTATTAGAATTTCTAAGAGTTGGGCACTGACATATCAGACTGATTAAAAAGGATCTTTTCGTGGGATTTCAAAATTTCATTTGATGTTACTCTGAAATACAAATGGCCATGATATATATTTCTGATGTATATTTTGTGTTTGTGTTCATGGTTTTTTCATCAAAAATATTGGACCTTATTTTGTTTTTGATAGCTTTTTAATATTTAAGTTTGTTATAACTAGCTGTATATATCCAGCAGTGAGCTGTTGTAGCTCAGTCTGGATGAAAGGAGAAGGCACATATTTCTAATATCTTTAACCATTTGCACTTTTTTTTTATAAAAAAAAACGAACTGTACACTGTCACACGTTCCTGTGGCTCAGTTTGGTTTAAAACGAAAGGAATGAGAAAGCATACATTTCTGATGTATTTAACCTTTTGCACTTGAGAGAATAATGTGATTTTTTAAATAAAAAAATATATTTATAAGTATATGCATAAACAAAACTTTTCTAACAGATTTCATTTGTTATTTGTTAACGGAATACTTTTGAAGTTACAGCGGTTTGTTTTTGTCCTTATGTTATGAACCTAAAATTATTTAAATTGTCTCAATAGTGGAGGCTTCAATGAGCCTTAAACTGTTTTTTTTCAGTGAAAAAGTTCTTGCGACTTAGAAACAATAGACCTTTTTGTCCCGGTAGTAATTCCGCAGTGTGCACATTCAATTCAACCTTGCAATCACCGAATACTCTTGAACACACAACAAATAATTGTCCATGTGAGGAGCAGTCCATGTCTAGACCTGAGCGGCTCAATTTTAAAGGTAGAACCTGAACTTTGTCAATAATGATTGCAAATATCAGTCAAATTTAGAATTGAGTTAACCTTCAATCTTTTTCAAGGCTTTATCGTAGATTTCTGCTGTGAAATACATGTTCATATTTTAATTTTTCTTGCGTATTCAACAAAAATATCTTCAGCTATGTGATTTATATTTCTACCCTAACTCTGTTGGAGATGAAGGAAAGCAGGCAGCCAATTTCTAATTGCAAACAATGCACAAATTTGATTTAGTTGTAAAGTGTAACTCGTGTCATCAATTATATGGTTTAATTATCGGTGACATTTTGAACATAGGCAGTCACCTTAACTATTTTGTACTACACTGCGTTGGTATTGAACTGCGTCTTTTATTACAGTGTTGATTTTATGCGAGTATATTTTATATTTTTTCGTTGTTTTTAATTTAGTTTTTTAACTGCTTTTCTCATTTCTCAGTAAAATTGACGGAAATTGAGCTCTGTCAATTAACGTTCGTTTGACTTCAAATTATATAGTGAAATTGACCTCTTTGGAGTGATTTGTTTGAATGGAATGAAATATTCTGTTTCTCATTGCATTGAAATTGGGCTGTGTTCGTTGATTTATATTTGAAGTTAAATATTTTGTTTGCATTTTTTTATTTTTATTTTTTTCCTTCTTTTTATCCCTGTTTTTTCTATTAAATTTTTTTTCTTGCGATTTCCTACGTTTTTGTTTTAACCTTTCCTTTTTTTTAAATGTAGTCAATTGGCTTCAGTACATAAAAATATCGCGTTGCAGAAAACCCAAGTCATCATACTCATCTAGCGAAAGCAATGTCAGGAGTAATTGCACATCAAACTAAGTAAGAACAGACATCAGTGAAGCAGCAAACCAGACAAAGAATGACTCAAATACTTACTGAGGAAGCAGCAGAGAAACGTGCAGCCACATTTGACAGTGTACGCTTCTGAGTACAGCATTAGCAATTTTGCAACATCAGATCAGCTCTGTTCTCAATAATAGGAACCCAGTAGGATGCATATGAATGAAAAATGTCAACGAGAAACAGAATCAAACATGACTTTGTGCAAAGCAATAACGTGATTACAATCACCTTGCATTCGATACACTCCATTGAGGATTATAGTTTGAGCCAGGATATTGTTATCGGCACAATGACCGAAGTGTGTCCTAATTGCAAGGCTCTGAAATTTAATAGAGAAACAAAAGGGATGTGTTGTATCACTAGAAAAATTACAGTGCCTCAACTTGAAGAATGACCAGAGACATTAAAAACTTTGCTTGCCAGGTACCAGATATACTATGGAATCAAAGCATTTTCTATCTAACATCAGGAAATGCAATTCATGTTTCCAATAAACATAGTTTGGAATAGAAATTGTAACAATTCGTGCCAGCTTTCAAAATAAAAGCTTAAATTTACCAAAAAGCTGGCTCCCTGCTTCTATTCACAGATAGTCAACATAAATTTCTACAAATGAACTTTATGGGCGATGGCAAGGATGAATTGAATGGATTCTGTGGAATTTCTACTGGCATAAAAAGGTTCATCGTTTCTAAACTGCAAAGCTTCTTCATCGAAAAAGAATAATTTAATGCGTTTAAGCCTCCATTATGGAGACAACATAAATAATTTTAGGTTCATAATATAAGGACAAGAACAAATTGTAATAAATCATGTATTCCATTAACAACCGAAATAATCTGCTTAGAAAAGTTTTGTTTATGCATATTTATACATATTGTTTTCAGAAAAAGAATCATACTTTAAGGTATCCGACTACGTTCGGAACCGTGATTTTGCAAAAGCATATACATGGATAATATTTATGATATATAGTGTCACTTAGATTAGAAAATGTATATAAAATTGTTTTAAGAATAGTACTACAATAAAAAAAATATTCAAGTACAATATTTTGACAGGAAACGAATATAGAGAATGACCCCTTTTCAAAATATTCTCCTTTTGTGAAAAATGCTTCTATTATAATAATATTTGGCATGTATATACAATGGTGTGCAAAACTTAAGCGCAACAGTGTAAAAATTAAGCAGATAACCATGAAATTTCAGAAAATAAGGTCTGGAGATCAGTACAGTGAACACGTAAGTCAGTAGAAACGTCATGCGTATGCAAATATCAGGAACGAAACTTCAGAAGCGACGTGAGCGTACTCAAAACGCGTGATGTCGGCGTGTGCTGTTCAACAGTAAAATAAAATGAAGGACGCAGACGCAATTCAACATATTCGCTGCAAGTGCAAGTGAGTCAGTTCGTGAAATATGGCTAGAAGAAATCACCTGGATGACTTAACACGTGGAAGAATGATCAGAAAGCCGGAGGAGGGGCGTACCGTTACCAGTGTAGCTGCAGAGTTCGGAATCAACAAAAGTGTCGTTTCGCGCGCTTGGAAAGCGTTCCAAACCACAGGTACAGCTGTTAGAAAGGTTGGTGGTGGCCGCCCAAGGACGACAAATGCAGGGGATGACCGATATATCATCCTGCAGGCAAAAAGAGGCGAACGTCAATCAGCAAGCGTCATTGCTCAGCAACTCTCTACAGCAACGGGGCGACAAGTGTCGCGGTTTACTGTGGCCAGACGCCTTCACGAAGGGGGCCTATTCACCCGCCATCCTGAACAGTGCCTCCCGTTGAAAGTTGACCACCGCCGCACCGTTTACAATGGTGCAGAGAGCACAAAAACTGGACAACTGACAATGGAGTTATGTCCTCTTTACGGATGAGAGTCGGTTCAGTACCAGAAGAGATTCTCAACGCGTTTTGATTTGGAGAGAGATCCGGACATGGTTTTATACCAGTAGCATCAAGGAAAGACACCATTACGGTGGTCCCGGAGTTCTTGTCTGGGCAGGCATTATGCTGAACGGGCGAACTGAGCTCCACATTTTCGATAGAGTGTCTGTAATCGGGGATCGCTATTGTGAGGAGATACTTCTTCCCCATGTGCGTCTGTTCCGAGGTGCCATTGGCCCAGACTTCATTTTTATGGATGAAAATGCACGGCCACATTAGACTCTTGCTGTTGAGGAGCTGCTGGAAAGTGAAGATATCACTCGAATGGATTGGCCAGCGTACTCCCCAGATTTAAATCCCATCGAACATGTATGGGATGCTTTGGGGAGACGTATTGCAGCACGCTTACATCATACGGAGAACACCCAACAACTTAAACAGATGCTGATTGAAGAATGGGCACTCCTACCGCAAGAAATGTTGCTCCAGCTGTTTCTGAGTATCCGGAAACGGTGCGAAGCAGCAACCATTGCAGTGAGAGGAGGGCATATACCATATTAAAGAACATCTGCATGTTGTTCTTCCTATTGGTTAGACCATCATGAGTCACGATACTATGCGTTCAATAAAGCTTGTTTTTGTTTGATTCCATACCGTATGCATTGTATTCCTTTTTCAGCGCCGATGCTTCCGCCATCTTTTACGTACATAATACTCTTCCTCATTTCTGAATTTCATGTCTCTCAGATGATTTTTCGTGAAGTTATGGCAATAAACCCGCCTGTTGCTTAAGTTTTGCACACCAGTGTAGCTCAGACCTCTGTACAGAGGCTCAACTAGAATTTTTGAAATATATAACTTAGAAGTGGGTTTATCTCTGTTTTACGACAAAAGAGGGGAGAAATTTTAAGAAAAGAACGCCGATAATTATTTCAAATGGTTGTAACTCTGAAAATAAGGTGAATTTTTCAAAAATCATAGTTGAGCATCTTTACAGAGGTCTGAGCTATATACAGACAAAATATTATTATAAAAGAAGCATTTTTCATAAAAAGAGATTGTTTTGAAAAAAGGTTATTCTAAGTTCATTTTTTGCCGAAATATTGTATTTAAATAATTTTTTTTGCCAAAATGTTCTTAAAACAATTTTATGCATGTATTCTAATCTAAGTGACATTAAATATGAAAATTATCCATTTACGCGCCTTTTTAAAATCACGGTTCCAATCGTAGACAGATACCTTAAGTTCAAATGCAAAGAATGTGCAAATGGTTAAAAATATTTAAAATGTGTGCTTTTTCATTCCTTTTTTTAACCGTACTGAGCCACAGCAACGCGCGGCAGGGTACAACTAGTTGTGAAATATATTTCTTTAGTTTAAATTGAGATACCTTTAAACATAATGATTTTCAACTCTTAGGTTATTATATAATTAGTTTTTAACGTATTATATTAATTGTGCGCACTTATAACTGAATACGCCTTTTTTAAATTAGAATTTAAAATTACTGTTTTTAACAACTGTTATTTCAGTCATTAGCGTAATTCGTCAGTCAGTTTAACAACATACTTTTTATTTTATGGAAAGAATTAGAACTTATTTTTTTCGAAGATATAACTTACCAGAAACATACATATTAGTAAAACTCCTATGTAGTAAGTGAAATAACAATAAAAAAACACTAAACAAGGTTTATTACCATTTATTGTTGCTCTTTCTAAAGAAAACTATCTAATATATATATATATATATCGTCTCTAAATACTATTACTTAGCAATGTTTCATCAATGAGATTAAGAACCCAAGCAGGGAAATAAAGGGAAACACAGAATAGTTTCATTGAATAAAAATGTAAAGCTTTCTTAATAGAATGAAATTTTCATCTCCTAGAAATTTTTTGCTGCCTGTTAGGGAAATAAATTCGAAGTTTTATAATGTACTGGCTTTACAAGATTAATATAGCATCATTTGCGTTATTCTAAAGGAGTGAGAAACAACTTTAATGAATATAATTTAGACCTTAAAATAACAACAATTAATTGCACAATTGTTTTAAATTTATTAAATCAATGCAAAAATGTTCGAATATGGGGAAAATATTTCTTCTAGAAAATCTCTTGTTCCCTGCATTAATTCGAAGACTACGAAATATTCACGTGGAAGGTACATGTAGTTTATAATTTTTACCCAGAGATTTGGTTATACTATGGGGCTTGTGTGAAAAAAGAAAAATGCTATGAACAAGCTTTTTAGTTTTGAAGTATGAATTTTTGCTTAAAAATAAAATTCATCGTTGCAGAAATAAAGTAAAATAATCAAAGCGTAAAACTGATTTTTTTAAAAAAGATTTTGGTATTAGATTGGAATCAAAAGGAAAAATAAAGTGGTCTTTTAAGTGTATCTTGAAGAATGATAAATTAGTTTTAAAGTATTAAGTTATTTCAATTAGTCAACTAACAACAACAACAATAATAATAATAAAAGCTTTCGAACAAACTACTGCAAGCGAGTTTTTTCGTTGAAAAATTAAAAACAGTGCAGCTATTTCTTGAGATTTAAGAATTATTTTACAGGTATATAATTTTCATATGCATGGACAACCCGGGAAGCAGAGATTCAACATTTATATATATTTTTTAAACTGATATGTTAACCCTTTCAATATTGAGGAAAACATTTTTCCATCCTTTTTAAATTGGTGATTGTAGTATTTAATTGTAACCTTATTTGAATTTTTAATACGGAATGTCAAATTAAAATGTACGTCGAATGCAATTACGTAAACGGAAACGTTTAGAAAAAAAGAACTGTGACGGGGCTATTATCGCGATTTCAAATAACTGTCCTCTTGGTATTTGTTTGGGGCTAGAATGGCAATTCTTTCCAACAAACTCAAGCAGAAGAACGTGTATATGTAAATTAGGAATCATATATATATATATTTATATGGGAAGTCTAGCATTCGCGGGGTAGCTAAGTGGAGTCGCTAGGTGTGTTTGCTAAGTAGAAAGGTAGCCGTAAGGTGATATGAAGTATAGTCTAGAAGAGGAATCTCAATCCTGGAAATTAGCCTAACAGTGCCGGTGCAGATTAACCAAAAGTGGGCTCGAGCCCAACGGAGTATAGGCGGATTAAATCCAGAACAGAAGTTATAAGGACCGAAGTTGTGTGTGTGTTTATCTAGGATATAGCGGTAAGCTTAATGAATTAAACTTTAAGTATAAAGCATTTACTATTGAGATAGTATTTAATCTATAAAGTTAGATTCAGTAGTTAGTTGAACTATCGAATGGTAATACGTGTTGCATATATCTCTTCGTTCTTGATTATACTCCTTAGATTATTCTTGTTGTATTGTGTTTAAACTAAGATTTTAATAAACAGATTTTAGTGTGAATGACTTTAGTAGTTCCTCCCCATAGACACAGGTCGCGTGGATAGTGTAGAACGGGTGTCCCCATCGGCGAGGACTTCACAGAACTAGTTATAAAACATTTGCGGGATGTATTCTTATTATTATTTCTTATTTCAGTCGTTGGTACTGTGTCGGTCAACAATGTATTATTGTGTTTTTCTCCATATTTTATGTTATTCGGTAAGTATAATTTTTTAGAAATAATATAGTATATTTGAATAAATGAAAAAAGATGCCTGATAAAATTACACAAAAGTAATAAAAACTATCAAACACACTTAGCATGAAAGTTATCGAAAATAGTTTAAACAGCCCTTGTTTTTATAATGCTTCCCTTATATTTCAAAGTCATTTATAAACTATTTATTTTTAAAGATGGAACTCGGGATAGAAAAAAAGATATATTTACTCTAAAGCATAAGTAATCATCTTCTTCTAGAGAATTGAAAGCAATTATATTTTGTGTAAAATAAATCTTTCAAATAGTTAATTTAATAATCAACAAGGTCGTCATGATATTTAAAATAAAGTTTGGATCTCATCAAATATACTCAAAAGTTCAACCTTAAAAAATACATTTTTTTATAAATAAGTAACACTTTTAAAGGTACTAACATTTCCTTCTTGATGCTTGAACAGTTACTAAAGATTTGTTACTCGTTTATAGAGGAAATTAATCTTACAGCTAAATTCCGAACAACATACTCGAATTAGATTAATTTCCTTAATCTGACAAAGAAAATTTTTAGAAATTTTGCTGTAATGCTTTAGTAACTTCAACTTATTTGAACATTTATGTATTCTAAACTTCCTGATTGTTTATTTAATCAGAGTTTCAGAGTAAAATATATGATAAATTATGCGCATCTTAAATTTCTTTGCAGAATCTAGGAATATATAAAGAGGATTTACCCACCAGAATTTCAATAATTCTACCGCTTTTCTCTTCGGGATATACTTCTTTGCTTTTTATTCTGTCTTTATTCACGTGAACAATTTTAATTAGAAAATTGTTAAAAGTCTCTCGGTGAAGTTTATAACAATGAGAAAATGTTTATGCAGATGATTGTCTATTGCAATATTTTGAATTTTCTTCATTGTATCATTTTAAAAAAATCGTCAAATTTAAGACTAGAGATCAATTTATTTGTGGTAACAATAGCTATGACACACGATTTAAAATTACGAGGTACCTAGCTAAAATTTAACCTTATCTACTCATCATAATTAATATAAGAAATACAAAATAATATATATAAAGTTTAAGTTGCATAAAAATTAATTCACTATCAAAAATGTGAAAGTGCGTAAAACACGCAATAAAAAAAAATCAAGTAATCTCCTATAGCAGAGTTTCCTAAACTTTTTTTGTCTCGTAGACTCCTTTCTATATTTTTCGGTTTTGGGTAGACCCCTGATTGCCTAATATTAAATTTTGCTTGAGTGTGTTTCTTGACAGCTGATGAAAAACTACATACTTCCAAAATGTTAATTTCTAATTGTAGTGAAGTACGATGCTAATAGAATTAAGAACCACATGTTTACTAATTTAATTAAATTTTAATAAATATATAAACGAGGAGAGAAGAATCAGTTTTTCTTGTAGTACTTTTATTTTTCAGTATGACCATATGAATTCATTGTCTACTGTGGTATTAGAATGCTCAAAGCATTCTCAAAGATAGTTTCAAAATATGAATAAAGGGCATTTACTTTAAACGTAGGTTAAAACATCATTTTCCTGGCAGATTGTATGTGACAAAATGAGAAACTAGGAAAATTAGCAACATCTAAAGTTATAATGTTTTAGCTTAATTCTGGCAAAAAACCGCTGAAACTATGGTCCTAGTTTGAAGAAATTTTATGCTGTCGCTTTGTATAACTGCAAATTAACTTCATTAAGGTATCCGACTACGTTCGGAACGGTGATTTTTTTTGCAAAGCGCATAACTAGATAATTTTCATGATATTTAGTGTCACTTAGATTAGAATATATGCACATAAAATTGTTTTAAGGACATTTTGACAAAAAAATTTATTTAAATATAATATTTTGGCAAAAAATTAAATTCAAATAATCTTTTTTCCAAATGTTCTCCTTTTGTGAAAAATGCTTCTATTATAATAATATTTTACCTGTATATAGCTCAGGCCTCTCTACAGAGGCTCAGCTAGAATTTTTGAAATATATAACTTAGAAGTGGCTTTATTCATATTTTACTACAATAGAGGGGAGCAGTTTTAAGAAAAAAAACGCCAATAATTGTTTCAATTGGTGGTAACTCTGAACATATAATGTGAATTTTTCAAAACTTCTAGTTGAGCCTCTGTAGAAAGGTCTGAGCTATATACAGACAAAATATTATTATAATAGAAGCATTTTTCACAAAAGGAAAACATTTGGAAAAAAGATTATTCTAAGCTAATTTTTTGCCAAAATTTTATATTTAAATAAATTTTTTTGTCAAAATCTCCTTAAAACAATTTTATGCATGTATTCTAATCTGAGTGACACTAAATATCATGAAAATTATCCATTTATGCGCTTTTTTAAAATCACGCTTCCGAACGTAGTCGGATACCTTAAGCTTGTAAATAAATCTGTTAAATAGGTAAATCTGTGGTTTCCACTTGATTAAATTTACTTTTAAAATCAGGGTCAAGATCTGTTTTAAGGAGAGCCTCTATCGTAGACCCCCATTTACACCTCATGGACCCCTAAATTAGTTTTTCGCTGACGTGGACCCCTTTCAGGTTGTCATAGACCCCTGGGGGTCCATATAGACCACTTTGGGAATCACTCTTCTATAGGGCGAGACTACAGTTGAATAGTGTGTGGGAGAGTAGTTAATTGGATAGAAAAGAAACATAAGTAATGAGTTCCGCCCTTAAGAGTGGAAGCAGAGCTGGTTGGTTCCTTTTTTTTGCGCACTTTACCAAGTACTCAATAGCAATTTGAAATATTGAGAGGATTAATAATGAATTAAATGCCTTGAATCTTGTGGGGATGGGGTTTTAGAGCTGGTAAAAATAAATTAATTCACTGCTGATTTCTGAAGGATTGAATAATAAATGTGTCTAAAGGCCATGTTGAATAAACAGGGTCTGTGCCATGCCTAACTAAATTAGCAATAGTTATTTTAATTCAAGAAAATTGAATTTATTGAGAAGAAAGATTTTAATTTTAATGCAGGGCTTCTCAAACTTTTAATGTTTGCAACCCAATTTTCATTCATAATTTTCATGGCACCCCCTTCTATATATTTGTATTGAATTCGATAATAATGCATTTGAATGCTAAAGCTAAAATACGCCTTTAATTATAAACTGTACAAATTATGAAGATAAGTATGAAATTTTGTAATTGACAAGCCCATGGAGTCACTAATAATGATTTAACTTGTTCTCTACTTAGTATTGATGAATTAATGATACAATATATTGCTTAATACAGACACATTTTTTAGTATGTTATATCATTGCGAATGCATATTTTTTATTATCACAGAATGTATTTTGTTTTGATTCCTTTCAGTAAATTAATAATTTTTGTAAAGCTTTTATTTTAGACTCTTCGATATGTTTGCGCCCCTGCAGGATTACCACGCCCCTCAGTTTGAGAAACGCTGTTTTTTAATATGATATAAATTACCACACCATTAAACCGAAGTAAAAAATGACTCTTTATGAGACAGTAATTTCGTGGAGAGGAAGTCTTGCACATTAATTAAAATGAGGGAGACAATATAAATGAATTTTTCAAATGAAATAAAATATTTAAAAGTTTTGAGAGAAATTTTTCAAGAATAACAGAAACACTTAGTCTTTTTAGGACTGGGAAGTGCTGATATTATTGGTCTTTTCCAGAGTTTGGAACTCTGAGTTAACATAAGAAGGAGAATTACAACTCGAACAGATTGATTAAGAATTTGAGGTAAGCGATTAAAGAACTTTAAAGAGGGTTTTTTCAGGAAAACCATAATTCGGTAAATTTTTAGATCCTTGTAAAAGACTTCGTTTCCTACAAACCAGAGAACATTGAATATTTTCCTGAGGTGTTTATTTTGAAAAACGAACGATTTTTTCAAGTGGTTTACTGCTGCTGAGGCCCAGACTGGAAATGAATACAGAAATATTGGTCGAAGGAAAGACTTAAAGAGCAGAAGCTTGTGCCTTGCTCTTTCGAGAAATCAAGCTATGGTGCATTTGGCTCATTTCGGCTTCTTTTTGATGTGCAGTACTGATGTGGGAAAGGGGGAGGGGAGAAATTTTAGTTTGCGGCAAGAATGAACCCTAGGTACCTGAATTCGGCAACAGTACCTATCATTCTCCGATGACGTACCAAACTGTTATTTAAAGGATTGCAAACCACTTCTCTTCGTTCTCTTATCCATGGCTCTCATTTCGGAATTCTCCATATTTTTTTGTCTTTCATGCTTTTATCGTTTAATAATATTAAATAAATTTTATGAAGTAATGGAGAACGTTTGTGCTTTCATAGTTTTACATTGTGTATCTGTAAGGAGCTATGGCCTTCTGCTCTGGCTGATAACTTAATGGCCGTGGTAGCCTGGTGGTCAGGGTCACGAGATCGTGGTCGGTGTGTTTATGAGTTCGAGTCATGGTGCCATTGAAGATCCATCATTTGGAGGGGCTGATGTACGTTAAATCCATCGAAGCTCACAATCCTAACGTTGGCGTGGTGAGGAAAATAGGATTGTGGTGTGTTAGCTCGTGTGTCGTCATCGTTACTTGACTGTGGCTCAAAACTAAGAGGTCTGTCTCCGATAGCCCTAAGGTATCCGACTATGTTCGGAAGCGTGATTTTAAAAAAGCGCATAAATAGATAATTTTCATGATATTTAGTGTCACTCAGATTAGAATACATGCATAAAGTTGTCTTAAGGACATTTTGACAAAAACATTTATTTAAATATAATATTTTCGCAAAAAATGAATTTAGAATAACCTTTTTTCAAAATGTTCTCCTTTTGTGAAAAATGCTTCTATTATACTAATATTTTGCCTGTGTATAGCTCAAACCTCTGTACAGAGGCTCAACTAGAATTTTTGAAAAATTCACATTATGTTCAGAGTTACCACCAATTGAAATAATTAATAGTGTTTTTTCTTAAAATTGCTCCTCTCTGTTGCCGTAAAATATGAATAAACCTACTTCTAAGTTATATATTTCAAAAATTCTAGTTGAGCCTCTGTAGAGAGGTTTAAGCTCTATATACAGGCAAAGTATTATTATACTAGAAGCATTTTTCACAAAAGGAGAACATTTGGAAAAAAGATTATTCTAAGCTAATTTTTTGCCAAAATATTGTATTTAAATAAATGTTTTTTGTTAAAATGTCCCTAAAACAATTCTATGCATATATTCTAATATAAGTGACACTAAATATCTTGAAAATTATCCATTTATGCGCTTTTGCAAAATCACTGTTCCGAACGTAGTCGGATACCTTAACTTTAGGAGGGGTGCAAAAAAAAAATCAATATTCCTGGAAATGTAGTTTTATTTCGAATAATACATTGTATAATACACCTGTATAAAAGAACAAGGAAAGTTTAAGGTTTACGTCCTGACACTTAACATATCTTCTCTCCAACTATTTTTCCTATTTTGGGAGAATTTTTAAAATTTTTTATTATGTATTATTGTTTGCCGATGTATAAGCCGGGCTACGAGTTTGACACTCCTGATGAAGAGGGTTTTATATAGGTCACTTCACAGAACATAACAAAAATGCTTCATGCTGGTATCATGCTCTTTTTGGAAAGCACACTTATAAGTTGTATAAACCAGGTGCTTGGCATTTTATTGACGGGTAGTGAGCACAACTTAGATCACTTATTTGTTATTGTCAAACTATCTAACTACTAATTTTTAGTAGGCATGCACAGCTTTTCCTCGTAAACATTTTAAAAATTACATTATTGGAGGATACATCACACGGAGATCCGTGTTTCTTTATGAGGTAGATAGATCAATAATCAACACTAACGGGAAAAGTAGTTTTACTCTCGGATTTGGAGTTCAAACGTACCTTTACGTGAACTTTTAGCTGATGCTTCGAAATCAATTATTGGTCCTGTCGTTACGAAACAGTTTGAGTTCATCCTTGACATTAGGAATCGTAAATTATTGATTATTCTATTCCAGTATTTGTTAGAGGAAGTTCTGCATAAACCAAATAATTTATTCTGACCTTCCTTGCTAAAAATTCATTCCTTTCATGATGTTTTTTTTCATTGAAGGAATTTGTAAAGTTGTTACTTCAAGAGGATAGTTGATGCTTTTTTAAAAGAAATTCAAATTAATACATTTTAAAAGGATGATATTATTTTTTTTTGATAAAGTTTAATATCGAATAAATTTTTGTACATTTTTAGAGTCTTATGTTTGCTTTAAATGCATTTTTTTATTATTTTCCTTACATACCTCTTTGGTTAACTGAAATCCAATTTATTCAAAGTGGTACTGTACAAAATAAAAATTATGGACGTAACTTTATTGTTGTACATTTCTTTGCTGTAAATATACACTGAAGAAGAAGTCTTTCCTTTTTTTAATAAATAAAAACTCAACTAAATTCGAACTGTTGCTCCAAGTTGCTTACGAATGGTTAGTTATAATATTTATCTATATTTATATTTGCGCATCAATATAGAGAACACCCTTTCAAGATGCAAAACATTACAAGAAGGAGTTTGCATCCATAGGCAGTACGCCATCAAAAGAAGCAACTCCTAAAAGCTAACCCATAAAGACTTCAAGAGGGCAGAAAAATAAAAATCAAAAGATAAAAAAAAATCAATAATTTATAGTCTCATGTAGTAGTTCAGAATTTGCTGTCAGTAGCTACCCTGAGGAGAGAAAGATGCTTCTATATAAGTAATTTTTTTTTTTACTTTCAATGAATTACCGTCCCTCCTTTGTTAGGAAAAAAAAGCTTCTTCATTACAAGTATTATTAGAAAACATGAAATATTTAAATGCTTGCGTATATCCTTTAAGACAATTTCGAAAATAGAGCATGACTCTTTAGACATCTATTTCGATGCGAAGAACAAAAATTTCAGTAGCTCGATGGGGTGACAGACTAGTAATGACGAGTTACACAAAAAAAGTTTATCGACTTTAGAATGAAGAGAAAAGACTGGTAGAAAATATGGTAAAAATAGCGCGATTGCATTATATTCTAAAGTTAATATAAATACAAAGCGAAGTTTACCTATGTGCTAATAATTCAAAATCTTATTTTACTTCATTTTCAAGGAAAATAAGGCACTGGTCTTTAGTTATTAGTGAAATTAAGACATCATTTAATGTTTCATGGAAGCTCAATGATCTTTGAATAATAGTGGGAACTTTCTTGATTTTGGAAAACACAACAATTGTTTGTTTGGGATGTTCTGCTCTAAGTAAACCCTCTTACAGAAAACTGTGTTCAACATGTAACTGTAGATTCTTGAAAGTGTTATATTAATATAACTACATTCGCACCTCAATATAACGAACCTCTATTTTGAGAACTTCTTCCTGGAACCAAGAACATTTTACTATTTTCTTCATAAAATAACCTCCAAGTAGCGTACTACATTTTATATTTAACGCACTTTTTCTCCCTATTTTAAAGATATTTCAGGATATTATTCAAATTATTCTCTCAATTAGCCCATTTTATGGTGTATGTTCAATATTACTGGTTATGAAATAAGGTATGTCTAAAATTGCTTTTAGGCTTTAAATTAGAAGATGTCGTTAAAATTTCCTTAATTTGAATATAAAATTATTTTTAAAGTTGAAAATATACAATGAATTCCTGGACAATATATATATATATATATATATATATATATATATAGATATAGATATATAGATATTTTTAAATTTTTTTTTGGTTTCTAAAGTATATTGAAGGAGGAATCTGTAACGAATTTTTTTTCGGGACTTGGTGATTTCGTTAAATAGAGGTCTGACTATATTTAAGTAGAGTAATGTTAAGTTACGATACTTTCTTTTATTCTTAAGAAAAATGGAGTGCACCCCCAATAGATTTCATTCTTGTCTAATTCTTAGGGCAGTGCTTCTCAAACTTTCAATATACGCGACCCACTATTCAATCATCATTTTCATCGCGCCCCCCTCCATACAATAACAATGCATTGAATGCAATAATACTATACTTTGACACTAAAGCTACAATACGACTTTAACCTCTTATGTGCCACCGACGTATATACACGTCTCGCTCAGCCAAAGTATTAATTTTCTGGACGTATATATACGTCTTTTCGAAGAACGATCTTTTCTGTGCAGTGAGACCCATAAAATTATTCTGAAGGCTTTAACGCAAAAAAAGGACCTTGAGAGTGTTTGTGAAGGATTTCCTTATTTATTTCTTTTCTCCTCCCCCGCAAAAAACATCAAAATACGCTCGTCTATGTGGTAAACGATGGCATTGGGAAGCGAATTGCGTATTTTTTAACAGGCAGTTAAGGATTTAATTATAAACCGTACAGATTATCAAGATAAGGGTTCATACAAGCCCATGGGGGGTCACTGATAATTATCGAACTTGTTCTTAACTTAGTATTGTTAAATTATTAATAAAATATACATTGTACAGTACTGATACATTTATAAGTGTATTATATCAGTGTAAATGTGTATTCTATCTTTTATTATATCAAAGTATTTTGTTTGTTTACTTTCAGTAAATTAATAATTTTTTAAATAACCTTTTGTTTTCGACTTTTCAATATGCTCGCGCCCCCCTTGTAGAGTTATCATGCCCCACAAGGGGGGCGCGCCCCACAGTTTGAGAAACACTGTCTTAGGGGATAGCTTGTACCTATTAAGCTAATAAAGGTTTGGTAAGCTTTTGTGGCAATGGTAGCCTTGTGGTCAAGGTCACGTACTCGTGGTTGGAGTATCATGATTTCGAGCCTAGTGCTGTTGTTGTCCCACAGTGTAGAGGAAGTCGTTTCACGTTAAATCTGCCGAGGCTCAATATATTCAGTGGTGTGGTGTGAAAATTGGGAGCGGGTGATGCCATTACAGGTATCGTCATGGTTCAAAATTACGAGGCACGTCACCAATAGCCATAGTGCAGCTTAAAAGTGCGACGTTCATATCACTCACTTGGGAAGTTTTTGATTTTTGCATATACGTAATCTTGAGCTTGGTACGATATGGGTTAAGAAATTTATTCAAACTTTCTAAGTTAAATTCGTCTAATATTATTATTATAATTCATACTCAGACTTGCTTTAGATTTTAAAATGAAATGTATTAAATTGAAATTAACAATAAAAGCTTGAGAATTGAAATTATAGATACTAGAAAATTTTCTAGGACAAAAAAAAGCCTTTTTATGTATTAATGCCGCATAAGGCATTCATTAAATAATTATCATGCAGGTGTTCTGTTTACCCACGCTTTAAGATGGAATGAATACATCTTTCTCTGTGTCATTTGCCGATAAGCGCCGGCTTAAACAGCTCATGGCAGCACTAATGAAATACAGAGTCATCAACTGCTTTATGACATCATTACTAGAAGCTTTATCCGAATCTTCTGATGTAATCGGTCTGAACAATTTCCTTTTATGTCGGTCATTCGTATGATAATTACTATTTTAAGGACATATACCATTTATTGGAGAAACAGGGTTATATAGTAAGAGCATGATCACAACTTATAATTGTCTTAAATCAAGGCAATGTGGACAACAGCAAATTAATAACTATTTATTTTTTCCGATTCCAAAGCTTACCTGGAATAATATTAAAAGTAACTTTGGAAGAAATATGTCAATCTTGATTTCTTGAACAATTCAAAAGATGGAAAAGAATTATCTTTGTATTTTACGTTTCCTTGGATAACATCTTTTACTTCTTTTTACTTAAATAAAAAGTGAAATAAGTATTTTTTTTCGTGCAGCTCCTTATATTTCTAATTATAGTTTATATTTTTAAATATTTATCTATGCTTTTATACAAAACATTTATTTGAAATATCCAAAATACTTGTACGGGCTTATTTAATGAAATATTAGTATCAACACCGTATTTAATTATTGAGATATTAAATAAAATTATTAATAATTAATCCGAATGTTAAAAACAGAACATTTTTATATTAATTAAAATTTTTGTGACAAGTTTAATAGCATGAAAAAGCTTTTAATATTTATTTCATTTATAGAGTTTATGGAAAGGATTCTTATTTGGAAGAGAAGACAACAAATATATTTAGATTCAACAAAATCATGAAAAACAGAAAAAAGTGTATTTTATTAAAAGAATCCTTTAAAAATTTTGAAGGATAAATTTCCTTGAATGTACTATCAACTTCTAATTAAGTACCTGATTAAGTTACTCATTAAACTTTTGGTTGTAGAATTTAACTTAAAAGCAAAATAGAGAATAAGTTGTTTGTTATAATTACTAACACATATCGTGCTTTTATTTCATTCTTTGATTTAATTTTTAATTCATAATACATTTCGTAAGTATATTTAAACTCGTTAGACTGATTAATAATACGTCTGGAATAATAAGTATACTATTGGTTAAGAATCAATTACAGAACTTCAAAATAAAATTACTTTTAATGAGGGGTAAAATGTGCATAATAATAGTTACAAAGAATATTTCGAAAGATATCTCTTTTTCCCTCTCAGAATAAAAGAGAATAGTAGATAAGTTTGTGAGAAATAATTTTCTGTAATCTATGTGCCGTGAATCAGGATTTTTCTGCTTAGTTGGGGGGTGGGGGTGGGGGAGGAACAAAAGAGTTTTTTAGACAAATTTTGTGGCAAACCATAGGTTTTTTTTATATTAGAAAATCAAAATATCACATTAATTATTTTCACATTTCATTGTTTTGAATGCAAAACATATGTAATATATTGTAATGGTCTTACCCCAGGGATCGCTTCCGCATCATCTTGTCGACCTAAAGCTGTAGGAAGGAACGATGAATGACCAAGATTATCCACGACAAAACTAATTTATTATTTTCAAAGATAATTCCAGAACAAGCAATCTATAAAGGGAACCCTTGGAGTGATATAAAGAAAGCAACAACCTTATGTGAATAAGCGCACGATATCCGAATAGATTACCTTTTAATCAATCCAATCTTAATACTTCTAGATTTACTAATTTATTCTAGATGCTAAAATCCGTTCTTTAGTCACGATGCGTAACTCTAATTCTATTACCATAGTAATACTACATTCAGCGGCTCGGCTCCTTCTGATCTATGATTATTAAACTCTAACTTTATATATACTAACGAATTTGCAACTCATGGTTCCTTCTTGAGAGGGATGGCTGTGAAATAAACATGATTGCTGGCCCAAAGATTCCCCAAGAGTATTAGTAGTTGAAAGTCACGTAAAGCCCCATCACAATATGTTGTAATGGACATAATACACTCATGTCCATAAATTAAGGATAATTAAATTCAGGCAAAGAAAGAGACAGAAGTAAAACAAATTTGACTTATTTGTAAAGTGTATTTATTAAACAAAAAGTAAAGAGCAAAAAGATGCCATATGTTTGATATAATTTATAAAAATTGCGATTTTTACTCCCTGGAGCAAATTTAAAAAAAAAAACCTATTTACTAAAACAGTATAACATGGTAAGTATGATGTTTAATACGGAGTATGTCTCCCGGACGGTGCAATACAGGCCTTACAACGCCTAGGCATGCTGAGTATCAAATTATCAATCTGATCTTGGGGAAGATTACACCACTCATCAAGCAATGCCCTCCAAAATTCCGGTAGACAGGTGGGAGGGAGTTGACGGGCTGAATTCGTCGGCCAAGCATATCCCACACATGCCCTATTGGATTCAAGTCCGGTGAGTATGCTGGCCAATCCATACGGGTGATGTCCTCCGATTGAAGGCATTCGTCTACAATGTTTTCACGGTGAGGACGGGCGCTCTCATCTATAAACAGAAATTCAGCATCCATGGCGCCCCGAAACAAACGTACATGTTGTTCCAGAATGACATCCCGATAGATGTGGCCTATCATCGTTACACTCTGAACATGCAGGTCAGTTCTGGAACCAAGAATAATTCCTCCCAAACGAACCATCCTGCACCACCGTAACGGCGTTGTTCAATGGTGTTCCTTTGGTGGTAACGGGTACCTGGCGCTCTTCATATTAAAGTCCGGCGAGAATCAGACTGCAAACAAAACCTGGACTCGTCGGAACACATCACACAAGACAATTGTTGAGGTGTCCACAATGCATGTTCTCTACTAAAGGTTAATCGCAGGTGACAGTGAGTTGCGGTAAGTGGAACACATCTGACAGGCTTACGAGCATATAGACCAATGCACCCTAAGCGTCTGTACACCGTCTGCCTTGAAACTGTCGTACCGGTAGCTGAAGAGAGCTGACGAAACAGGTCTGATGCTGTGCTCCGTCTGTTTCTTTTGGCAGTAACTGCCAAATATACAGGTCCTCATTCGGCGTTGTAACTCGGGGGTGACCTGTGCTGTAACATCTACTCACATTACCATCATCTTGGAATCGTTGCCAAAGCCTGGAGATGATCTGGGTGATTCCAAGTTCCTCGGATACTTCCAGCTGGGTACTTCCATATTCCAGTCGTCCAATAATTCTACCACGTAAAAAAATATCAAATGCTTCCTTTGGGCCATACCTATGCAGTTATTGCACTGAAAGGCTTTTAAAGCGCTTGTGAACAATTTTACTTCTTTGCCACCATTCCATATATACCCCTCTCTTACACTCTCGTCATTGTGACGTACTATCCGCGCCATCTGGTGGTTTCCTGTAATTTGCATATTTTTCAAGATGTGTGTGATAATTCTACAAGTGAAATTTTTTTTTAGAGTTCAATTTCTGTGTTATTCTGAATTATACTTAATTTATGGACATGAGTGTATTAATAATATATGATTTCTTAACCTTCTGAGGAATTATAATTATATTATGAGAGGATAACAAAATAGTAATGGTGCGTTTTTGTGTTTAAAGAAATATTCTTTGTTTTTAACACTTACAAATATTATAAATGTTGCATCCCATTTATTTTGAAAAAAATAGTAGTGAGAGTAATTAAATGGAAATTTTATTTAATCTTCCGTTTAGAAAAAATAAGATTCATTATTATTCTTTTTCGCTGAAATTGATTACTGACAGATTAGTTCGTTTTTACTAATATTTATCCGATTTTATAAGAGCTATTTTCTTATCTCTGGAAAACGATTCAATTGAATACAGTAAAGTAAATATATTTTTGGTAAAATATTGATAGATTTTTATTACTGCGATAATAATGAAATAATCTTTCTTTATGGAAGCAGTTTTAAACATTCATATTTCTATCAACGTAACTTAAGTTGGAAATTATTTCCCTAGGAACAATAAAAATAACATTATCCTTACATAAAAACACAAATCAGATAAAATAATCAATTACAATAGACACTTTAAAAAAAAGGGAATAAAGATTTTTCAGTTGTAGTACCAGTTGTTCCTCTCTATGCAGAGAAATCTGTATATTAGTTTAGTCAGTTGCTTCTCTATACATAAAGTCACCAGTTTTTTTACAATGAAAAGGAGGAGGTTCGCATGCGAAAATTTTAAGAAAAAGGGAGACAACGTATATATATATGAAACATTTTATTAACTCAAACAAAATGCGTTATTTACGCTTGCATTCCTTTTAATTATTCACTTAAGCGAGTATTTTCTCATTGAATATTTTTGTTGTTGTCAATCTATCATTTTCTAACACATCGGAATTCTAGGAGCAAAAATATTCTTAATACTGAAATTTACGGTAAGTACTGCAGCTAAAATATCAAAATTCAATCTTGATTTCTCCCTTGCCCAAAAATCATGACCAATTGAAAAAACTCTTTCAACAGCTGCATTAGTTCCAGGTCATCACAAAGAAAACTCAACAAGAATAGATAAATTATCAAATGGAAAGTATTCATTTTTGAAATGGTTAAGTTCTTCCTTCCATCTTTTGTCAATTCTAGCATGCTGATTTTATTTTGTTTCAATTTATTAGAATTTATTCAGTCTTCCAATTTCTTCAAACAGACAATTGTCATAGATTTTAATATCAGGCATTTCTTTCGATTAAAACTCAACACAGTGTTCTATATCTTCCCAATTTACTCGCGATAAAGTCAAAAAACACCATGGAAGACTGCTATTTCCTGTGATATTTTCTTCAGACCATTCTTTGACATATTAGAAACCTGTTTGGTTCACCTCTGAATAGAGATTAACAGATCAGTTTTAAAATATTGAAAAGGAGGACAATTAGGAAGACACATTTCAAGCAAGGACATAACCTATAAAAGGAGGACTGTCTTCCCTAAAAAAGGACGGTTGACCACCTTACTATACAGAAATCTTTATACATGGTGTATAAGTACAGCAGTTACGAAGTTTATGGATAAAAAGAGTACACCTAGACGATTGGAAATCACACATGAATGCATGATCGCGGAAACGCTTTCCTGGCGCGGTTGTTACACAAACAAAAAAAATAGGACAAGAAGAAGAGGAGAAAATGTGTTTATTATTTTTAGTACAGCAAAAATGCTGGGAAGTCTTTGATAGGTCTACATCAGTGGTCTTCAAACTGTGCTCTGCAGAACTCTGGGTGTCCACAAGGCATACCCAAGGGTTCCAAGAGTCAAAATAAAAAATCGATAAGAAACTTATAAATATGTATTTGAAATTTATTATTTCTATGAAATTTGTATCATTACAAGTGTCTAAAACTCATCCTATTCATTAAAGCTGAAAATTTTATTTACGAGTATATATAGTAAACTTTATTTTGAAACATTTTTTAAACTTTTGTTATAACATAATAAAAGAATAATTTTTTTAAAAATGTTTTTTATCTTTTTATAAAGAGTGTTTTTTTTTCCAGGTATAGAAATTTAAGTTGGCATTACTTTCCAAGATGGTGACCGATTTAACTACTGTCAAGTGATTTATTCCCAGTTTGGTTTGGCAATTCATCAAAACGATCATCAAGCAAGGCGCAGATTCGTCGAATGGGCCCAAAACGAGATTGCCGTTGTTCCCGATTTTCATAAGCGAATTTTGTTTAGCGATGAAGCGCACTTCTGGTGGAATGGCTACGTCAACAAACAAAACTGCCGCATTTGGAGTGAAGCTAATCCACAAGTGTATGTCGAAACACCGTTACATCCAGAAAAACTGACTGTTTGGTGAGCTTTATGGGCTGGTGGAAACCTTCTTCAAAAACGATGAAGGCCACAACGTTACAGTCAATGGTGATCGGTATAGAGCCATGATTACTAACTTTTTCATTCCTGAATTGAACAGTCATGATGTCCAGGAGCTGTGGTTCCAACAAGACGGCGCAATATGTCACACAGCTCGTGCCACAATCGATTTATTGAAAGACACGTTTGGTGACCGCCTAATTTCACGTTTTGGACCTGTGAATTGGCCTCCAAGATCTTGTGATTTAACACCGCTAGACTATTTTTTGTGGGGCTATTTAAAGTCATTGGTCTATGCGGATAAACGCTTGACCATTTGGAAGAAAACATTTGCCGTGTTATTGCCGATATACGGCCACAAATATTGGAAAAAGTCATCGAAAATTGGACGTCCAGATTGGACTACATCCGAGCCAGCCGTGGCAGTTCTATGCCAGAAATCATATTTAAAATGTAATGCCACAAGATTATCTTTCGAATAAAAAAATTCATGTCAATCGAATAATATATCGTTGATTTATTGCAATTTAAAGTTTTATACCTCTAAAAAACACCCTTTATATATGTGTTTCCTACTAGATTGTGACTAGAATAGGAACATTCCTCCTTGGAGTTCCTTCAAGAGATCCTCATTCCAAAAAACCCACCAAAGAACATCTGTTTCGAATTGGAATTGTTGCGGCCATGTTCCAAAAAAGAAGACTCTGCAACTCTCAGACAAAAAGGGGTTGAAACGATAGAAATACTCTCTCAAGATAACTTTGCAATCGCCTGCACCGATGGTTTCTCAGACAGATCCCTCAGCAATGGTGGTGCCGGAATCCTCCTCCTCCTCCCAGATGGTAATAACTGCAAACACAAAATTAACACAGGCATAATCACCTCAAACTTCACAAGTGAACTCATGTCGATTAGAGAGGCCCTTATATTATACCAACAAGACCCACATGTTATTGATTCTACAGAAGGATTATAGTAACCTTCTCAGATTCTAAATCAGCTACAGAAGCCATAAGAAACGGAGAGACCAACATTTCCTGTGATATTATTACCCTTCTAGAACAGCTGCACAGCAAAAGAAAATCCTGTATCCTGCAATGGATACCCGCACATGTCAACATTGAGGGTAATGAATGTGCAGATATATAGCCTCGCCAAAGAAGCTAGAGACATCGAACATAAGTGCACCACCATCACACTTGATGATGCTAACGCAGTAGCCAAACATAGAATTATGAATCACACTTTAAAAAACCCCTAGTTACGGATTTTGACTATCCCCGAATTATAACATCCACAATTGCCAGATTGAGAACTGAACACCTTAAGGGCATGAAGATTCAGCCAGACAGGACAAGATCATATGTTCAATGAAAATAGTGCCCAGATCTTCAACTCACGCCCAGTCACATCTTGGAATGCCCAACCGTCGCAACAAAGTTACTAAAAATGGGAATGGTCCCTCTGAGGGACTCTTTGCGGGAAATCCTGTACAGCCCTGATGCTCCTAGAATAGCAGAGGCAGTGATCAAGACTTTCGACGGAATTTAGTGATATCTACTGCATTTATTCATGGACACGAGAACAACAACTAGATTGTGAATATTCTATTGTTTACTATCTTGGATTCTACGAGATAATTTTATACTCGTTAATTAACATAGTATCTTGCATAACTAAAGAATTTTCTAATGGAAAATGCACCTTTTTTGCAATTGAGGAAAAAAGAGAGGAAATAACTTATCAACAGATTCAATGTTAAAATCTAAATTTAAGCAAGAGCAGCTTCTAAATTTAATGTTGCAAATTCATGAAAAATACACAGTATTTCGCACACAGATATAAACATTGCAATGGCATTCAGAACATTGTGTTTAAGTGAAATATATTTCTCAATGTGAGTGATTACAAAAACAAAGTATGAAAAGAAATCAAACGCAGAATACAAAATGCGACTGCAGATAATTTCAATAGACATAGGCTTCGACTATTTGTGTGAAAAAAAAATCAAGCACATATCTCAGTTACTAAACTTAATGCACGGACAGGTGACTCTTGGATCACAAAATAATATTATTAATGAGTAAATTATATTAAAAAGTTATATTAAAATTTAATAATAGATGCAATACTTCTTTTATAATTGTCTTTACATAAAGTATTTAAATATTATTTTGATACATATTCTTGTAAGTATGTATGTAGAATGGGGTTCCACAAAAACACTTTCTAGTGCTATGGGTTCCATAAGTCGAGAAAGTTTGAAGACCACTGGTCTACGTAATATATGTACCAACGTAAACAAAAGTATCAAATAATGGTATATGAGCACACGCGGTGTTTACTGCATTCACGCGGTGAAGCATAATTTCACCTGCCGACAGAGTGGTAGTAGGATGAAGCGTTACACAAACACTGAGCTCCCTGATATTTATCTGGCACATGGTACCCCTGATTGCAATGGATGCACCCCACAGCAGTTGTACGCACAAAGTTATCTCAGGAGGCAAACTCCCTGCCACACCTTCTTTGCACGCTTGCACTAGAGATTGTCCGACAGTGAATCCTCCATCTTGGGTGAGTGAATATTAACGTCTCACTGTTCAGCTACGCGAGGGCTTTTGGCGACGGACCACGTAATTTTGAACCACAGTCAAGTGACGTGGACGACACCTGATCTGGCACACCCCTCTCCTAACTACCACACCATACCAATGGGAAGACGTTTGAGCTCTCGACACAGATTTAACGTGTATCGCTCCCTTACACGGTGGGAATTTAGTGGTACTGGGCTCGAACTCATGACAAGGCCAGCCACGATCCGATACCTTAACCATTCGGCTATCGCGGCCGGCCCTCCATCGTGGACACACAGGAACGCGAGCGAAGAATAAGAAATCTAAGCAATAAAAAGAGATTACCTAGGATCTGGTACAGAACAATCCCGGTACCAGTATATCAGTTATCGCTGGTCATGTAGGTATTTCCCATATGGCCGTCTGTCGGATCCTGCATACTAACGACGTACACCCCTATTGACCCTTCAATGTTCTTTCTTCTTAATTTTTTTTGTTCTTCTAAGCATAATAAACAGGTTTTCTCCTCTTATTCGTGCCCTTTCTTGTTTTTTGTGTCGTTACAGCTGCAGCAGGAAAGCGTTTCCGCGCGACCACGCATTCCTAAGAGATTTTCCATCGTCTAGGTTTACTCTATCTATCTTGAGTGTTTATAATCTCTCTCTCTCATTGAACTGATACACCCCGTATGAATATAAAGTTAGTTGTTTCTCTATAAAGGAATATGAGTTTAGAATAAATGTGAGAGTAAAGCAGCATCGCCGCATCATACTATTACATGTAATGAGTGTAACAGAATTTTCAGAAATTCATGTTTGTTTTCCGCAGCCCAAATATGGACACTGTGCGTGTTAGCCACACCCTCCAAATGAAAGTAGATCTCTTCCATATACCTTTAACACCCAGACAGCACATTCATGCTGGAACATTCCACATTTTATGGGGGTAGCAAAATTTTTTTTATTATTTTTTCCTGTGTCATTGGGATCAGTATTGTGTTAATAACCAGAAGAAAGAAACATTTAAATGTAAAAAATATTTCGGGTCTTAGAGGGATATGCTATGACAGAGTTTACTTTGGGGAACACGTCGTACAAGGAACTCAAATTTAAAACTTTGTTGTCCCTTAACATCATGTGTGTGGTAAGAACTAATGTACAAGCGATGGTTTATAATGTTTCTATTAGATTTTTATTAACATATTATATATTAATGAATTTCCTACACATTTTACTTACTCCAAAATTCTGTAAAAATTCTATTAAAGTTAGAACAATCAGTAATGACTTTAATATTTACATCACAAAACCTGTTAAAATATTACAAACAGTAATTCAGGTCACTTTAGACAACATTAATAAATTTATTATTGCCAAAAACAATAAATAAATTGTTACATCTTTGCAAGGTACAAGCATAAATTCTATTTATAGCCATGGATTTTGAAAACATTTTTTTCCATAGATGAAAAAATACAATTAAAATTCTCAAGCAAATTTGTATCAAATATTCTTCAAACAAATTAGTAAAATTTGAAAAAAATATAATACAATTATTCAACTTGCATTAATAGAAACCTTTCAAATTTATTTTTGATCTTTTTGATTGTTTCTTTCACACACATGCTACTATTTCTATTTATGTAATATTAATTCAAAATAGTTTTATTTTTCAATTGCTTATTGTTTGTTTACAATTGAAAATTTTAGGCCTAAGAGGTTTTCTATCTTTGTTTATTTACTTCATTATTTTTTGTACTATTAAGGAAAAATTTTCTGCTGAAGGAGAAAGTTAGGATCCTATACAGGAAGTTTAACCATATTTTCCATAGTTTAACCATATTTTCCATAGTTTAACCATATTTTCCATAGTTTAACCATATTTTCCATAGTTTAACCATATTAACCATATTTCAGTGACATCAGAAAACATAATAGCTTTCCAATATATATATATATATATACATATATATATATATACATATATATGATATAGCTATTGTTAAGCTATAAATATATATATACATATACGAGCCCATGACACAACCTGTATATTATCAATCTTGAAAATTTTGATCTTTGACTTTAAGCTATTGCAGACTCTTCTATTATAATTAAGAAAAGTTTCAACATTCATTTTATTAAGATTCTTGAAAAAAAAAGTCAGAAAAATAAATTCAAATAATCAAATGACAAATCCTGTTTGTGTGTTTTTGGTATAAAAGTTTATTTTTGAAAAGTCTTATTTAAACTTGCAGTTTTTGAAAAGATAAAAAACAGAAACGGTAAAAGATTTATGGGAAAAAGTTATTCTTTAAGTCTTTTGTCAAAATAATTTTACAAATTTGGATGAGAAATGCTTATCTTTCGCTTATAAGAGGAGAAGATACTTTTAATTAGGAGTACTTTATTCTAAAGGGGCTTAGTGACATCTCTTCAAAAATTGACAGTTTGAAGAGTATAAAATGTGTAGACATTTTAAGTTTTTTTTATTTTGAATCTTGCCCATTTGTATATAATTAAGTATCCCTTATCCCCCGAAATTGTTTTGGTTATAAAACGTAATATAACTCAAAATATATTGATAAATATTCACATTTATATGAATTACTTTCTATTTCGAAATTATCCAATCACATAAAAAATTTTTTGCGAGAGAGGTTTAATTAAAAGCGACATGACAATTGAAAATAAAAATAACCTTTGAAAGAGATTCAATACATTTTTTACAATAAAATTTCTGCGAAAGGGAGGTAGAATTAATGACTTGACAATTGAAAATAAAAATAACCTTTGAAAAATTCTACATGTATATTTTTTGAGCTTTAATTAAAAGAATTAGAGACTTTCTTGCAAAAAAGTATCCATTCAAAAGATTTCTTAAGTTTCTTTTCTTTCTTGATTCCCCCTCGTTTTAAGTTAAGGATTTTTTAATTTTGTTGCTCAGGTTAAAAGTCACATAATAATTTCAGTTCAGTTTAAGAAATGACCTACATACCCCCCCCCACCATCTAGTCTTCGTTTATTTTTAAAAAGTACAGACTTATGTTAAGTAAATTAGGAGAAATATGCAAGAATAAACGTTTAATTAGAAATTTTCAGAAAATAATTAACGCAAAAATGTTTCTGACATTATGAATGAATACTGAATTAATATTTTTATAAAATACGCTACTTTTTAAGGTTTTGTTACACATTTTATCTTAATATTTAAAATTTTATGATAGATTTAAAATTTTGCAAATTTTTATATAATTTTTCTTATTATAAAAAAAGCACTTTTTTAATTGTGTTAACAAATACCTTTAAAGTTGCTTAGAATGTATATTGTTAATAAATATGGATACAAAAAAACTACAAAGAAAAATATTAATCGTAAAAAATACGCTGTCAAAACATATGATTCATTAATGGGTAAGTTATTTTTTACTATCCTGTAATAAATTGTTGATATCTTTCATATTCAAAAAAGGAAAAAAAAATCACCCTAAATTAACCACTCTGCAAATAAAATTACAGGAAGCAATAATATATCATAAAAATACTTATAGTACGTATTACATATACTTATTGTATGTATTCATGAATGATATAATTTTGTATTTTGTTAATATTTACTTCATAGTGGGATAATAAATGATTTTCTATATTTATTTTTCAAATTTAAAGATGCATTAAAGTACGAAAAGTATTAATTTGTATAAATAGAAAATAAATTTTATATTTATACAATAATCTTACCATAAAACACATAATTTCTATACATACTTAATGCATATTTAGCAGTTCTCTTAAAAGTTTTATTCCCTTTTAGTTCAAGCAATGAAATCTATGTGAAGCAAATTTGTATAGTTTGACTTATACGATAATAAATATCCTGATTTAGTCAATTTCTGTATTCAATATATACAGAGTGTTTTTTTTCCAGGTATAGAAGTTTAAGTTGGCATTACTTTCCAAGATTGCGACGGATTTAACAGCTGTCAAGTGATTTATTCTCATTTTGGTTTGGCAATTCATCATGAATAGACTCACGCCTGAACAACGCTTTCAAATTGTGCAATTTTATTTCGAAAATAATGGTCGCGATTTTCATAAGCGAATTTTGTTTAGCGATGAAGCGCACTTCTGGTTGAATGGCTACGTCAACAAACAAAGCTGCCGCATTTGGAGTGAAGCTAATCCACAAGTGTATGTCGAAACACCGTTACATCCAGAAAAACTGACTGTTTGGTGCGCATTATGGGCTGTTGGAATCCTTCTTCAAAAATGATGAAGGCAACAACGTTACAGTCAATGGTGATCGGTATAGAGCCATGATTACTAACTTTTTCATTCCTGAATTGAACAATCATGATGTCCAGGAGCTGTGGTTCCAACAAGACAGCGCAACATGTCACACAGCTCGTGCCACAATCGATTTATTGAAAGACACGTTTGGTGACCGCCTAATTTCACGTTTTGGACCTGTGAATTGGCCTCCAAGATCTTGTGATTTAACACCGCTAGACTATTTTCTGTGGGGCTATGTGAAGTCATTGGTCTATGCGGATAAGCCACAAACGCTTGACCATTTGGAAGACAACATTCGCCGTGTTATTGCCGATATACGGCCACAAATGTTGGAAAAAGTCATCGAAAATTGGACGTCCAGATTGGACTACATCCGCGCCAGCCGTGGCAGTCCTATGCCAGAAATCATATTTAAAATGTTATGCCACAAGATTATCTTTCGAATAAAAAAAATTCATGTCAATCGAATAATACATCGTTGTTTTATTGCAATTTAAAGTTCTATACCTCTAAAAAAACCATTTATAAGGCATAAATCACAATGTTTTTTAAAGTATAGAAAACAAAGAATAAAAATAAGGCTTAAAATTAAGATTTAAATAAGGCTTAAAATAAGATTTTTCACTTTAGGTTTAGTGTTTCAATAAGTATTAAACAGATTTTAATGAAAGTGAGATTGTGCAATGACTAAGATAACATAAAGCATATCATATACAAGTTACGAAAAACACGTATATCATGCTCACGCTTCTATTAGGAGTCTCAGGGGAGTTAAATTTCTCTAGAGGACTGAATATATAAAACAATTTTCAAACAGGTATAATTCTTTTAAATTTAAACTAAATGATCTGAATCTTGTACACATTATTTATAAAAGAACGGGGCTTCAGAAAAGCATAAAATGTTTAAAATATAATAATAATTTTAAAAATCATAAACATATGAAAATTCCATGGTAAATACTAAGTATTTTTTGCGTTGTGTGCACGCTATTTTCTAAAATAGTAACCTCTGATGTATAAAACTTTATGAAATTATAAAATGCATCATATTCTTTAAACCCTATCTAATTTTAGTATTCTATATCTTTTCTATTTCAAAATATTTATAAAATACGGCAATTTTTTAAATATTTTTAAAAATATATATTTTTTTATTTATTAAAATACGTAAGTTATTATTCTATTTATATCAAAATAGCTACAGTGTAATAAGAATACATTTAACTTCATAAATCAACTCATAGCTAGTAATTAAAGCTACAATTTTAGAAAATAGCATGCGCGACGTAAAACTTAATAAATATTTCTTATAGAAAAGTTTCTTATTTTCATATGCTTATAATTTTGAAAATTATCATTATATTTTAAACATTTTATATTTTTCTGAAGCCCTTTTTCTTTATAAATACTGTGTAAAAGATTCAAATTATTTAATTGAAATTTAAAAGAATTACACCTGTTTGAAAATTGTTTATATTTTCAGACCTCTAGAGAAAGTTGACACCCTGACACCTCTTAGTCACGGAATATGCAAACGAGAGACTACAAAACAGAGTATAAATGTATTAATAGGGAGTATGAACTCTTCATACAGCTAAACGTCTTCAACAACCTGAATTCATGATGGAAATAAAGAATTTTATGAGTATTTGAAGTAATTGATCACATTTTTACGTTCGTGCTTTCAGGTACTGTATGATTTTGTGAAAAGAAGGGGCCTCCCTGTAGACCCATGTTTGGCATGTACTTAGATTTCACAGTTGAAAAATATGGCTGACCAATCCATCTGAGACATATCGTTCACTTTGTGATGTTCCTCCCCTTGGGAGAACATCTCTCGAAGTATCAGCGTGAGCTAGAGGCGTAGGATTAACGAAAGAGCTAGAATCAAACATTATCTTAATATGACTTTATTAAGATATTTAACTTAAACCTTTAACAAATTAAATTATAATAATTAATGTGAGAGAATCTACGATGGCAAAATACGCAACACAATATATATATTTATAATAAGACTTAATCTAATTCAGACCACTATCAATAAGTGAACCGCCTAATCTCCGATTCTGATATTAAATAATCAATTCTACCTTATTACAACTTGGAGAAAATATATCAATCTTGTCCTATAATTAATCTTGTCTTTGTATGCACTGGTGTGCAACTTGAACTTCATATATTCAATCACTATAATAACTTCTATTAACGTCACGTAAAACTCGTTCAGACTTGAACCACAATTCCTCTATTAGACGTCAGCTACCTGCCTATTTCCATCCACTATCACAAATTCCAATACATTGCCACTCGCTTACTCTAAGTTCCGATATTTAAAAGCTTGTTCATTTGCATCTTTCATTCACACTTCACTTCTTGGATTTGGTTGGAAAAGAGTTGCCATTATTTTGGCCCAAAGAACCCAAAGGACATGTTAAAGAAAAGACCCCTCCAAGAAGCAAAACGTGATTTATTCGAGGGTCTTAATGGCCCTTAAGAAATTACGTGCCTAAATTTTATTCTTCTACTTCTAACTTTCCACGCTTTAAATTTTCACTTCGAATATATTCATTATAACAATTAGTTTCCAATTTTCCACTTAAATTTTACGGATGCAAAGACAAGATTAAGCATAAAACAAGATTGGTCGTTTCTCTAAGCTGTGATAAGGTAGGATTGATTATTTAATATTAGAATCGGAGATTAGGCGGTTCACTTATTGATAGTGGTCTGAATTAGATTAAGTCTTATTATAAATATATATATTGTGTTGCGTATTTTGCCATCGTAGATTCTCTCACATTAATTATTATAATTTAATTTGTTAAAGGTTTAAGTTTAATATCTTAATAAAGTCATATTAAGATAACGTTTGATTCTAGTCCTTTCGTTAATCCTACGCCTCTAGCTCACGCTGATACTTCGAGAGATGTTCTTCCAAGGGGAGGAACATCACAATGGCACCCAACTCGGTTTAATCTATATGAGCCCGAGATGAGAAACGCGAGAGGGTTTAATGTTTGGCCAGAAGTGTACTTTTCTGGGTCGGAGCACGTCACCGAATCTTTAGAGGATATAGATAACCAAATTAAATTACTTGAAATACCCAGTGACTTATCGTGTGCTTATTTAAAAGGTCATCTCATGAATAGAGCCCTGGATTGGTACCAAATATTCGGATCGACGTTAGTGCAAAATACCGCCACAGACTTCGCACAGCTGAAAGCAGCATTGTCGAAAGCATTCCCTGCCATCCAAAATAGGAAGGATTTAGAGACCCGTTTTTACGCGTCTCAGCAAAGACAGAACCCGGAGCCGACAGATTTTTTTTACGATTTGCTTAAGCTACATAAGAAATTAGAACCGGGGATGTCTGAGAAAGGCCTTGTAGATCATATTTTCGTTAGACTTGAGCCACAAGTTCATGATTATGTGGAGGTGCGTATTCCACAAATCGCGATCCAATTATTAAAGTATTAGCTAAGTTTGAGGAATAATATTCGTGCAAGGCAACATTGGATTCGAGAAATAGTAATAACGTGGAAGAACGAGGTTGGAATGAGCGTAGGATGTCTAATGTTGGTAATAATCGAGGAAATTGGAGAAATTCTGAAGTGGTGCGAAGACGGAATAATGGTAAAAATGATTATAAGGGTAGCCATCAGAACAGCCGTCAAGGAAATCAGTGGTTCGAGAGCAGGAATAGGTTTCAAAACGATGATCGCAGATTTAACGATAGGGGATATCAATTTAGAAATCGAGGTCAAAATGACGATTTTAGTAGAGGGGACCAAAGAAATAGGGGTTCGAGTGAAAATTTTAGTCGAGGCAGTAGAAAACAAATGGGACGTTTAAATGTTTTGAAAGCGAATGATATTAAAGGTGATCAGACGCAGTCGATAAATCCCTTATTTACCCTTAATATACGATTTAATGATGAACATACCCAACACAGGCATAATGTCTGCCCTGGACATTCGGTCGGGATATTTTCAGATGGCTGTCAACCCTAGTGATATAGTTAAAACCGCATTTGTCACGAAAAATGGTACATACGCCTTCCGCAGAATGTCCTTTGGCTTGTCAGGGGTGGCTCCTAATTTTCAGAAAGCAATAGATATAATTCTCCAACCCGTGATAGGCAAGTTTGTGAGTGTCTATATGGACGATGTCATCATATCATCTCCATCATTCACTCAACATGTTAAGCATTTGAAAGAAGTTTTTCGATTATTACATGAGGCGGGGTTAACGGTAAATAAAGATAAGTGTAAATTGGGTTGTGAAGAGTTAAAATATTTGGGTTTAATTATTACTAAGGAAGGAATTAAAACTGATGAAACAAAAGTTCAAGCTATAGTTGAAATGAAACCTCCGCATAACTCCAAGGAGGTGTCGAAATTTTTAGGAATATCCCAATGGTACGCAAAATTTATTAAAAATTAGGCCGTCATTGGCGAACCTCTTTATAATCTTAAGCGAAAATTAAAGAGATTTATTTGGTTGATTGAGGCGCAGAAAGCATTCGACGCGGTCAAGGCGGCTATAACAAAAGCGCCAGTTTCAAAAAAACCTTTTGAATTATTTACGTATGCAAGCTCAATAGGCGTAGGAACAGTTCTAAACCAAGAGCAGAGACCAGTAGTATTTGCTTCTCGTACGCTTAGTGCTGCGGAGAGGAATTACACGGTAAAAGAGAGAGGGAACGTTTAGCAGTGGTTTGGGCTCTGAATAAATTCAGAACGCATTTAGGTTCTTTGCCGATTAAGGTTATTACGCATCACGCTGCGTTAACACGTTTAACACATGGTAAAAATTTGTCAAATTGAATGATCAGATGGGCATTAAAATTAGCAGAATTTAATATAGAATGGGAGCATCGTCCCGAACTCAAAATGCAGTCGCTGACGTTTTGTCGAGAAACCCAATTGAAAGTATAATAGGGGAGAAAGTTCTTTGTGCAATAATCAAGGATTTGGTACTTTAGTCACGAGATCAGTTAATAGAAGAGCAAAGAACAGACCCAGAATTAGGTCATATCTATAGGTATCTGGAAAACCCAGAAGATAGCTAAGTTAATGCGACAATATGTGAGAATTGGTCTCACGATTTTAAGCTAGTAGAAGACTTGTTATTTTATGCTAAATATGCAACGTCATTATGAGAAAAATGTGAGTATACATTCCAAAATCTTTAAGGAATTAAACAATGAGAGAATTTCACGACAAGCCATTAGCAGGTCATTTTCGACTTTTTAAAACTTATCATAAAATAGGGGATGTTTGTTATTTCCCGTATGTGAGAAAATTTATTGGTCAATATGTCTCTACATGCCATATGTGCCAAATTAATAATTATAAAAACGCCTTACCAGCTAGTCGGTTAATACCAATTGTATCAAATTATCCAAATGAAATAGTTACGTTAGATTTGTTAGGTCCGTATCCCGTGTCGAGAGTAAGACGCAACCGATATGTATTAGTAATTACGGATCATTTCAGCAAGTGGGCTGAAATCATACTCTTAAAAAGCCTCTGCTCGAGTTATAGCAGATAATTTTTTGATAATTATATATCGCGTTTTGGAGCTCCAATAAAATTAATTAGTGATAACGGTCCCCAATTTATTTCTGAAATTTTTGAGAATTTAAGTGAAAGATTAGGCATAGGGCATGTGAAGACTGTTGTTTATAGACCTCAAGCAAATAGAACAGAACGCGTAAATCGCGATCTGGTGCAAATTATTGCAAATTATTTCACTGAGCAACATGACACATGGGACCAATTCTTACGTGAGTTTGCTTATGCTATTCTTACGGCAGTAAGCGAAACAAAGGGGAAAACCCCTGCAGAATTATTTTTAGGTCGAAAGTTGATTACACTTTTTCAGAAATTAGTGATGGTATCAGACAGAACGGAATTTGCAGTAGCAGATATGGAGAGATTGTTTGAGGAGGCTAGACAAAACACAAAAGCTAAACATGAGAAATGGGAGAAATATTATAATAGACGCAGGCGTGATGTGCAAACTAAGATGAATGATTGGGTTTTGATAGCAACACATCCTTTATGTTCGGCAACAAGAAAAGTGGTAGCTAAATTTAAACCAAAATTTGAAGGTCCGTATAGAGTATTAGATGTTAAGAATAACAACGTAGTGGTATGGAAGGCGGGAAAAAGGTTAACGATTAATGTAGATCAGGTTCGAATATATCGTCATAAGAAATGTGACGAGACGGAGATAGGAACGGGTAGTTCGGATAACGGTAGTTTGCGCGATGAATCAAGTGGTTGTGACAGAGTACAACGGAGATCAAATGACTCGCGATATGGTAAAAAGAAAGGGTCAGAAGTAAAGCGTGAGTTGGAGGAAAAAGGGTTAAGTTTTAGAAATAATTAGGGAGAGAAACACACAAATAAGACCAATAAGCGTGGACCACTTATCAGATCAATACCTAGTTCTTGGTCTGAGAAAGATAGAATGATTAAAAAAAGAGAGAAAAAATCGAAAGTTCAGATATAAAAGAGCAAATGAATCTAGTTCAGGAGGACCAGAAAGGGAAGTTCAGAAGGGCTCAGAACATTGAGTTCCTAAAAGGGCTTTGTCGTCTAATTACAGAACTTATCATAGTCTGACAAAATTTAGAAAGAAAAGCCGAAGGGAAGAGACAGTGACGCCCACCATAAGAGGCTACAACCTTAGACCACGAATTGGAAGAAGAGAAGAGTCCCGACCGACCATAGAGAGGAAGACACAACAAGGAGGAGGACCAGTTCGATCCAGAAAAGGCAGAGAAAGGAAGGATAGTCCATACATTGAGGAGCGAACAAGATCAAGCCACAAGAATGCCACACAAGAAAGTGATCAACAACGGCAAGACCAGGAAAGGAGAAGAACGTGTACAAAGAAATCCTTGTCACTGGAGGTCTTGGTAGGAAACGCCAACTACAAGTCATAAGAACCAGGTTGTGTATCGTTTCTTATTATATTCTTTCGAACAAGTGATCGGAAGAATTTTTGCAATAAAGCCAAGTCACGGTCGGATAATTAAAATTTTAGAAGCCAAGCAAAAGTGGACACTACAATGAGTGTTTTTCTAGAAAAGAAAAATGCTTTTGCCTTGTAAATTTTTTATATAAATCTGGAGAAAACAACTGTAAAAATGCATTTGTTTACTTCTGTTATGACTTCGCAGGGATGCGACAATTCCTTTGGTTGTTTGTTTTATTTATTGAAAAATGTTTGTAATTGTATAGCGTATATATATGTGTTGTTATATTGTTTCATATTAAGGAACATCTGGTTTTGGGAAACGCGGCGGAGATAGCATACTAACATAACGTTTAACCAGCGCTGCGTGATTTGAGGGGAAGTTTTTGAAAGAACCAGATGAAAAATATGTATAGAAATTAGTTACAATTTAAAAGTGTTATGTACTATATAAAAATTGTGAAATGTAATCATAATGTGTAAAAATGTTTTTTTCAAAGCACTTAAGAGATTTTTGTTTCAGGGTAACAAACCCTGAAGTCTATAAGAAATTAACCTATACAAAGAACGGAGCTAAAGAGAAGATGTAAAGAAGAAAAATTGTTAGAATTTAAGTAAACATTTAGGTAGAATTAAGTTAGTTAAGAGACGTGTGGGCCTCGATTTTTCTACCATTTAAGTCATATATGGTTTTTCCCCGGCTCTTTTATCCAGATGGGACACGTCTATTTATTCTGTACATGTAAGAATCTACCGTGATTAAAATGCATGACTTTGATTGTTAGTCTATTTAATTAAGTAAATTTATTGAAGCTGTGGAAATTCAAATTAAGGAGAAATATTAAAAATTAAACTTAAGACGAATAGTAAAAATTAAAATTTAAGTGAAGCATTAGAAATTAACGATTAGAATAAAATTTAGGCACCTAATTTCTTAAGGGCCATTAAGACCCTCGAATAAATCACGTTTTGTTTCTTGGAGGGGTTTGTGACGTCTTACGCGTTTTTTCTTTAACAAGTCCTTTGGACCAGAATTACTGGCAACTCTTTTCCAACCAAATCCAAGAAACGAGAAGTGAAGAGATGCAAATAATATAGGATAAATATAGGATCTTAGGGTAAGCGTGAGGGCAATGTAAAGGAATGTTAGACAATTGACGTGCGTTGTGGCAGTGGATGATTATTGAAGTTCGTCGTTCAAGATTTAAATTCTACGTGTTGTGGATAAACATATTGGTGATCGATTAGAAGTTAAACGTCAAGCTACATACCATTGTAGATAAAGACAAGTTTATTACAGAATAATATAAGGTAGGATTGATTACTTATTAGTATATTTGAAGATTAGGCGGTTCGATTATTGAGATTGGTCTGAATTATATTGTGTGTTGCGTATTGCGTCATCGTAGATTCTCTCATTAATTATTAATATTATATCTGTTCAAAGTTTAAGTTGAATATCTTAATAAAGTCATATTAAGATAATGTGTGATCCTAGTTCTTTCGTTAACCCTATACCTCTAGCTCACGCTGATGCTTCGAGGGATGTACTTCCAAGGGAAGGTACATCACAAGGTGATCAACAACGGCAGGACCAGGAAATTAAAGGAACGTGTATGAGAAAGTCAGTATCCTTGGAGGTCCTGGTAGGAAACGCCAACTACAAGTCATAAGAACCAGGTTGTGTATCGTTTCTTTTTATATTCTTTCGAACAAGTGGTCTGAAGAATAATTGCAATGAAGCAAGTCACGGTCGGATATTTAAAATTTAAGAAGCCAAGCAAAAGTGGACACTACAATGAGTATGTTTTTCTAGAAAAGAAAAAAAAACTTTTGTCTTGTAAATTTTTATATAAATATGGAGAAAACACTAAGCTAAGACTAGCTAAGACTAAGCTAAGACTTCGCTAAGATGTGACAATTCCTTTGGTTATTTAATTTAATAGTTTATTGAAAAGTGTTTGTAATTGTATAGTGTATGTATATGTATTGTTACATTGTTTCATATTAATGTACATCTGGTTTTGAGAAACGCGGCGTAGACAGCATACTAACATAACATTAACCAGCGCTGCGCGATTTGAGGGGAAGTTTTTGAAAAAGCCAGATGAGAGAGAGAGAGAGAGAGAGAAATATGTGTATAGAATTTAGTTGTAATTTAAAAGTGCTATGTAATGTATAAAAATTGTGAAATATAATCATAATGTGTGAAACTTTGTTTTTGCCAAATGACTTAGGAAGTTTTTGTTTCAGGGTGACAGACCCTGAAATCTATAGAAAATTTTCATTTAGCTAAGGACTTGAAACTGATATTTATCTGTACAGAGGGCAAGAAGATTGTGAAAAAGCTGAAGTCTATGTGGAAAAATGAAGATTGTAATGGTTAATTTTTCTTTGTGCAAAGGACAATGAAACTATAAAGAAGCAGAATTATTATACTTTAAGTAGAATTAAGTTAGTTAAGGGACATGCGGATCTCGTTTTTTTACCATTTAAGTCATATATGGTTTTTCCCCGGTCCCTTCGCCCGGATGGGGCATGTCCATTTATTTTGTACATGTGAGAATCTACCGTGATTAAATTGCATAACTATGAATGTTGGTCTAGTTAATTGAGTAAAATTTCTGGTGGCTGTTGAAAAAACAAATTAAGGAGAAATATTACAAATTAAACTTAAGATAAATAGTGAAAATTAAAATTTAAGTGGAGCATTGAAAATTAATGGTTAGAATGAATATTTGAAGTTAAAATTTAAAGCGTGGAAAGTTAGAAGTAGAAGAATAAAATTTAAGCATGTTATTTCGTAAGGCCATTAAGACCCTCGAATAAATCACGTTTTGCTTCTTGGAGGGGTTGTGACGGCTCACGCGTCTTTTCTTTAAAATGTCCTTCGGGTTCTTTGGGCCAGAATTAATGGCAACTCTTTTCCAACCAAATCCAAGAAGTGAAGTGTGAATGAAAGATGCAAATGAACAAGCTCTTAAATATCGGAACTTAGAGTAAGCGAGATGGCAATGTAAGGTAAAGTTTGACAATTGATGTTAGTTTGCGGCAGTTGATGGTTACTACAGTTCGTGGTTCAAGTCTGAATGAGTTTTGCGTGATGTGAATACAAGTTATTAGGGATCGAATATATGAAACGGCGAAGTTGCACATCAGTGCATACAAAGACAAGATTAAGCATAGAATTAGATTGATCGTTTCTCTAAGCTGTGTTAAGGTAGGATTGATTATTTAATATTAGAATCGGAGATTAGGCGGTTCACTTATTGACAGTAGTCTGAATTAGATTAAGTCTTATTGTATATATATATATATATATATATTGTGTGTTGCGTATTTTGTCATCGTAGATTCTCTCATATTAAAATTATTATAATTTAATTTGTTAAAAGGTTTAATTTGAATATCTTAATAAAGTCATATTAAGAAAATGTTTGATTCTAGTCCTTACGTTAATTGATTGATTGAATATTAACGTCGTACTGTTCAGCTACACGAGGGCTTTTGGCGACGGACCACGTAATTTTGAACCATGGTCAAGTGACGTGGATGACACCTGAGCTGGCACTACACTCTCCTAACTACCACACCACACCAACGGGAGGAAGTTTCAGCTCTCGACAGATTGAACGTGCATCGCTGCTCTACACTGTGGGTCTTTGGTGGTAATGGGCTCGAACTCGTGACAAGGCAAGCCACGGTCCGATACCTATACCACTCGGCTACCGCGGCCTGTCCTTAAGTTAATCCTACGCCTCTAGCTCACGCTGATATTTCTTGAGATGTTCTTCAAAGCTGAGGAACATCACAATTTTTCAATAAACCCTTAAAACAAATAACCAAAGGAATTATCGCATCTTAGCGAAGTTATACACAGAAGTAAACAAATGCATTTTTACAATTGTTTTCTCCATATTTATATAAAAATTTACAAGACAAAAGCTTATTTTTCTCTTCTAGAAAAACACACTCATTGTAGTGTCCACTTTTGCTTGGCTTCTTAAATTTTAAATATCCGACCGTGACTGGTTTCATTGCAATAATTCTTCCAACCACTTGTTCGAAAGAATATAAAAAGAAACGACACACAACCTGGTTCTTATGACTTGTAGTTGGCGTTTCCTATCAGGACCTCTAAGGATAGTGACCTTCTCGTAAACGCTCCATGCCTCTCCTGGTCCTGCCGTTGTTGATCACCTCCTCGTCTGGCATTCCTGTTATTTGATTTTGTTCGCTCTTCGATGTCGGGGTTGTCGTTCCTTCCTCTGACATTTCTGGATCGAACTGGTCCTCCCTGTTGTGTCTTCCTTTCTGTGGCTGGTCGGGACTCCACTTCTTTTCCACCTCTTGGTCTCAGGTTATATCTGCTAACCGCTACTGAATCTTGTTTAGGGAATTTCCTTCTATACTTTTGTAAGACAAAAGCATTTGATGACATAGCTCTTTTAGTTACTCTATAATTTGAATTTTGTCGAAACTTCCTATTTGGTCTACTCGACCCAGATTCATGTGATCTTTTATAGAATAAAATTTCATTTTTGCTTCTTTTAATCCTTCTACTTTTCTCAGACAAAGAACTAGGTATTGATCTTATAAATGTTCCTCGTTTATTGGTCTTATTTGTGTGTATCTCACACTGATCATTTTTAAAACTTAACCTTTTTTCCTCCAACTCACGCTTTACTTCTGACCCTTTCTTTTTAACATCTCGCGAGTCATTTGATCTCCGTTGTACTCTGTCACAACCACTTGATTCATCACGCAAACTACCGTTATCCGAACTACCCGTTCCTATCTCCGTCTCGTCACATTTCCTATGACGATATATTCGAACCTGATCTACATTAATCGTTAACCTTTTTCCCGCCTTCCATACCACTACGTTGTTATTCTTAACATCTAATACTCTATACGGACCTTCAAATTTTGGTTTAAATTTAGCTACCACTTTTCTTGTTGCCGAACATAAAGGATGTGTTGCTATCAAAACCCAATCATTCATCTTAGTTTGCACATCACGCCTGCGTCTATTATAATATTTCTCCCATTTCTCATGTTTAGCTTTTGTGTTTTGTCTAGCCTCCTCAAACAATCTCTCCATATCTGCTACTGCAAATTCCGTTCTGTCTGATACCATCACTAATTTCTGAAAAGGTGTAATCAACTTTCGACCTAAAAATAATTCTGCAGGGGTTTTCCCCTTTGTTTCGCTTACTGCCGTAAGAATAGCATAAGCAAACTCACGTAAGAATTGGTCCCATGTGTCATGTTGCCCATTGACATAATTTGCAATCATTTGCACCAGATCGCGATTTACGCGTTCTGTTCTATTTGCTTGAGGTCTATAAACAACAGTCTTCACATGCCCTATGCCTAATCTTTCACTTAAATTCTCAAAAATTTCGGAAATAAATTGGGGACCGTTATCACTAATTAATTTTATTGGAGCTCCAAAACGCGATATATAATTATCAAAAAAATTATCTGCTATAACTCGAGCAGAGGCTTTTTTAAGAGTATGATTTCAGCCCACTTGCTGAAATGATCCGTAATTACTAATACATATCGGTTGCATCTTACTCTCGACACGGGATACGGACCTAACAAATCTAACGTAACTATTTCATTTGGATAATTTGATACAATTGGTATTAACCGACTAGCTGGTAAGGCGTTTTTATAATTATTAATTTGGCACATATGGCATGTAGAGACATATTGACCAATAAATTTTCTCACATACGGGAAATAACAAACATCCCCTATTTTATAAGTTTTAAAAAGTCGAAAATGACCTGCTAATGGCTTGTCATGAAATTCTCTCATTATTTAATTCCTTAAAGATTTTGGAATGTATACTCGCATTTTTCTCATAATGATGTTGCATATTTAGCATAAAATAACAAGTCTTCTACTAGCTTAAAATCGCGAGACCAATTCTCACATATTGTCGCATTAACTGAGCTATCTTCTGGGTTTTCCAGATACCTATAGATATGACCTAATTCTGGGTCTGTTCTTTGCTCTTCTATTAACTGATCTCGTGACTAAAGTACCAAATCCTTGATTATTGCACAAAGAACTTTCTCCCCTATTATACTTTCAATTGGGTTTCTCGACAAAATGTCAGCGACTGCATTTTGAGTTCGGGACGATGCTCCCATTCTATATTAAATTCTGCTAATTTTAATGCCCATCTCATCATTCTATTTGACAAATTTTTACCATGTGTTAAACGTGTTAACGCAGCGTGATCCGTAATAACCTTAATCGGCAAAGAACCTAAATGCGTTCTGAATTTATTCAGAGCCCAAACCACTGCTAAACGTTCCCTCTCTCTCTTTTACTGTGTAATTCCTCTCCGCAGCACTAAGCGTACGAGAAGCAAATACTACTGGTCTCTGCTCTTGGTTTAGAACTGCTCCTACGCCTATTGAGCTTGCATCCGTAAATAACACAAAAGGTTTTTTGAAATCTGGGAATTTTAAAACTGGCGCTTTTTTATAGCTGCCTTGACCGCGTGGAATGTTTTCTGTGCCTCAATCGACCAAATAAATTTTTTTAATATTCATTTCAGATTATAAAGAGGCTCGCACAAAGATCGGCATAATTTTTAATAAATTTTGCGCTTCACTGGGACATTCCCAAAAATTTCGACACCTCTGTAGAATTACGTGGTGGTTTCATTATATCTATAGCTTGAACTTTTGTTTCATCAGTTTTAATTCCTTCCTAATTAATAATTAAACCCAAATAATTTAACTCATCACAACCAAACTTGTATTTCTCCTTGTTCAACGTTAACCCCGCCTCATGTAATAATCGAAATACTTCTTTCAAATGCTCAACATGTTGAGTACATCACATCGTCCATATAAACATTCACAAAGTTCCCTAAAATGGGTTTGAGAATTATATCTATTGCCTTCTGAAAATTGGGAGCCGCTCCTGACAAGCCAAATGGCGTTCTGGGGAAAGCGTAGGTGCCATTTTTCGTGACAAACGCCGTCTTAACTATATCACTAGGGTTCATAGCCATCTGAAAATATCCAGATCTAAGGTCGAGGGCTGAAATGATCTCTGTATGGGGTATATTCTTTTTTAAATCGTCTATTTAGGAAAAAGGATACCGAGGATACTTTGTAATCGCATTAAGTTTCCTATAATCAACAGCAAATATAAACGCTTCCGGATTATCTGGCGGTGTGTAACCCATTATTCTTTCTACATAACACAACTGGTGACGCGTGTGGGGATTGAATGGGAATTATAGTTCCTTCTTTAAACATTCTGTCTACATGATAATCGTGAATCTCCTGTTTCATTCTATCATACCGGTACGGCTGGGAAACAAACGGTGGGTTGCCTCCCGTGTCAATCTGAGGATATAAAACATACGTAAACCTTGCTTTATCTGAAAACAATCCTTGAAAACTATCAAACAATTCTTGTAATTCACGTTTCTGTTTTTCTTCTAATTTTGTCTTAGAAAGATCTATTTCTTCTTTTTTTCCTCAACATTTTTAACCACCTTATCAATCTGCGAGTCCGGAATCGCCAAAGATTTCCGATCAAATTTTAAAATAATCTTTGATCCACCTATGAAATCTATCTCAAAAATACATGGGTATTCCAAATCTGCCAATACATGGAACAACGAAGGTTTTTCAAACTCCCTTATTCGAATATTTTATTCCACAACTCCAATATTTTGACATTTAGCTCCCTGTGCTGTGATTACCTGAGCACTCGATTTCTTTACTTACTTATAAAAAATATTTTCGGTATGTCTCTTCTGATATAAATGATTTCTCTGCTCCAGTGTCCCATAACGCTTTCGTAAAAGTCTTGTTTAAAAAAATAGGAACATATGGAAGTTCCACCGGGGACATGCATATTGCTGAAAGTTTAATCGGTACTTCATTTATCGACTGCGTCTTGTGATCACCTTTAACACATCACTCACTTTCAAAACATTTAATCGTCCCATTTGTCTTCTATCGCCTCGACTAAAATTTTCACTCGAACCCCTATTTCTTTGGTCCCCTCCACTAAAATCGTCATTTTGACCTCGATTTCTAAATTGATATCCCTTATCGTTAAAACTTCGATCATCGTTTTGAAACCAATTCCTGCTCTCGAACCACTGATTTCCTTGACGGTATTCTCATAGTTACCCCTATAATCATTTTTACCATTATTCCGTCTTCGCACCACTTCAGAATTTCTCCAATTTCCTCGATTATTACCAGCATTAGACATCCTACGCTCATTCCAAATGCGCCCTTCCACATTATCACTATTTCTCGAACCCCGTATTGCCTTGCATGAACATCTTTTCTCAAACTTAGCTAAGACCTCCAACAGTTGAACCGTGTTTTCTGGGTTTCGCACTTCTACATAGTCCTGTACTTGTGGTTCAAGTCTATCAAAAAACATGATCTACAAGGGCTTTCTCTGACATCCCCAGTTCTAATTTTTTTTTGTATTTTTAACAAATCGTAAACAAAATCCGTAGGCTTCTGGTTTTGTCTCTGCTGCGACGCATAAAAACGTGTCTATAAATCTTTCCTATTTTGGATGGCAGGGAAAGCTTTTGACAATGCTGCTTTCAACTGCGTGAAGTCCGTGGCGGTATTCTGCACTAACGCTGATCCCAATATTTGATACCAATCTAGGGCTCTCCCCAGGAGATGACCTTTCAAATAAGTACACGATAAATCACTTGGTATCTCAAGTAATTTGATTTGCTTGTCAATACCGTCCAAAAATTCGTTGTTGTTCTCAGACCCAGAAAAGTACACTTCTGGCCAAACATTAAACCCTCTCGCGTTTCTCATCTCGGGGTCATATAGATTAAACCGAGTTGGGCGCCATTGTGATGTTCCTCCCCTTGGAAGAACATCTCTCGAAGTATCAGCGTGAGCTAGAGGCGTAGGATTAACGAAAGAACTAGAATCAAACATTATCTTAATATGACTTTATTAAGATATTCAACTTAAACCTTTAACAAATTAAATTATAATAATTAATGTGAGAGAATCTACGATGGCAAAATACGCAACACAATAATATATATATATATATATATATATATATATATATATATATATATTTGTAATAAGACTTAATCTAATTCAGACCACTATCAATAAGTGAACTGCTTAATCACTGATTTTAATATTAAATAATCAATACTACCTTATTACTACTTTGAGAAACTATCATACTTGTCCTATGTTTAATCTTGTATTTGTATGCACTGGTGTGCAACTTGACCTTCATATATTCAATCACTAATAACTTCTATTCACGTCACGTAAAACTCGTTCAGACTTTAACCACAATTCCTCTATTAGACGTCAGCTACCTGCCTATTTCCATCCACTATCACAAATTCCCATACATTGCTATCTCGCTTACTCCAAGTTCCGATATTTAAAAGCTTGTCCATTTGCGTCTTTCATTCACACTTCACTTCTTGGATTTGGTTGGAAAAGAGTTGCCATTAATTCTGGCCCAAAGAACCCAAAGGACATGTTAAAGAAAAGACGCGTGAGCCCGTCACAACTTTTTAGAAGTTCTAAGTTCTAAGGATTAATAAATAATTTAAGGACGAACTTCATCAGTCATAAAAATGAAATAAGGACAAAAAAAACTTCTCTCCAGAAAAAAATAAAATAGATTCCATTCTAAACTTCATATCACTCACAAAGCCTCTGTCAAAGGCATGGTGGTTCGCATGTCCAACACAATGCTTGTCTAGACTATCTAACTGCCACAAGTCTCTTTCTCGAATATGCTGTAGTATGTCCCTGGTTCCTTCCACACAATAATGCTTCAAAAATCAGTATTTAAACGGAATCGGGACTCTCCAATGAATATACAAATGACAGGTTTTTTAAAACTTACCTCTTTTATACAACCTGCTGGAAATAATAACTTTTGAAGTTTGGGTATCTCGTGTTTACACAAAGTTCACAAGGTAACTGAGAAAGGGCTGCACCCCTTTTTTACCAGCTAGTAAGAAACTATATCAATCTTCATTGGTCGTCATGGCTCTTGAATGAATTTACTTGGACGATGCATCTACAAATTCTGTCTTATTTAATTATCTCTATAAATTGCACACAGCGCAGAGAATTGCATTAAAGTTTCTAGAACTTTATGCGAACGAATGAAAGGGCGGAAATTGGTACGTGCACTTTCAAAGCATTTTCCTCTAATTGTGCAGCCCACTCATGCAATACGTTTACTTAATTTATTCTAAAATCCTGCATCTTTGCCTTAGAAGCTCTTGTTTTACTTTTATTTTAGTACCTGTCGATTAGACAAAACATGGGAATTATTTTATTTTTTAATTTTGTCTTAGAAACCAATGTTATTTTCCAAATTTAATAAAAATAAAAACGTTTATTTATTTAAATAAAATCAGAGATGCTTTTATTACAGTCTTGTCAAATTATTTTTTTATGAACATTTTAATATTAAAATAGATATTTAATAAGCATTATTTAAGTTTTAAGGCTTTAAAAACACGAAAAGAAATAAAATAAAATATAGTGCAATTTTTCATTGTAAATTAAATAAGTAAATAATTTAAAGCGTATTTCTTTTCATCTTTCTTCCTTCATAATCTAATCCATATTGTAAATGAAAATAAATTACGTTAACAAAAACTTCCTTAAAACACAGTCATAACTGACAGTTAATTGTAATTCGTGCTTCCACTAAAAATATGGGGTTTTAGTGCTAATATTTTACGAAATAGAACTATTACTGCTGTGCCTGTTATAATGATAACATTATAGTAAAAAACCAATAAATTTTAGAATTTAAAATTAGAACAAAAATACTATAAAAGGTATGTTATAAAGCAGCAAAAGGAAAACATCTGTTTGAAAAAGATTTAAAACCTTCTAGTTAAAAAGGTGAAGTAAAACTTGTGATTTATGAAATACTTAATCATAATCTTTAAATAAATATTGAAAGCACTGTAAAATGCTTCTGAATAAATGCTAAATTTGAATCTTGTAATTATTGAACATTTATACTATGAATTATGCGTATGATAATGTAAAGAAAGAAGCTAAAGAATGGGTATAAAAATGTATCGAAGCAAATAAATATTATTAACCAGCAACAAAAATAACATTTACAGTTGTTATAATGATAATAATAACAGCAGAGAATATATATGAATGATTCCTGACGTTTAAATGAAAAAAAATTCAGAAAGACAGTAAAATTGTGAAAAGAATCAAAAGTGTGCAAATGAAAATTAAAAATGCTTCACATAATTCTCAAAGAAAAAGATAAATCAGTAACATGTTGTTGACATAAGGTCGTCTAATTTTTACCAATTCAAAATCCGGGCATCAGTTATAGCCTTTACCGTTTCCATATGATTTACTTTCTGAATTACTTTTCATCAAATAAAAGAGACACTTTTTGATGGCATTCAAAGAAAAATGTTCGAGGAATGATATCCTATTATAAGGAAAAATATTTTCAAAGTATAGGAAACCTAGGAAAAAATGTATGTATAAAATTACATTGGAAGTGTATTACATTGGAAGAGTTGGAAGGGGGAAAGGAAACTCAAAATAAAAATAAAGTGAAAATTATTTTTCGAACAATAAGTCAAAACTTTAGACACTAGACTTTGGAATCAATATGAAAATTAGAACATATTGAAACTATAAACTACTGCATTATATTTCCGTCGCAACTAATTGGACAATTTTTCTTAATATGAAAGTTATGTGATCCTAGAAAATGATGTGAGCATTTTTCTTAAAGAGGAAATGGAAAATTCTTCTTAATAAGATAATTTTTATATTTTTGAAATTGGATATAAAATATTCTCTCTATCATGCAATAATTTATTTCCTTTAAATCAGCTCAAACGTTAGTCTATTAAAAATTGGGGTCAAATATTCATCAAAAAGAAATGCACAAAGCTCTAATAGAAATAAGTTCTGACAAAAATTTATTTCATGTGGGTAAGAGTTGTTGAAAACATCATGTAAGGAATAAGGATTAAAAACGAATTAATTAAAAAAAGTAGAAGTCTTGAATAATATTTTCAAAAAAAGAATGTTAATTTATTAATGTTTAAAAGATGTACATTAATTGACGGCTTACAAGTGAATACGTTAATCTTAAACGGATTTCTTTCGCAAAAAAATGGATTTTTTTTTGTTGCACGCAAATACTGATGCTCAAAATTAAGACGATTTTCCCTTTTAGCTAATTTTCTTCTGTAGTACTGAACAGATATTAATGAAAGATTCGTATATACACTACAAAAGTACATTATATCATAATTATGATACGAGGGTAACTCCGAAATTTTTGAGATACGCGCAGATGAGAAGTTAAAAAAAGTTAATTTGAAAATGCAAAGTATTTTAACACAGAAGACGATTTTTTACTGATCAAGTTATTTAGCGTAAAATAAATTTTAGACAAAAGAGAAAATGGAGTTGACGCGAGAACATTACCGTATTATGATTTTCTATGATTTTAAAGCGAAATTAATTCAAGATTGGAATGCGTTCAACGACTGCAATTAGCATTTGGTGATCAATATCCATATCGTGCTACTGTATTCAGATGGTTTAAAGAATTTTGTTGAGGTCGCAGTTTTCTTCAGGATAAAGATCCCACAGGTAGGCCGCGGTCGGCAGCAATCCCGGATAATGTGTCTGCCATACGAAAAATGTTAATGGATCATAATCTCTGTATATATCAAATGATACAAAAAGACCGCCATACACAAAATTATTTATGAAGAATGACATAACAAAAAAGTAGTTTGCCTTTGGGTTTCTCCTAATCTGAGTACCAAAAAAGAAGAGCGTATCAGAATCAGTAAAGAAACCCTTAAATTGATAAATGATGGTAATCCCCTCATCACATTTGTAAAATTATAACAGGAGATGAAAAGAACGTACCGTTTTTTGACGTTCCAACATGTCAAAAAACCAAAGTATGAGTCTTCGAAGATAATCCCACGCCGACAATGGTGAAAAGACAACGAGCAATGAAAAAACTAATGTATGTCTATTTCTTCAGAAGTGCAGGATTGGTCAAAGCCATCAAGTTGGAAGGACAGAAGAAAGTAACAGCAAACTGTTATACCACTAAATGTCCTCGAGAAATTCTCCAAGAGGTGAATGTTAGGGGACTAAAGCTTCACCATGACAATGCATCTTCCCATACAGCCGAATTAACTGTCGAGTTTCTTAAACAAAAACAAATCTAAATAACAGAAAATCAACCTTATTCTCCGGATCTAGCTATTTATGAATTTTGGTTACTTTTTAATCTAAAAAAAGAACTTACAGGGACGTCATTTTTATTCAGAAGAGATTGATGGGGTTATAAATGCATTTTTTCATTATTTCCAAGAAATGAACGGTTTAAGGCATTTAAACTGTGGAAAATTCGTCTACATTAGTGCATTGATGATGCTGCAGGAGACTACTTTGAACACTCTTAAAATTTCGTAAGAATAACTTTAAAAACACAGGTGAATCTCAAAAATTTCAGAATGTCCCTCGTACATATGCATGATCGTGCATGGGCCTTACGAATGGATGTAAATTTAAAAGCGAAATTATAAGATGGAATAAAGATAAATGATTTAATTGGGACTATTGTCTTCTCTTACGGTTATACGGCTATTGCAATGTAGATTAACGCTGTTAAATGAGATTGTTTAAAAGTTCCTATCGCACTTGATCTTACTTGTATAGCAGTGCTGTTTTCATAGCATGGGGGACGAGTTATGATTGACTTCCAATTTACAGGGATACGATCAGGATTGTGTGTGTGTCATTGAAGGATTATTTTACTTAAGTTGCACTTAAAGAGAATGTCACAGTTTAAAAATTCATACTCTAGTGCACAGAATGTAAGCAATTTAAGCTACTTTTCTGATGTTGCCGTAATTCTCAAAATATTAACTTAGATGCATGAAATCCTTACTACAGACTCTCAATACAGTACTTAAATAATGAAGAAAGCGTAGTAGTAATAAAAGAACATGGGAATCGAAGGGGGATATGGGGAAAGTATGGATCGAAGCAGGGATATGGTGTTGGTACAAAACACCGTCTAGCCAAGAGGGAGAATTATATACCAAAGCCCCTCATTAAGAATATGGTTTTCCTAATTTCAGTGTTTGCTCTCTTTGCATGTGTTCATACTCAACAACAGATTATCCAATGATGCTCAAGGCAAGATTTCCTATTCTTCAATGAGGCAGGCATCTGTATCCCTTTTCTGATATTCTCCTGGGGATACGATTGAGGCCTGAGTCATCTTCTCAATGCATTCCTCTCATGTTGAGTGAAATTTAAATTAAAAGGACATGCTGAACAATCCATTACATGGATATCTCCACTTTCTAGAAGCCCCAGAATAGCACGGTACCTGTTGGTTGTATGCTGTCATCCTTAAAAGAGCCATCTCGGACACACACACAATGAAAATATTGGTTATAATTATAAATAAAATAAATTCTTTCCAGTTTAATAAATCAATCATAGTTATATATAAAATATTTGTTACATTTTGTAAGAAGATATAAATCCTGAAACAGATTACTTCTATAAACGTGATTTTACGAAGTAGAAATTGAACTAAAATTACTTGTTTTAAAATTTCCTGTTTTTGTTCTGTGAAAATGAATTTCCTGATTGTATTGTTATTATTAACTTTAGTTATTTAATTTTTTTTATTTAAATTAAGCTTCAAACTTCATTCTTTGGAAATGAAATATTCAGTTGCTTTACTCATTAATCTCTACTACAAACATTTATGTACTCTTGAAAATTCGAAAATAGCCATAGGATGAAAATCGTAAAGACGACAATCCTTTAATCAAGTTATGGTGAAACTAATTAAATAGATTGGGGATTAACTGATGCATTTCAGTGCTTCACCGATTGAATAAATTGTGAAGTTTGAAGAGAGAAACAAGGGGTCACAGATTAATCATCGCTGGAAAGAACGCAAGAATCCAATCGAACATTTGCGAAATGATATACTTGTTACAAATATGAAGCTCAAGTATTCTCCTTTCCCAATGGATGTGTTATCCTAATTGTTTGAACTTCGATTTTTCTTCTCGAATTTTGAGCAATATGTATATGAATATGTTTCATATTGATTCTAATGGTCTTATTGAAAACTTCAAATAAAAACGTGAAAATATACATAGACTTTGAATGTATTTTTGAGTAATCACACAATGATTTGTACTGATAAGCTAGCCAAAATAAAATTAAAAACAGATTTAAATTCTTTATTTTAGATTATAATAGTGTTTAAAAAAGATTTATACAATAAACTATATCAAAGGGATGACTATTTTTAAGATGATTCCGAGGTATTAGATGTGGCCACAGTAGTCTAGTGGCTATATTCACGAACTCGCGATCGGCTTGTCGTGAACTCGAGCCCCAGGGTCACCAAAGACCTACCATGTAGAGGAGTTGATTCTTGTTAAATCTTTCGAGACTCAAAGTCCTCCCATTATTATGGTGTGGAAGTTCTCAGAAGATTTTAAATAATGAATAGTAATCAAGTACAGATAATACGTGACTTTATTGGCATAAGTCAGTATTTAATTGTATCTGAATTACCAAAGTTAATAATTTGCAAGAATGTAGTCGTTATATATCGCATAATGAAATCTGAAAAACATCGCAAAACCTTAAGAACGAGTTATGACAAGGGGCGATACTGGTTATCACGGGTATTTCAGCCTATTCCGAATTGTTAGATTTTGAACAGTGGGTGCTACATCATAAAAGTTATGGAGTTCGAGGTCAACGCATTTTCGGAGCTTATTTCAGAAAGATAACAGTTGCCCACTTGTTGCTCGGATACTATTCTTCTTGTGTACAACAAATTTCGCTTCTATCTTTTAAATGACAAGTGAAAAGCGATTTCAAATGTGAAAGTCCACTGACACGAAAGCTGATTATATGGCCCTGTTTGAGCTCCGTCAGTATCTCGTATGACACTCTGCACCGGTGACGAATGCTGACTTCCGATCTGTCATTCATAGCATTAAATGATGATGCACATATTTCTGTACATTTTTATTGCTCTTTATATATACGGCTCATATGAAAACTTAAAGATGTCTCTTGGTTTATACATGAGTTAATCGCTTTACTATTTTAATAATTTGAAAACCTATTTCGTTGGGAAATGAGTTATATAAAAAGTCAAAGCTATCATTTATTATGTACATTCAGATTCTCTCTCAAAATAAATAATTATATTTATCTTTTTCTCAGCATGCATATCACTATTTCAAGTACTTCTTTTATTATTAGGTGTGAGAGAAAGTTCTGTCGTTTTTTTCTTAAGAAAAAAACCCCCATTTCTTTCTTTTATTTAAAATTTTATATAAAATATAACGTCTTTTGTTAGTTAAAACAGTCTGCCAGCGTTCTGCAAGCTTATCCAGCCCCTTGGAAAAGAAGTCCTCTGTTTTGGTGACAAAGTATTTTTCCACTGCCACTTGAAAAACTCTCATAATTTATATATTTATTTTCATCAAGAAAGTTTTACAGCGACCTGTGTGTGGACAGATGATAGTCAGATGGTACAATATGAGGAGAATATGCTGGCAGAGGTAAAGTTTCCCATCCCAACTCTGCAATTTTTTATGTGATGTTTTTTGCCCCGTGTAGTCTAGCGTTGTCGTGATGAAGAATCACACCCTTTCTCTTGGCCAAAGATGGACGTTTATGTGGAAATTTTTTTATTGTAAGCATCAAATTGCGAATTTCCTTCGTCAACTCTTATAGTGCACTAAACCCTTAATGTCTCACCAACAACACAACATAACCTTCTTCTGATGTACGCCAGCTTTGGATGTGAATGGTGGTATCTCCCTTTTGTAAACACATGCTTTTTTCTAACCATGTGTTTGTACACTATCCACTTTTTGTTTCCAGTCACCGAGTGGTGCAAAAACGGGTTTTTTTTGTGACGAGCAAGATTAGAAGAACATATCGAAATTATGTCCATTAAATTTTTTCTCTTGATTCATATGGCACCCAAACAGAGAGTATGGACACGAAACCAAGTCTTTTAATGTAATCCAAAGCAGTAGTATGATGCATTCCAAGCTTGAAGTCCACTTTTGTGGAAGTCGTGAGATTTGTCCAAATCATACTGCGTAGCATTTCGTCACTGACATCTGAAGGCCTTCATTTTTCAAAGAAAAATTACCCAAGAAAAATTTTGAAAGCCATCTTTGGTATGTTCCAGCTATTATTGCTCTCTCTACAAACACGTTCCGTAAGTTTCTTTTTGCCTCCATCGAGGTATTCCCATTTTGGAACTCAAACAACACATATCGCGTTTTAAGTACAATTTTTCTTCACTTTTGTTGACAGTATAACAAGTTAAAAAAAAACTGACTAAAATGTAAAAAAATGCGCATAAATCATCAATAGTATACTAACCTAACTGTTGAAATCGGTTTAAATCGGATCCAAATTCTTGCTAAGGATCGACAATGCTTAAAAATACACGTGTTCAAAAACGTCAGAACTTTCCTTGATACCAAATAGTTTTATAGGTTGCTTATCTTATTACTGAGATTAATTCGTCTAGAACCTTTTAAAAGTTCTTAAAATAAAGAAAATCAATTCGATATCGATAGAAAATTCAATGATAGCGCAAGCATTCAAATATCAAAACTGGTATAAAAAATAGCTACATCTTGAATCTCTGACACTTTAACTTACTATAAAAATCGTCGAGCTTTCTTCCAATTATATTTGTCAAAAAATCTGATAATAGATATTATTTTCTGAACATTCTTAGAAAAACTGATATTTGTTTTTTTAAATACTAAGCTTTTTTATGAATGTTCTGTTTCTGTTTTAAAACTCCCTGTTTAATTACTGATAATTTAAAATCGGAGTCAAGAAGAAATAAATTGAAGATTAAAGATAAATATTTTTATTTCATCAAAAATATTTTTTAGCTTTAGCAAATATGTTTAATAGCTTTTTAATGATCTCATTACTGACTTTTCATAAAGAAACATCGAACGGATTCTGATATTTGGGCGATATTTATTTTTATTTGAAAGTTTGTTACAAGTAAAAAAGCGTATCAATTTATAATTATTTTATTTTTGCGGAAAGTTTTTTTAAAGAGTCTTATGTGTTTTGTTCTTTAAAGTTGAATAATTTGTAACAAATATGCTATCTTTGTTATTTTAACTTATAAATTAACTTCTAACAAAGCTTCTCAGGAAGTATTATATTTAAAAATAATCTTACAAATTAAATAAATGGAGTATTTCTGTGATGAATTTAAACAACAGTGAATTTTTCGCTTAGAATTCTTTCATTTGTGTAAAATACTACTGACCTAGTCAAAATTTTCATCATGAAAAAAGCTGTTTTTATTAACCTTTTTCAATTTATATTCTCTTAAGCCACGTTTAAAATTTGCCTAAGTATAATGAAAACTATAGAATGTTTTGGTATAAATTCTAGCAGTTTATTTAAGTTACATATTCCTACATTCATCGAGTTTTTGTATAAAAAAAGGCTGCTTCTTATTATGAGGAAGCCTTGAAAATTATATTTAGGGAATCCAAGTCATTCTCAATCTTAAAATATATTTTAAAAAGGTATTTGAATACAGTTTTTCAATAGAATATACATTCTACTAGTGAAGTGTTTTCCTCACTTTTTTTTTTTAGATTTCTTCGAGCCTATTGCCTCTGAAAATAATTTCTTCACTGAAATTTTTTCCATTCAAAATAAGTTAAATTATTTTAATATTGTATGTGCTTTTAGGATTATTTTTCAATTTTTCCACTAATTTTCAACAGAAAGTTCTGGAATATTTCATCAGAAATATTCCCAGATTAAACTATTTTCAGCACCTAACTTAAAAAATGAAGAATAAACAGTCAGTTTTACTACATAAAGATTATGATTACATTCAGGGGACCGCGTTTGCTGATCTATCTTAAAATAGAGGTACTTCCTTAGAGCTAAAATAAAGATATCGGTTCTTTAACTTAATTTTTATTTTAATTTAAATAAGCTTATTAATTTAAATTTAAATAAGTTGCTAATGAGCTCTTTAACAATAAAATTCAAAACTTGGCAGATTTGGACTGTATTTACTTTATTTTATAAATAGTAATTGTTATTTATTTTAAATTTCTGTATAAGTCAAATAGTCGAGTTAGAAAAGTAGAATTTGCTTTTATTTTAAGAATATTATATTTATAATAATTTTTTTTATAGTTTAAACCATTTGCCATAATGAAAATAAGGCACTAATATGTATATAATAAAATGAATTCTATACTTATTATAGTAATAGAATTTTCGACTTTATAGTGGAATCTATGAGAAAAAAAATTCTAAAATTAACGTTCTAATGTTTTTCATAATATTTAATCAAAAATATTAATCTTAAAATATTATTATTAAAAATAGTTAAATCTGAAGGCAAAGAAATGACCTATCGTTGATGTAGGAAATAGAAAAACCTTTGTCTAGTAATACTAAGTGGGATAAAATTTTTGATATTACAAGTATTTTTCGAAATTAAGAAACAAAATTCGCCTATTTTAAAGTTAAACATAAAGATATATAATTATACTACATTCTCATTTTTTTGTTAAGTGAATCTGCATGTAATTTAAATATATTTAGTATTCAATGTATACAAAATACTAATTTTAAGGAATATTTGAGTTGAAAAATAAGATTATGGACAAACCGAAAGAAGCACGTGAAACATATATTTTATTCTGAAGAGATCTGAACATTTTTAAAATTATAATAGAAAAGTTGTGTTTCAAAATAGCAAAATATGTTCGAGTTCTTATTGTCACAATTGTAATGGGATAAAAATATGTATAAAAGCTTATTTTATAAAATAATTCTTGAATAAAAAATTTAAAGCCTTGCTCTTTGGGTAAAAATGTAAATAGGATCAAATACATTTGCATTGAAGGCTGAAACACCAAGACTTTGCAAATCCAAATAACTTAGAATCATTTTAACAAAAGTAGGTATTTTTAACCGCGAAAATTGATTTAAATATGCTTCGTTAGAAGTGGAATAGAATTGTTCACATTTTTGAATCAGATCGAATTTTGAAAACTATCAGAATTCAACTTAAGGAATGTAACACTAAAGCATAAGATAAAACAGTAAATTACATAATTAAACTCATTATTGCAATATAGTTATGAAAGAAAATTTGATATCAAAGTGGCTACGGTAGGCGACAGGCCATGGTAGTTAACTCGTGGCCGTCTATATTTGCTTCGAGTCATGAGTTAGAGTCATGGTGCCATTTTAGATCCACTGTATGAAGGTACTGAAGCTCGTTAAATCTGTTGACGCTCAAAGTTCTCTGGCTGGTTTCAAGTTAGAGCTTGAAGAGTGGAATACCTGTTCAGGTGTCGTTCTCGTCACTTGAACAAGGCTCAAAATTAAGAGGTTTGTCACCAGTAGCTCTGGAGTTGCTTTGTAATTCAAGACAAGCAATCAATCGACATTAAAATATATGTTTTGTTTCAAAGTATTCTATTACTGTAAAAAATCCATTATTTCTTTAAAAAAGAAAAGTGATGAGAGTTTCCCATTGATATTCTTTATGTTTTTCCTAGTTTAGTATTTTTTAAGTTTAATAATTCAATGTAGTGCGCTTACAAGCTGTTCTTCTGATGCTAAATATAACTTAACTAGTGAACGGAGAGAAAGTCATGAAAAGTATTTCAAAGTTAAAGTAAGAGTACAATTTTTGAAGAACTTGGAAGAGAATATATATATATTCTTATTTTTTTTCTTCATAGAAATATTTCAAAAAATGATCTTTTTCTGGAATTTATTTCTTACATGAAGATAAAAGCCAAGAAATGTTATAACTCGAACACGTCTTAAGGAAACACCTTTTTTTAAGGTTGAATTGACTTCTCACTCAATTTACTTTGACCTGTGTTCTTATTTCCTTTTTATGTGCAAGTACTATATATTAAGGTGTATAGCCCTCCCTTTTGATACAAAAAGTAAGATCGAAATTTACGGGTGCCATTATACGCTGAGGTGTTAAAAATAATAGATTTACACACACACACACACACACACACACACACACACACACACACACACACACACACACACACACACACACACACACACACACACACACACACACACACACACACACACACACACACACACACACACACACACACACACACACACACACACACACACACACACACACACACACACACACACACACACACACACACACACACACACACACACACACACACACACACACACACACACACACACACACACACACACACACACACACACACACACACACACACACTATTTATTTAAAAGAAAACAGATATACCTTATTAACTTTTTGTTGCACAGCTTAAGTATCCCGTGCCATAAATCGACTACTCCACTAAAAGTTGCCTTAAGGTATTCGACTACGTTCGAAACCGTGATTTGAAAAAAGCGCATAAATGGATAATTTTCATGATATTTAGTGTCACTTAGATTAGCATACATGTATAAAATTATTTTAAGGATATTTTGAGGAATAAAAATTACTTAAATACAATATTTCGGCAAAAAATTAACTAAGAATAACCTTTTTACAAAATGTTCTCTTTTTGGGAAAAATGCTTCGATTATAATAATATTTTGTCTTTATATAGATCATACCTCTGTACAGTGGCTCAACTATGATTTTTTGAAAAGTTCACATTATTTTCAGATTGATTGATTGAATATTAACGTCGCACTGTTCAGCTACACGTGAGGGCTTTTGGCGACGGACCACGTAATTTTGAACCATGGTCAGTGACGTGGACGACACCCGAGCTGGCACCCCTCTCCTAACTACCACACCACACCACACCAACGGGCACATTATTTTAGAGTTACCACCAATTGAAATAGTTATAGCGCTTTTTTAAAATTTATCCCCTCTGTTGTCGTAAATTATATGAATAAACCCACTTTTACGTTATATATTTCAAAAATTCTAGTTGAGCCTCTGTACAGAGGTCTGAGCTATCTACAGGCAAAATATTATTATAGTAGAAGCCTTTTTCACAAAAGGAGAATATTTTGAAGATCGATCATTCTATGTTCATTTTTTGTCAAAATATTGTACTTAAATAATTTTTTACTGTAATACTATTCTTAAAACAGTTTTATATGCATTTCTAATCTAAGTTACACTAAATATCATAAATATTATCCATTTCTACCAGTGTTTCTCAAACAAGGCGCACCCCTGGGGCGTGGTAACTGCGAGGGGGGCGCGAGAATATTGAAAATAAAAGGTTTAAAAAAATATTTTTTGGAATGAAGTAAAAAAAAAATGCTTTCTGACATAAAAAATATACATTTACACTGGTATAATTTATTTTTATCATCTGGTGATCATCAAAACTAAAAGATTCCACTTCAAACGCTTATTAGCCGTATTTGATCCTATAACCAAATTAAACAAATATTTTGTTTGCTTTGCGGTCAATATGAGAACGATGAGAGATTTTTTTTACGTTTCTTATAACGATATCAAACGATGAGAGATTTTTTATTACGTTTCTTTTAACCTAAAATATTACTTTAGCTGACCTTCGAACTTACTGGTATGGTTATCTCGGTCTTTTTTTAGGGAAGTTGTAAATATATATAATATATTTCTGTTTCATCTTTTTTCCATGTGAAAGAGTTTTATGATATATGGATAAGCATGAGTATTCTGAAACATATAATGCATAATTAAGAACGTTTTACACAATTATTTTTTAGAACATGCTACACTTTCCCCATGAGCAATTTTGTAGTTTTGATTGCTGCGTTGTACGACTTATTATGGTTTATAAATATAAATAAGCAGAATATTAAAAAAATGGGCATCTGTGATCCCTATTAAAGGAAGTTGAAACTGATCAAGCAATTGAAGAACCTACTGAAATAATGCATATTAATCAAGATAGCGAAAGTAAGTATCAGAAAATCGTGAGACATGAAACGTTTGAGTTGATTTGAGTTTAGCTGGAAAAAAATAACGTTCCTGTGTTGTTAGAGAAAAGTGTTCAGGGATTTATGTCCTTTAATAAGGACACGCACATTTGGAACATTTTCTTTAGTTTTATTGATTTTTTTCTCAAATTTTCTAAGAAAAATTGAAAAGTCCTTGAAAGTAGGTAAGTATATTTTCTCTTAATAAAATTATTCACTGGAATTGTGATTTTTATAGTGTATAGTAAAAAATAACTATAAAATAAATTATAGTTTTAAAACAAACTAAAAACACGCTTTTATAGTGAATCGAACTAAAAAGCAAATATATATATATATATTGCTTAAAATTAAGATATACAAAATTTAATACTTATCTTGTTAATTTGTACGGTTTATAATTATGATCGTATTGTAGCTTTAGCGTCAAAGTGCATTATTATAGCATTCAGTACATTATTAATGTATAAGGGGGGGGCGCGATAAAAATTGTGATTGAAAAGGGGGCGCAGTAGTGAAAGTTTGAGAACCACTGATTTATACGCTTTTGCAAAATCACGGTTCCGCACATAGTCGGATACTTTAAAGTTTACATTTTTATGCGCAATCTTTTCACTTACTTTAAAGCATTTACACGTATACACAGTTGCTATTAAAATTAATCCATTTCGGCGATTTTCTAGTACTAATTTATAACACTTTCATCTTGCCTGGGTCATTTCTTCTGGGTTTTTCTGCGGAGATTACAACTCACATTGTTTTAAAATACTACTATCCCTAAATCATTCCTTCTCCATTACTTTTCCTTTTATTGCTTGTCAATTCATTGCACCATTGCTCGAAAGTCGGAGAAACTCTTTGGAATGGAACTGGAAAGGAAATGAGAGTATTGTGCAGATATATCTCCGGCCTCTCCGTAAGGAAAATGCTGAGTGTTATACAAAGAATATATATATATATATATATATATTATATACATATACACTCAGGAACATTGAAAATAGCTACCCAAGAAGGAAGCTAAGTACAATCGCGAAACTTTGCAAATAAGTACAGCGTAATGTGATATGCAAATGATCCAAGTTTAGTGCCAATACGCATGCTCATACACGCCAAAGTGGCGCTACAATCAGGAAGAGGGTGCTATATAAGCCAGCGCAAATTCGTAGATTCATAAACGTGACGATTACCCACCGATTGTAGGAAGAGTTTGGTAAGCGAAACATGCCAGGTAAACGTACTAGAAGACATTTCTCACAGTTAAGCGAGTTTGAGAGAGGCCTGATCATCGGGATGAAAACTACAGGCTGGTCGACGCGCCAAGTTGCTGGCCAGGTGGATCGTTTGGAGTGTGCCATTAGAAATTGTTGGGAGCAGTGGACACGAGAAGGTACCCACGCGCGAAAAACCGGGTCTGGAGCGACCAGGAAGACCACGAGGAGAGAGGATCGAAGGATCGTGCGGCAAGCACTTGTGGACCCCACAGTTACTCGTTCAACGATGCGAGCAGACGTAGGCGTAGCAATTGTTCCGCAAACAATTTCCAGACACCTTGCAGAAGCAAATCTTATATCTAAGCGCCCTTTCCGTTCACTCCCTTTAACACCGGAACATCGGCAACTGGGTCTACAGTGGTGCCAAGCCAGATCAATGTGGAATGTCACAGATTGGCAAAAGATTGTGTTTAGTGATGAATCCTGGCTTGTTTTGCGGACAGATGATAACCGTGTACGGGTGTGAAGGGGCCCTGGTGAGCGGTACAATTCCTCCCACACTGTCCTACGTCATACTGCGCGCACAGCTGGTTTAATAGACTGGGGGGCCATAGCCTATGATAGCCGGTCCCCTTTAATTGTGATGCGTGGATCCTTAACGGGCGAACGTTACGTTGATGATATTCTTCAACCCCATGTAAGACCTTACCTAAATGGTCTCCCAGGGGCAATTTTCCAGCAAGATAATGCTCGTCCGCATACAATAAGAGTTGCTCAAGATTTCCTACGTCATTTTCAGACTCTTCCATGCCGGCCTGCTCCCCCGATTTGTACCCTGTAGAGCACGTGTGGGATCAGCTAAAAGGGCAGATGTCATCGTGTCACTGTTTACATGATTTAAAGTTGGCTGTTCAAGATTTGTGGGCCCATCTGCCTCAGGACAACATAAGGTGTCTAATCAACTCAATGCCGGACCGTGTGGTGGCATGTATTGCAGATTTAGGTGATCCAACGCGCTATTGAAGTTGTCCAGTATTTGTGTCGTTGCCAGTGTTTGTGTCCAGTATTCGTTCAATTATCTTGTTTTTGAGATCAAGTGAATCTCTCATCTGTGTCATTATGTGTATTAAATTTCATTTCAATCCGAAGCTTTCTTCTTGGGTCGCTATTTTCAATGTTCCTGAGTGTATATATAGTAACGTAGTTAAAGAATAAACGTAGCGTAGTAAATGTAGTAAACTATAAACGTAGTTAAATTACGGGAATGTGTTATGCTGGCTTATACTTTGTTTCATTAAGCAGTTAATTGTTTTGATAATAATATCGATTCATATTGAATAATAATAATATTTAATTTTAATAGAATTCCCTTTAATGTCTGCCGTGGGTTCTGGAATTTTCTACGATTTTTCCTTCTCAACATTGAATATATAAAATTTCTAAATTTTTTTCTTTTGTTAACTTGCTTTTTATAGTATAAAAATTACCATTGCTGTTATTATAAAGAAATTGCGATTAATTATTAAAGTAAATTTGTCTTTTTTATAATATAAAACTTTTGTTATTATTATACAAAGGAACCATCCTATTTCAAGTCCAAAATTCTAATTTTTATACAATATTATTTATTTAAAGCTCTTCTTTGTTCAAATTTCTCTTACCTGCAATGAAACTCCTTTATCTATACCATTTTTATTATCTTTTCAAAATATTTTTATTAAGTATTTTATTATTTCTCTCTCTCTCTCATCCTGGTGAGTTCGAGCCTGGTACCGCTGATGACCTACCTTGCAGAGGGGGCCGAAGCACGTTAAATTTGTCGAGGCTCAAATGTCCTCCTGTTGGTGTGGTGTGGAAGTTGGAAGGGGGGTGCCAGTGTAGGTGTCGTCCTCGTCACTTGACCATGGTTCAAAATTATGATCCGTCTCCAAAAACTCTCGTGTAGCTGAATAGTGCGACGTTAATATACACTCACTCACTATACAACTTTAAACAAGCATTAAAAAAGTAAGCTTTGAAAGAGTACCTTCAAGCTCACCCGCATTATTAAAAATAAAATACTATACACTTTTTAATTAATATATGTAACTGAACTCGTAAATTGAAATATAAGAATACTAGCCGTTACCCACCCGCTTTACTGGGTATTTCACGATGTTGTATATATGTATACTGTTTACGTATATATTAATTATTGATATCTAGCTTTAAGAATTCGATTGTATTGAAAAATATATTTATAGCTGTTACACTCTCGCCCCTTTGATATAAAAGGAACATAAATTATTATATCTAAAATAGAAGGAGAAAGATTTTTTTCGCTCACTTAACCTAATAATCAAGTGGATTTCCACCAAAGCAACTTTCAGTGGATCTCTACTCCATAAAATAAACATGCGTGCTAAATTTCAAGTCTAAATCTAACAGAGCAAAAACGGAATTTTTATCATCAATACATCGTTGAGAGCACTCTTAGCGGATTCCATTCACCAAAAGAAGCATGCAAACCAAATTTTATTATTGTAGTCTTAGCAGTTCGAAAACGGGAATTTTGTCTATCAATACTCCCCAATAACTCTCCCCTGCCTCCCCTGAAGTGGATTTCCGTAAAATCCATTCTTAGTGGAACTCTGTTCAACTAAAGAAAAGTGCTCAACAAATTTCAAGTGAAAAAAAAAAAAACAGGAATTTTTCTATAACACGCCTTAATCCCTCGCAACCCCACTCCTTTAGGGGTCCGTTTTCGCAAAAATCTTTGTAAAAGGAACTTTATTCCATGAATGGAACATACCTTCTAATTTTCAAGCAGGTATTTCTATTAGATGAAAAGCGGAAATATTTATCTATTATACGCCCCTTAATCCCCCTTAGTGACTCTTGTTGATCAATTTCAAAACTATTTTGTAGTGGATCTCTACACCATGGAAGGAATTCGCTTACCAAATTTTAAGATTGTACGTCTAATAGTTTAAAAATGGAAATAATTATCTATAACGCCCCTTAAGCCCCCCGCAACGCCACTTAAGAAACGATATTCACAAAACCCATCTCTTACGGCATATTTCTACTTAATGAACGGAATCAGCTTACTAAATTTCGAGATTTTACGTCTAATAGTTTAAAAAAGGAGTAAATTGCCTATATATAACGCCCCTTAATTCTCCACAACGCCACTTGGGGTCCATTTTCACAAAACCCATTTTGCAGCGGATCTGTACTCTATGAAAGGAATCCACTTACCAAATTTCAAGACTGTACGTCTAATAGTTTAAAAATGGAAATAATTATCTATAACGCCCCTTAAGTCCCCGCAACGCCCCTTGAAGGTAGATTTTTGTAAAAATCATTATGTAGGGAATCTCTACTTTATCAAAGAAATCGGTGTACCAAGTTTTTCACGACTGTACATCTAATAGTTTAGTAATGGAAATAATTATCTATAACGCCCCTTGGGCTTCGAACTTTACAAAATCCGTTCTTAGCTGACGTCTACTCCATGAAGGGAACCACCCTACCAAATTTCAAGTCTGTAGGTTTAATAGTTCCGGAGATATCGTGATTAGTCAGTGAGTCAGTCAGTCAGTGAGTGAGTCGCTTTTCTCCTTTATATATATAGATGGAAAATTAAACTCTATGTAATTAAATAATATCAAGATAAGAGAAAAAATAACAAAGTTGAGATCTTTCAAATAATATTTCATTTTTTAAATACATTCAAGGTGTGACTAAATCAGAAATTCTAAAATCTGGTTTATCACCATTTCAGTCAGATATGACTTAATATATCTACACTGTAGAACTTCTTTTAAAAGGCAATTGCTGGAACTCTAACATAACAATTTTACACAAAAAGACTTAAGTCTAAAAATTCTAGGATTTATTAATTTTCCTATTGTAAAATTCTTCGTTAACATACTACGACAAAATGTTTCGAGAATTTGTGATTAAAATAGCAATTTTTAATAAATTTCGTCAAAGATATATTTAGCATTTCTGAAATATTTCCAAAAAGTATATGATTTTAAAATAACGAAGCGTACACACATAAACGTACCCACGCACCCTACAAAATGAAGATTACTTGTTTATTTATATATTCCATGCTACACACTTGTTGGTGTTATTACACTTGCGGCTAAATTATATTTCTATTACACATTTATCATTAAATTTACTCCTAGAGTAATAGGTAAAAGTCTTAGGATATATATCAATTTATAATGTGAAATTGACATAAAAGTTTTGTGAAAAAAGTATCACATACTTAATTTATATTTAAATTATGTATTCATTTTTATTATAAATTCAAATTATAATCAAGGTTGAAATTTTTGCATATGCATCACTAATTAATCATAATGTATTGGATAAATTAAAATGTGGTAAGAATTTCCATACTAGACAAGTATAATCAAAAATGTTACTGACATAATAAAAGCAAGTTGATTTTAAATATCTAAGTAATAAGGTGACCATTTTTTTACAATGAAAAGGAGGGCGAAAAATTTAAGAAAAAATTACAACTTAAATATATGTGAAACGTTTTATTAATTCAAACAAAAATACGATAACTACGCTTACATTCTTTTTAGTTATTATATTATGCGAGTATTTTCCCCTTTAAATGAATTTTTTTTGTCAACATATCATTTTTTAATATATCGGGGAAAGTTCGGGCAAAAAATATCCTTCATACTGAATTTTACGGTAAGCATTGTAGCTAAAATATTAACATTCAATTTTGTAATTTCTCACTAGTCACTTCACAAAAATCATTACCAACTGAAAAAAACTCTTTCAATTGCTGCATTATTTCCAGGGCAGCACAACGTAAATTCAAAAAGAGTAACTAAGTTTTTATATGGAATGTGTTCATTTTTGAAATGGTCAGTACTTTATCAATTTCAGCATGTTGATGTACCAATTGTTTCAATTTATTATTATTTAAATGTACATTCTGTCTTCCAATTACATCAAACAAACAATTCTCTACGATTTCAATATCAGGCATTTCTTTTGATAAAAAATCAACACAGTTGTTTTCTATATCTGCTCAATTTACTTGTGATGAAGTCAAAAAACTCCGTGAAAAACTGTTATTTCCTGTGATATTTGTTTCAGACCATTCTTCGACATTTTGAAAACATGTTTGGTTCATCTTTGAAAATAGATATTAACAGATCAATTTTAAAATATTGAAAAGGAGGACACTTTTCGAGGAAGGATAGAACCTATAAATGGAGGACTGTCCTCCCTAAAGGAGGATGTTTAGTCATCTAATTAGTAAGTAATTAATTAGTTACTGAAATATTACATTATACATTAGTGAAAAGTTGTGCCTTGTTAAACTATTATCAATGAGTATAGTTTTGCGTTTAATAAAGTATTTAGTAGAAAAAGAAGATTTTTTTACAATAGCTATATATATATATATATATATATATATATATATATATATATATGCATTAAGCAATTCTCAATGAGCCTTTGATTATTGATTAAAACTTGCCATTTATAAAAAAATATGTAATATAAATGGAATACTTAAAAAGTAATGAAATGAAATAGAAAAAAAAAATTAATTTTTATTGTTAAGTGATAGTAAAAAAAAGCAATATTTATAGTTATGCTTCTAGTCACTTTTCTACTTAAGTGCATCTATTATAACAATAAAGCATACTTAGAAATAACATTTGTAGTGAATGAAATTAAAACTTCCACGTAAATATTTTAATTCCAATAACACAGATACAAGAGGAATGCTCAATGAGAACCTGACCACTCCTAACAATTATTGAATTGTTTTTTTGTTATTCCAAAGAAATATTCATTAATTTAAGTGTGAGGAGGGTCAGCGGACGTTAGAAAGAGGAGTCAAGTTGTCACTGAAACAAAATAACGAAAGTATCATAGAGCCGTTTGTATGTATACATGTGAGCACCCAAGGGGAAAGGAGTGTCCTCATCCCCCGGTAGCTGTAGCGATCGCGACTGTCATGCTCAAATTAACTTTTTTATACTATTGTACAACATAGACACGTAGATGAAAATTTTTTTTGGCTCTTTCATTTCTTCATCATTCAAAATCATTTTTATACTATTTTGAACGAGAGTTTCTATAATTTTGATTTTTGCTCTTTAAATATTAGGGTAATGTGGGCAGGCATTTATTTAACTTTCAATTCTTGCTTTGGCGAAATCGAATTCTTGTATTTCTTACACTTTTTCAAATCTGGAATAAGGTATATTAATTTCTTAATCAACATTTTATAAGAGTTTCAAGTAATAAGTCTAAATAAGTAAAATAAGACTTCATATATTTGAAGCAAATACAAATTTGTCTTTGAATTACAATTCTAATAAAAATGCTTGGGAAAAAAATCATGACATATTTATGTTAAGGAAACACATACTTATGCATATTAATCAACATAAAACACTCTAAGAGTTCAAAGACATATTGATTTTATGTCATCAGACATACCATGATAGATTTTTGAATCATTTAAATACCCACTTCTGGTAGATTAAAGACCCACTTACGCTTTTTCTAATTTTATACGGTTCACTTTAACTCGGCTTCTAGAAATCAAATAAGATATGTTTAGTAAAGCCAAATACTTGTTTTATTCAATGGAAGCAGTTTAACAAACACTTGTTAAACTTCTTAGTTGAAGTTTAACAGAAATAAACTGTACAACAAAAATTTTCCTTAAAAGAAAAATTCATTATTAGACAAAACGAAACATCACAGTTTTATGAGGAAAGATGTAATGAAAACATTACAAATATGGGCTCTAATATGAAATGTGTCCACTTCGAGCTGCAATACTTTGGGAGCACTGAATTTTCAATGTTGCAATTAAGTCAGTGCTTCTTCAAACTTTCAGTTTTCAGTCATAATTTTTATCGTGCCCCCCTTATATAATAATAATAATATATTGAATGCAATAATAATGTACTTTGACGTTAAAGCTATAGTATGATCTTAATTATAAACCGTACAAATTAATAAGATATGTATTAATTTTTTTATATATGTTACTCTTAAGTGTAACATATATATTTTAAATAAATTACTTTTAAGTAATAAGTTAATTATGTTATTTTTCTTTCTCTAATTTTTAAATTGAAACATATTCATAAATGATATTTAATTAAAGATTTATATTCTTCATCATCCATTTCTAAAAGTACAAATCTCATTAAAAATAGTCTTATCTATGTTGCTCTCTATCATATCCATTACATCTGGCATTTTCGCGAACGTTCACGGGAGTCTGGGCAACCTAACAGACGTCTGCACAAAACATGTAAAAATGCTGTACCTCGTACGATTCCAGTCAGTCTTGGCCGAGTCGATTAGCTACAGAATCTCTCTTGAATGTACATTTCATAATTCACGCATTAATTGTAATTCATGGTATTAAGTAATTAAGGCAGTGGATTAAAGCAAAATCATAGATATATTTTTAAATCGCAGCAGCGAGCATTCGACAATAATAAAGCATCAACAAGTACACAGACGACGGCAAATTGATAGCAAGTTACGAATGGGTTAGGGATCCATTTCAAAATACTTCAGAAGGGCTCTCAACTGCCGAAAAAGAGATATTCATAGATTTCATATCCAGTGACGAAATTAAAGGGCAATTTTGTGATAATCACTCTTTAAATTATGGATAGAGGTGGATGCTGAATTTTCTGCACTGAAAACAAAAGCATTTCGTATACTATTACCATTTTCAACATCATACCTTTGTGAATCCGAATTCTCTGCGATGGCTACTTTGAAGACAAAATATAGATCTCAGCTAAATATCAAAAAATAACTCAGAGTGTCAATTTCTAATTTTTAGCCTTCCTTTGAAAAACTTTGCTCTGCAAGAGAAGCCCATGGAAGTCATTAATAATTATTAAACTTGTTCTTATACTGGCTGTAGTACCCACTCTTAACACGTGTTTATTTTTAAAAAAAATGATAATGCATTATTTTTGATATAATAGCTTAATTGTAAGGAGAGTAAAACCAAGTTCATGACAATGTATACAAAAATGTAAAATGATTTTTTAAAATGAATACTCATATTATAAATGGTTTTGAACGAACTGTAATTTTAAGCCTCGCAGAATTAACATTTAGAATTAATGTTAAATAATAAAAAAGAATGTAAAATTCCAATGAATAACAATTGTGTTATTTTTAATATTTAATGCAAGAAAACTTCAAAATGTTGTAGCCTGTTATCAGGTGCGCACTCGATACTAACGTTAATGGTCGCGCGGATTGACTCACCCCAATCCTTTTTTTATGATTATTTTTACTATATACAATAAAAATCACAATTTCAGTGAATAATTTAACTAAGAGAAAATATACTTACCTATTTCAAGGATTTTTCAATGATAATTTGAGAAAAAATTCAATAAAACTGAACTAAATTGTTCCAAATGTGTGACCTTAATAAAGGACACAAATCACAGACACTTTTCACTATTACAAGAAAGTTATTTGCAAGCAAAAGTGTCACAATTTGTTCACGTTATTGTAGATTTAATATCCTTTGATGATCAACAAATACCTTGTTGAACATTTTCTTGCTTGTGTCTTTTTGACAGGACGAAGTGCATCTTGCGGTACACTTATGGCTTCATATTTTTCTTGATGGAGTTCTTAAAGTAGCTATTGAAAATTTTCCTCTTCATGTTCATTGCTTTTCTCAAATTTTCTTTCGCTATCATGATTGATATGCATTATTTCAGCAAGTGTTTCCCTTGTTTGATCAGTTTCAATTTCCTTTCAGAGAGATCACAGATGCCCATTTCTTTTTTATATTCTGCTCATTTAAAAAATAAACCATAATCAGTCGTACAACATCACAATTAAAACCACTAATTTATTCATAAGGGAAAATGCAGTATGTTCAAGAAAATATTTTTGAACAAAAGTGCTCGCGCTGGAAACTCGGCCAAAACAAGCACCTTAAGATTCTAAAAAAAATGTTTGCCACTCCCCAAAAAGAAGATATGTGATCAATTCATTTTAGTTCCCTGTTAAAGGATTCTCTGACAAGATCATTGGTAACAAATAGTTTTCCCAGAATTAATGATTTCGTGATTCTGGGATGACTATGCGATACGCTTCCGTGTTTATAGTGTGTTCAACATAAAAAAATGGAAAAAAGTTCAAAAAAAGAATTATGTAAAACGTTTTTCATTATGTATTATATGTTTCAGAATAATCATAAAAATAAATCTTGGCCAAATAAACCTTCAAAGTGCTCAATATGCTTAGACATATATCATAAACTCTTTCACATGGAAAAAACCCAACGGAAGTACATAATTTACAGCTTCACTAAAAAAAGGGACGCAGATAACCGTAACAGTAAGTTCGAAAGTCAGCAAAAGTAATATTTTAGGTTAAAAGAAACTTAATAAAAAAATCTCTCATCGTAGGATTACAGCAAAGCAAACAAAATTTTTTTTTATTTAGTTATGAGATCAAAGATAGCTAATTAGCGTTCAAAGTAGAATCTTTTATTTTTGATGACTTTTTTTTCACTAGATTGTGATGACCCCCCCTGGGTCACACCTTGAACACCAAGACTAATTTGAGGCAAAGAACCACCAAGAGCCATTTTGAATAATAATATTATTTATTTTGTTATAATTTCCTCAACAATCTCTGATAACATATAATACAATAATGTTACGTCGTTTAAAGGGATTTGCCTTTATATTAAATTAAATTACTAAGAATACAATTAATTAAATAATAATCTAGCTCAAACTCAAGTAAGGTTTATCGAAATAGGAGATCCGAGAAACACCCGTTTTCGAATTCTTAACTGTCATTAACTTTAACTAAGTAGCTCAAACTAACGCTTACTTTAAGCGTACGTAAATTATATTTACCGCTGACTTATATTAGCTTTCTCGTACATCTAGCGGCGCGACGTCTTCACGAATCTAATCTCTTTGAATCTTCTAGTTATACGTTTAACGTTACTGGCTCAATAGCCTACCATCATCTCTCTTGCTATCTCGCAACCCTCGACTTAAATACCTTATCTAATTTAAATATCCCATACTTCTTTTTGGAGTTTATTGGAAATAAACGCGAATTTATATTCTTCAGAAAGACGCCTAAGAAGATTAGTGGAAAGGTTCCGCACAGATTCGTCACAATCCCCTCCAAAAAGAAAACGGGATTTATTCGAAGGTCACAAACGGCCTGAAAATAAATTACGTAACCAATTCCTAGTTCCAATTACGTACCAATTTACAGTCCCAACGACTACGTTTTGGACCCCCGGGTCGATGTTCCCATTCTATGTTGAACTCGGATAACTTTAGTGCCCATCTGATCATTCGACTAGATAAGTTTTTCCCATTCGTTAGCTTTGTTAATGCCGCCTGATCTGTGATTACCTTCACCGGCAGGGATCCGAAATAAGTTTAAAACTTATTTAAGGCCCATATCACCGCCAAACATTCGCGTTCAGTAACAGTATAGTTTCGTTCCGCTTTATTTAGGGTTCTAGACGCGAATGCAATAGGTCTGTGGTTTTGATTTAGCACAGCACCAATTCCGACCTCACTAGCATCAGTAAATAAGTTAAACTTTTCTGTAAAATTCGGCAATTTCAAAACTGGTGCCTCAGTTAATGCTCGTTGTATCTTATCAAAAGAATCCTGTGCTTCTGTCGACCAATTAAATGTAGCCCCTCTTTTTCTTCAACCGATATAATGGTTCACATATGTCTTCCTAGTGGGGAATAAATTTCTGATACCACCCCGCCATCCCTAAAAATTTCGATACTTCCTTGCCATTTTTAGGAGGTTTCATTTCTGTGATTGCCTTCACTTTACTATGGTCTGTTTCGATCCCTTCTTTGCTAATTACGAGACCTAAATACTTCAATTTGTCACGTGCGAAGTGGCATTTATCCTTATTTAATGTTAGCCCTGCGTCTCTCAACAATGTAAATACCTCATTCAAATGATCAAAGTGTTCATTAAACGATGGAGATGTGATGATAACAATATCCTTATATACCGAAACGAAAGGCCCAATAACAGCTTTTAAGATAATATCAATGGCCTTTTGGAAATTTGGCGCCGCCCCTGAAAGGCCAAAAGGCATTCTGAGGAATGCAAACGTGCCATTGGGAGTGATAAACGCCGATTTCTCTATATCTTTTAGACTAATCGCCAATTGAAAATAGCCACTTTTTAAATCCAATGTGGACATCACTCCGGTATGCGGAATGTTTGTTATTAGATCATCAATCACCGGTAATGGATATCAGGGGTATTTAGTTATTGCATTATGTTTGCGATAATCAATCGCGAATCGATACGCCTCAGGAGAATCCAGAGGAAGGCCTTTATTCTTGCGCGTTAAAACTACTGGTGACGCGTATGGGGATTGAATAGGACGAATCTACCCCTCTTGCAACATTTTCTCAATGTGATAATCTATTATTCCTTGTTTGACCCTATCGTATCGGTAGGGTCTCGACACAACCGGTCCCTTGTCCCCAGTATCGATTTCATGGTATAAAACATGAGTTAACCTCGGCTGATCTGAAAATAGCCCTTTAAAACCATTAAATAAATTCCTTAATTTTTGCTTTTGCCCTTCACCGAGCTTTGTATCTGATAGATCAATCTCGACAGGCTTTTCCACTTTTGGTAACAGCTTAATTTGGTCATCTGGAATGATCAGAGATTTCTGATCGAAATCTAAAGTTATCTTGGACTCCTTCATAAAATCAGTGCCTAAAATGCATTGGTACTGCATATTGTTAAGAATGTGAAATTCCCAGGTTTTCTGGAATTCTGGAATCCAAATCTGTAATTCGACCCGACCTAAGTGGCAACACGGGGCTCCTTGCACTGTCACTACTCTATCGCTTTGACGAGGTCGATACGAAAAATATTTGCGATAGACCTCTTCCGATATGAAAGATTTCTCCGCCCCCGTGTCCCAAAGGGCTGTAATGAATGTCTCATTTAAAAGAATAGGGACATACGATAAGTCTACTGGAGTCATTCGTAATGAGGATACCGTAATTGTTTGGTGTTCTGTATCTGGAGGATTTTCCGTACATCGCGATCGATCACCCCCATACTCGCATCGATCGCTTAAAAGTTTAAATATCTGTTTCGATCATTCTGACCCCTGAAAGTACTATTCCTCGAACCACCTTGTCGATCGCCTTGATTGTGGAATCTATGATCCGATTGACCACCTCGGCGTCGACCATCGAATCTCTGATTATCCGCAACGCCTTGACTCTCAAATCTATTGAACTCTCTCCGTGGTCTATTATTGTCCGCGTATCTATTGTTACCTCTCGTTTCCCTCCAATTTTCTTGTCGATTCCTGTTAGGGAAACGATTGTTCTCGTTTGGTTGTATATCTCGGGATTCCCAACTCGAACCTCTGATCTTTCTATTTAGAAACCGTTCCTCATACTTATCAATAATTTGTAGGATGTTAGATGTGGTTTGTGGATTCCTAACCTCTACATAATCCAAAATCTGAGGTTCTAACCTACTAATAATATGATCGATCAATTTTTCCTCCGTCATTTCGAGTTTTAAGGTTTTGTGAATCTTCAACAAACCATACACAAAATCAGACGTTTTTTGGTTATGCTTTTGAGATGGTGAATAGAAACGCGTTTCTAGCTCCGACCTATTTCTAACCACGGGGAACTGTTCTGACAACGCTTGCTTTAAGTGCGCGTAATCCGTCGCCTTGTCTTCAACAACCCTATAACCTAGAACCTCAAACCAATCTAGTGCCCGTCCTATGAGATGACCCTTTAAATATGCACAAGTGAGTTGTGTGGGAATCTCGTAATATATGTTATTATCCATATTTTCCAAAAATTCCACCACATTCTTCAACCCCGAAAAATACTGCTCAGGGATGATTCGAAAATTAGATCCGACTCTAAACTCGGGATTTACTCGTTGGGCGCCACTGTGATGAACCTCCCTGGGTCACACCTTGAACACCAAGATTAATTTGAGGCAAAAACCACAAAGAGCCATTTTGAATAATAATATTATTTATTTTGTTATAATTTCCTCAAAAATCTCTGATAACATATAATACAATAATGTTACGTCGTTTAAAGGGATTTGCCTTTATATTAAATTAAATTACTAAGAATACAATTAATTAAATAATAATCTAGCTCAAACTCAAGTAAGGTTTACCGAAATAGGAGATCCGAGAAACAGACGTATTCGAATTCTTAACTGTCATTAACTTTAACTAAGTAGCTCAAACTGACGCTTACTTTAAGCGTACGTGAATTATATTTACCGCTGGCTTATATCAGCTTTCTGGCACATCTAGCAGCACGACGTCTTCACGAATCTAATCTCTTTGAATCTTCTAGTTATGCGTTTAACGTTATTGGCTCAATAGCCTACCATCATCTCTCTTGCTATCTCGCAACCCTCGACTTAAATACCTTATCTAATTTAAATATCCCATACTTCTTTTTGGAGTTGATTGGAAATAAACGCGAATTTATATTCCCCAGAAAGACGCCTAAGAAGATTAGTGGAAAGGTTCCGTACAGAATCGTCACAAGATGATATATATAAATCATATCAATGTAAATCTGTTTTTTTTCTTATGTCAACAATTATTTTGATTTACTTCATTCCAGTAAATTAATTTTTTTAACCTTTTATTTTCGATATGCTCGGCCCCCTAGGGGGGCGTGCCCCACAGTTTGAGAAACACTGAATTAAGTTGTCGGATACCCCGAAATGGGAAGAAAGGATCAGATGTGGAGTAACCCTTATTTTAGCTCATGTAACGAATTTAAAGGAGGTTTGATGATATGAACGTGTCAAACATGTTAGCCCCAAAGAGGCTGTATTGCATTCAGGTATGGATATTAAGTTGTCCATTCTATTTGCTCTAAATCGGCATCTTCAATATAGTGCTCAACATGCACAGTTCGGTGAGCATGCACATTATCATCCTTCAGACGGAATTCATTACTAATACTCGTATTAGCGGTATATGGATGGACATAACGATCAAAAATTCCGTCCTAATATCTCACACAAGTTATAATTCTGACTTGGAACATTAGTAGGTCAGAGTGACCAAAGAGAGAAATCTCTTCCTGATCAATGACTCTGTCTTACAACAGTGTTGGATTGATGGTACATGGCGCGTTGTTCCTTCCAAATCAGCAGGCGCCCGAAATCGCTATTCAGTGTGAATCTGGACTCGTCTGTGAAGAGTACAGAAGCTCATTGCTGTCTGGTCCAGGAAACGTGTTCTCTTGTCCGAAAGAAAGAGACACATCTCCAGTCGATGGTTCAGGGAGACACACACACAACTAGTTATCTTGCATTGCAACCTGCATTGTGAAAGCACCGTAATAGCGGAGATTTTTGTATCTGATACGAAAAAGTCATCTGCTTTAACCTAAATTCTTTTGTTAATAACCTAAGTTAAGATATACAGAAAAATAATGCATTCATCTATAAAACTAACTAAACGGACATTACGTACAATTTTTATCACTTTTATTCAGAAAAATACATTGGTATTTTTCTCACGTTTTAATCCCACATAACGTGCTTGTTTGTTTTCGATATATTTATAATATTTTTTAATTGTTCACAAATACCATGAACAACTGAGAATTTAGCAACATGAAATTAAATATGTCACAAATGTAAATTTTCCTGTACAACCCAAAATCCAAAGTTGAGTAACTACAAATTATCCCAATGTCGTGTTCTTCAAAAAATTCATCATATAGGAAAATGAATTGCCTTAAAATTCAAAAGAACCTACAAAATAATTTTACCTTCAATTTGATTTCAGGACTCTCTTAGAGGTAACGAAAAATTTCTGTAATGAAGTTAAATATAATTTCGTGCTTGAATATTCTTAAATTTTAAAGGATTTCTGCAAGAATAATTTCTGAATTGCAATCAGAAAATTAATTTATACCACGCGAAATAGTGTTAACTTTCTGAATAACAATTTTTATGTGCTAAAAATACTCTAGAACGAGTTTTAGTTAAGCTTAAAAATACCAGCAGAGTGATAAAGGAAGAATGCACTGCATAAGTATGAAGTAGTTTAGTTTAAAGAAACAATTTTAGTAAAACTTCTCATCTAATTAGATGCTATTTTTTATTGTCATGGATAAGTTGTAACTCGGTTTTAGGGTTTAAATTTGCCACGAAATATAAATGAAACTTTTTCCGAATCAATATATATTTTTTAAAAACTAAAAAGTGGTCTTTATGTTTTATCCTGAATTTTTTTTAAAAGAACTTTACTTGTATGGGCAGAATGAAAATCACATTCAAAATATATTTTCTGTAAATACACTTAATTTCTAAGTATAAATATTCTTTAATAAAATTTAACAGAATATTTTTTTTAAAAATACAATCCAGTGAAAAACATTTAGATATTAAATATAACGATATTTTCCTACTAAAAAGGATGACGCTAAATTTGATCGATTTCTGTAATAATTTACAAGCAGTTATCGTTATTCTTTTATGAAATAAACAATTTGTATTCCGAGCAATTTACATATATAGCTTCATAATTGACTTGCTTAATCTGATATTTGATTAAAACAAATTATATTAATACTTTGAAGGATCCTTTTTAATATTAATACAGTGAGTAAATTCCTGTTGCAATAACAAAGTAATCCTATTATATATTGCAATTGTGTCGGGTCTATCCATGATCTTTCCATTAATAGTCCTCTTGGGGAATATTGGCTCTTTAAAAATTATTTTATAATAAAGCTTTCTCCCGAAGAAGAAAACGTGATCATGCAAACCAAGAATAGTAAATAAAGTCTATGCTTTCAGTTAGAAAGAGAGATAGGGTAGACTGCTAGCGGAACAGTGATTTATCAAACTTGAACGCGGAACAGTGATTGATCAAAGTAAGGCGCATTTATTTAGTAACAAATAATTGTATTATTTAAGTCGACGATCTGTCACTCAAGATTTAATCTAGATTAGGTTGCTAAGAAGTCAGGGCTATTGAAATGACGTAAGTGTTCTAAGTATTTAAAGTCTTATCATATCTCGCGTACCCAGTTAATTGTCTTCATGTTTAATAATTGCGTGCATCTCTTAACTGACTGATCTTGTGTTGTGGTTAGTACTGTGAATAAATTGGGTTATTTTGAATACGGCTAGTCTTCCTTCCATTTCTCCCATACCTTTAGTCGCATCGGCAAGACCTTTGCACAATGTTATGAATAAATAGACAAAATAATCCAAAGCAGTATTATTTATTAATATTCAAGAATTCATCTTTAACGTTACTCATTTAATTAATTAAAAGAAACTTGTCTAATTAAAAAAATTAATCAAAATTACCTCAAGAAATGGGTGATAAAAATGTAATGGTTGATAAAAAATTGAAGTATTCAAAAGAAGCTCTCTAAACATTCTAAAGTATTTGATGTACCCTAGTATAAAATGTTTTCAAAAATAAACCGAAGCACTAAAAATAAGGTATCTTCAGTACTTAATCGGATAAAAAATACGCAAAGTCAAAATAATGAATTTCCTTGAATTTCGTTTCAGTATACAAACAAAATAGTAGCAAATAATAGATTATAGATTTCTTAGTTCTTGTATTCATTTTTAACATTTTTAATTTTTTCAAACTTTCACTGATTTATTCTAGTTATGAGAACTAATAGTAATGCTAATGAAAAAAACGAGAGCGGGCGCATACTCTGAAGAAAAAATATAGAACCATGGTGAAATAAAATAAAAAAATTGATTTCTCGGATCTTTTTTATGGCTTAGCATATTCTATAATGAGGAAAATTTTTAAGTTTAGTTTAGGAGAAATTAATAGCTAGTTTGTTAAACTTAAAAGTTTTTTGGATGAAATATACTTGACAGTATGTTGTAACCTATTTAGCAATCAGTAACAAGGAACCAGTAATTTAGAAATTTAATAGCTAGTGTTAAACCTTTTTTAGAGAATACACTTATACATTGGAAAAAGAAAATAATTGAAAAGGAGTAACAACAAGTTTTTTTTAAAAAATTAATAATATTCAGAAAAAATGAATATTTTTTAATATTTTGCTACTGGTTGCTACATAGGTTGCAATATATTATCAAGTATATAACTTTTTGGAATTTCTTATTAGTATACTATAGTATCTTACGTTTTTTGGCGCGGTTTCCAAATTGCGCCAAATAAGATTTTGGTCCCCAGCAGTTTTCAGTTCAAGGTGGTGGTCTAACACTAAAAACTTGAAAATTATTTTAAAAAAATGGCTTATTCCTGATGAAAGAGTTAATTACATGGATTTTAAATAAAGCAAAAAGATAAATTAAGCGAAAATAGACTTACTTTTTTTGTGGAAAACAAATCGGAAAAATACGAGTATCACGAGGGATGTTGGGCCGCTAGTTTATGTATATAAAGCACAGAGTTAAAAGAAATGATAGCAAACACAATAAGTTATTTTTTCACTTTATCTTACACAACAGTTACAATGCATTAGTTCAGTGCTTCTCAAACTTTCAATACTTTCGACCCAATATTCAGTCATAATTTTCATCGCGCCCCTCCATACAATAACAATGTATTGAATTCGATAATACGATACTTTGACGCTAAAGCTATAATACGGCTTTAACCTCTTAAGTGCCTCTGGCGTATATAAACGTCTCCTCAGCCAGTACGTAAATTGCCCCGGACGTATATATACGTCTTTTGAAATGTGATTTTTTCAGTTCACTGCTGTCCATAAAATTTTTCCGAAGGCTTTGGAATGCCATAAAATGAACTTGAGAGTGTTTTCAACGGATTTACTTAATGCAGAGGATTTTCTTATTTATTCCTTGACTCCCCCCTCAATACACCCCATATGTTTGCATACTAGCAAAACGGTGGCATTGGGGAGATAATCGCGTAATTTTAATCGGCAGTTAAGGGATTAATTATAAACCGTGCAAATTATCAAGATAAGGGTTCATACAAGCCCATGGGGTCACTGATAATTATTAAACTTATTCTTAACTTAGTATTGTCAAATCAAATATAAAATACATTGTGTGCAGTACTGATACATTTATAAGTGTGTTATATCAGTGTATTATATCATGTTTTTTAAAATTTTTTTACTATGCAAGAATTTTTATTTTGTTTGTTTACTTTCAATAAATTAATACTTTTTTAAAATAGTCTTTTATTTTTGACTTTTCAATTTGTTCGCGCCTTCTTCGGGTTATCTTAGGGGGCGCGCCCCACAGTTTGAGAAGCTCTTCATTTGTTCTTAAGGGATTACAAAATAGTCATAAAATGAAAATATAGTTCCCTTTGGCTGTTTAATCACGGAAAGAAGATTTTACAATTTGTATCTTAACTATATAAATGCAGGAACTAACTAATTCCAAAATCTAATTGGCACAAGTTTTCTCTTTTTCTCAAAAGGATCATTCCACCTCATCTCCCCTAAAACAGTTCATGAAACACGAATGCTCCGTCACTTTTATGGAGGCTAAGTTCACATATGAAAAGAAGTAAAAGTAACAACAGATTACTTTAAAAAAGAGGCTTCTCGGAACTACATATTTAAAAAAAGTTTCCCTCATGGTACGTGTGACCCATGTTGGGAAACACGAATTTTGATATTCCAACAAACTCCCTACTGTACGTTTAAATCTGTTTTGCACACACATATACAATTTTTTACAAGGATTTTTTTACTTGCGTATCCCCTAGGTTTATTCGTGGAATCCTACTGTTCCGTGGAACACAGTTTGGAGACCACTGAATTAGAGTATTAATTATTCATTTAAATAAGAAATAAAATTATTGTACAGAATAATAAAGTATAAATACATCTAACAAATATTCATAAAGTGGGTTTCAAAAAATAATAGGGATAGGAATGTTCAATTCGTAAATTTTCATTTTTGCTACATTTATAGTCTTATATTAGTATTCGACTTTGAATTCCATTTTTAGTTATTCATTTCGGGCAATACAGGGTGTGAAAAAACCCCGGACAAACAATTTTTTACATAACTTAATAAAAAAATAAGAAATTAACAAAATATAACAAATAACAATAAGAGTACACTCGTATTAATAAATAAATTTAATTGGTTTCAAAGGGACTGTTTGCAGCAATGCAGAGGCGCAAGCGCTTGCAGAAATTGTCAACAATGGGTCTCAATTCTTTTACCTTTTATCTATCCCATTCCCGCAGAAGCAATTGCTTTAGAGCAGGGGTGGGCAGACTTTTACATGGCACGGTCTACTATTAATTTTTTCAAGTTCTCGCGGTCCACCATGTGACGTAGTTGTGAAAAGCAAAAAAAAAAAGCTCAACACAATATTTGTATTACAACAATAATAAATACAGAATGTGTATACTTACGTACATAACTACAGCAGAAAAACAAAACTTACTCTTTTAAAACTACGTTTTATAAGTAAAACGCGAAATACAAACATAATAATTATACCTATAAATTTAATATCAAATGATGCATTTTCCAACAATTCACAATGCATCACAAATTAAGTAATTTTCCCTTAAAATTAGTTTTTTATAGCTATAGTCTCAGTAGACGACTTAGTCTTCGTATTATTTGACCCCACCCACATAATCTTGAATATAACTCGGTATATTATTACTAACTGCTAATCTTACACTGGATTGATTCTAAGTGGTCGTCTGTGAAACTGGAATATGCTGTCTTAATTATATTATTCGTTGAAAATGTAGATTCTCACAGGTAGATAGAGCGAAAGAACGATGTTAAATGAATTGCAGCTTTTTAAAATTGGAAAACTTTACTTCGACCAATAGATTCCAAAAGTTATTCTTTACAATTTAAAGACAAAAACTTCGTTTTCCTCGATAGATAAAGAAAACATGTAACTTACACTTGCTAGAAAAAGTCTGCGTTCACCCATAAGAAATCATATAGCAAAGGTAAAATTTAATAGAAATATAATTTTTTTTCTAACAAAATTTCACGAAATTGTTTACTATTATTTAAATATTGAGCATGCAAGAATTCGTTAATTTTGAATTAAAACTACTTAGGATAGCGGGAGTTTTGTAGTAAAATACACAAATAGTAGGCAGAAAAAGTCTGCGTTCACTATTTGAATATTCTTGGTTCTTGAAATTTGTATCAACAGGCAACAGAGTCTTTGCATTTTGTTATCAAGAAAAATAGCTTAAGAAAATTGCGACGCAATAATTGTTACGTTTTTGTGAGATACGAAGCAATTCAGGGACATGGAAAATAAAAAAGAAGGAAATTTGTACCCGTGAGCGTAAAATCAATGTTAAAGTGTGAAAAGATGGAAAAAGTCGTCGGGATATAGCCAGATCCGTTGGACGGCAGTATTCATCTATCCAGCATGTTATTTATAACTTTAAATCTACATAAGTTTACACATCCAAACCTGTTTTAAGTCGTCCATCTAAACTCACAATCAGAGAAAAACGAAGTATGACATCAATGGTGAAAAAAAAAATCCGCGTGTTTATCTGCAAATTAAATAGAAACAGACTTTCACGAGCAGTTTAACAAAAATATTTGGGCGGATACTGCAAGAAAAATCTTGAAAAAGGCCGGACACCATAGTCGAGTGGTTCGCAGAAAGCCTTAAGTTTCAGTGACCAACCGGCTTAAGCGGATAGCTTTTGAAAAATATCATATACGTAAGCCTCTTGAGTTCTGGAGGACTGTGATATTCTCTGACGAGTGAAAATTTTGTATCTTCGGCATAAAAAAATTGTAAATTAGTCAGGAGAAAACCTTGCACAGCGCTTCAAAAAGAGCATTTAGTACCAACGGTAAAGCACGGCGGCGGTAGAGTCATGGTGTGGAGGGTGCATGGCGAGCAATGATGTTGGCAAGTTGGAGTATATATAATCAGTTATGAACAAATATGATTACTTTGATGTCCTAAAAACAATTTAAAGGAAAGTGCGACCAAACTCGGCTGAGGATAATCGTTTCGTTTTCAACACCACAACGATCCTAAGCGCATCGTGTGAAACTTTGAATTTTGAAAGATTGTGAAACTTTGGCTCTTGTATAATGTCCCAAATCAACTGCACATGGCCCCACAGTCATCTGATCTGAATCCTACAGAACACCTATGCGATTTTTTGGAACGCAGGATTCGTCAACACAATGTATCTAGCAAGGATATGCTGAAGAGTGTTCTTAAGGACCAATGGGAAAACATAAGTACTGAAAAAACCCCAAGATTTATTATTTCAATGCCGAAACGACTTCAGGAGGTTCACAAATGATGAGATTAACCAACCGGCTACTAAATAGCTCATTATTCTATTTTTAAATAACTTTTATAGTTACTTCTAAAACAGTGAACGCAGACTTTTTCTACTTGATTTTTGTTATTATCGTTACAAACCTGTCTTTATTTTAAAATATATGAAGGCAAACCAAATTTACTTTTGTTATTCTGAATATATATACTTAAAAAGAAACTACACTCATGTCCATAAATTAAGGATAATTCAGAATCACACAGAAATAGAAATCTAAAATAAAAAATTCACCTGTAGAATTATCACACACATCTTGAAGAAGAATATGCAAATTACAGGAAACCACCAGAAGGCGCGGATAGTACGTCACAATGACGAGAGTGTAAGAGAGGGGTATATAAGGAATGGTGTCAAAGAAGTAAAATTGTTCACAAGCGCTTTAAAAGCCTTTCAGTGCAATAACCACATAGTTATGGCACAAAGGAAGCTTTTGGTTGATTTTTTACGAGGTAGAATTATTGGATGACTGGAATGTAGAAGTACACGCACACCCAGCTGGAAGTATCCGAGGAACTTGGAATCACCCAGAGTGTCATCACCAGGCTTTAGCAACGATTCCAAGATGATGGTAATGTGAGTAGATGTTACAGCACAGGTCACCCCCGAGTTACAACCCCAAATGAGGACCGGTATATTTGGCAGTTACTGCCAAAAGAAACAGACGGAGCACAGCATCAGACCTGTTTCGTCAGCTCACTTCAGCTACCAATACGATAGTTTCAAGGCAGACCGTGTACAGACGCTTAGGGCATATTGTTCTATATGCTCGTAGGCCTGTTAGATGTGTTCCACTTACCGCAACTCACTGTCGCCTGCGATTAACCTGGAGTAGAGAGCATGCATTGTGGATACCGCAACAGTGGTCTTGTGTGATGTTTTCTCTCTCTCCGATGAGTCCAGGTTTAGTTTGCAGTCTGATTCTCGCCGGACTTTAATATGGAGAGCGCCAGGTACCCGTTACCACCAAGAGAACTCCATTGAACGACACCGTTACGGTGGTGCAGGATGGCTCGTTTGGGGAGGAATTATTCTTGGTTTCAGAGCTGACCTGCATGTTCAGAGTGTAACGATGACAGGCCACATCTATCGGGATGTCATTCTGGAGCAACATGTACGTTTGTTTCGGGGCGCCATGGAGGCTGAATTTCTGTTTATTGATGACAACGCCCGTCCTCACAGTGCAAACATTGTAGACGAATGCCTTCAATCGGAGGATATCACCCGTATGGATTGGCCAGCATATTCACCGGACTTTTATCCAATAGAGCATGTGTGGGATATGCTTGGCCGACGAATTGCAGCCCATCATCTCCCTCCCACCTGTCTACCGGATCTTCAGAGGGCATTGCTTGATGAGTGGTGTAATATTCCCCAAGATCAGATTGATAATTTGATACTCAGCATGTCTAGGCGTTGTAAGGCCTGTATTGCACCGTCCGGAAGACATACTCAGTATTAACCATCATACTAACCCTGTTATACTGTTTTTAGTAAATAGGTTCTTTTTTGAAATTTGCTCCAGGGAGTAAAAATTGCAATTTTTATTAATTATGTCAAACATATAGCATCTTTTTTGCTCTTTACCTTTTGTTTAATAAATAGACTTTAAAAATAAGTCAAACTTGTTTTGTTTCTGTCTCTTTCTTTGCCTGAACTTCATTAGCCTTAATTTATGGACATGAGTGTAAATAAATTCTAATTAAAAATTGTTTTTTAAATTCCAGTTTTTAAACTTTTTTTCATTGTTCATGTAAGCAATAGTACGTGAACGCAGACTTTTTCTAGCTAGTGTATATTTAGTTTTATTTTTCATATCAATATTGCTAAATGAACCCATGAATGCAACTTTTATGGGTTTTAGTCTAGTAAATTCTTGAAAACGTCTCTCAAATTTGGTTTGGAGTTTTATTCACGGATGTTTTCATTATCTTGGTAACCACCTGTGTTTCGTTTAGTATGCGTGTCTAAGATTTTATGTGAAGGCGGTCACCCCAAAATGTCTTGGAGGTCCACCTGTCGATCGCGATCGACTTAATGCTTACCCCGGCTTTAGAGTTTCCAAAGTTTTGTGCGGTTTAATGCAGGCCCTGGACTCCAAAAGGGATTATACACTCTAATCCATGGGATTGATATCGGGTGAGTAGGGTTGCCCTTCTTTAGATGATATCATGTCTGGAAAATTAACCTTCCACCACTCTTGTGTCTTTTTGGCTGTGTGAGCTGGAGCAGAGTCTAGTTGAAACGTCGAATTTGCAATTCCGAAATGCTTTTGGGTCCACGGAAATGCAACAGCTTAAAGAATGTCCCTCTGGTATACTTTTTGATTGATTTTAACGCCCACTAAAACCAAAGGTGTTTTGCCCCTTGAGCAAATTCTGCCCCAGACCATGACCGACTTTGGATGTTGGCGATTTTCAACAGTTGCCGTGCTTGAAGCATCGGCTGACCAGATTTTATCATTTTGGGAGTTATGAAATTGTTCAACCGTAAAGAATTTCTCATCAGTGAAAATAAATATCTCCCAGCGCTGACCTGCGGCCCGTTTCAAAAGTTTTCGGCATCTTCGAAGTCGTACGAGTTTGCATTTTTTCAGTGAGAAGCTGAACTTTTTGTATCTTGTAACTCCAAGCTCCGTTTTTGCTATTCGTCTCACCGACTTGTCACTTATTACCATGTAACGGGCGGTCTGTCTCAAGGAAATCCTCGGATTTCTCTAGACTGTTTTTTCGATGACCTTGAGATTCCTTCAGGTGTATATATTGCATTTTCGCCGAGTTCCTGGAAGTCTATCACCATTGCCAAGTTCTTTGAAACGGCAGATTGCACAGACACTGTTTTCTGAGGTGCATTATGCAATCGAACGATTTCACTCTGCCGTTTCCCTTGCTGAAACAACTCTAAAGTAGCAGACCTTTTGCTCGACATTATCAAAAATACATAAATCAAATAAATATATTAAAAAATATTTTATTATTAAAGTGGTAGATAAAGAAACATAAAAAACACCAGTTAAAAGGAAATTCGCTAACTATTCTAGGTGTCAAGAAATTTGTCCGAGTTTTTTTGCCGCACCCTGTATTATCGGGCTATTTATCTCTTATTATTCTAAAACAATTTTCATACATCATATATAAAAAGTCAACAGTTAAAGGCAAGACAAACATTTTGTGGACTGACATTTTTATCTTATATTAACACAAATAGTAACATATAACGCTCTTTTTTTAAATTTTGTTTTTGCATCCAAAACTTTACATAAAAAAGAAAAACTAATTGTCATTAAATATCTCCAAAAAATATAAGTTATTTTTCTTTAGGATTCAAATATGCTTATGGTCTTTCTAAAATTATTTCGTAAGATTTAGTTAAGAAACATTGCTCTAGTAAATTTGACTATATTTTTGGGAGAAAATAAATTGAAAACGTATATGATATTCGAAGAAAAGTATCAATTTTACTTAGTAAACACAATAACCAAATTTACCAGTTGTTTCTTTTTTCAAAACAAAAATTGTTTCGATAGTTGTAATTTCATTGTCATACGTCTATTTCTAATTGTGTAAGCAAACGTACTTTCATTTTAATTTAAAAGTCAAATCCCCGTTTTTTTATTTATACAAATAATTCAGTTAGTTATGAAAATGCAATCGATTGCAAAACAAGATTTATTCATTTTCTCTTTCTATTGGATTTCTTACATTTTTAAAAGTATAAATAAATATTTACTTTATTTAGTTTTCTAAATATATTGCTAGGTTATACTATTTCGATTAATAGATAAAAGGAAAGATGAAGCTTTTAAAGATTTAAATTTACTATTTGTTGATAGAATTAACGTAAGAAGTAAATATTAGAAAATTCTTATTTTATTTGGAATAAACAAGAAGCGTGTAATACATTCACAATCTAAGCAAATAAAAACACGCCTGTTTACTCAATTTACTATTATGTACATTAAATAGACTAGAGCTTTCTAAAAACATCAATGTCTGTTTTAACATTGAATTGTTCCGTATGATATGCATTTTGAAAAGAAATTGTGAAACTACGTATTATAAATAATTCATGTAACAACGTACAAATTGTTTTGAAAAAAGTACTTTAAACCCTATTTAATGGAATATTTTTATACTGAACATGAAACATTTTTCTGAGATAATGGTATACTTACAGAAATCATTCCTTTTAAATAAATGTCTGAGCAATACAATGAAAGGAATCTCACAAAATTTACCTTTAAAACACAAACTGTCTGAAATAGAATTCCTATGCCGGCTAAGAAAATGAAATAAAAAGAAATGGAATAATAACGGTATCTTTTATGGCACAGATAAACAAACTTAATTTTTACTTGGGATGTGAAATGCTGTAAAATCTAATCCTTTTCCTTACATACATTTCTGTTTCCTTGATTGAAAAGTTCCATTTGTCAAATTCTTCGAAAGAAACAATAATAATGAGGCGCAATTCTTAATGAATACGAACTTTATGAGAGAGAAAGAATTATGTATTCAAATATATTCTACGGTTATATTAAAGCATGAGCAGAAAAGAAATTTAAGTTTTAATAAGACGAAAGAATGGTAGATAGGTATTAGAAAAAGTGTGTAAAAGAATTACGATATCAATTTACAGTTGTCTTTAATTTCTTGAAAAACCATTTGAATAAATTCCAATTATTAAAAAAAGGGATGGTTTTTTCAAAAATTTTGAGGCTACATTCTTTTTTTTAACAAATATTGCTTTAAGCGAAAAATAATTATTTTAGGTATAAAGTTACTAAGAAAAAAATTAAATATATTATCACGTTTTCTTATATCCTTTTTTATGTCTTGAACTAAATTAATGGAACAATCACATGATATAAATTTGGCTTTAAATAATGCATGGAAAATTAAACAATTGCAAATAAGCAACTTAAAGGAATATAATTTCAGGTACCTTTGTAGATATTTAAAAAGAATTAAAACATATATTTTTTCATACTGAATTGATGTCAATATATAAATCTTACCACATAGATCCTTATAACTCACACCTATATGTATATCTAACATAGGTTAAATCTTCGAATAAATTAGTGTAACATTACATTTCTAATTTATAGAATACATTACTATTTTACACACACACACACACACACACACACACACACACACACACACACACACACACACACACACACATACACACACACACACACACACACACACACACACACACACACACACACACACACACACACACACACACACACACACACACACACACACACACACACACACACACACACACACACACACACACACACACACACACACACACACACACACACACACACACACACACACACAAAAACACACACACACACACACACACACACACACACACACACACACACACACACACACACACACACACACACCTTTTTCTCTTAATAAGGTATAAAGTACCTAGGTTTAAACTTAGTTTGATGTTTTGATAAGTCATCAAACCAGCATGGATCTAAGTAGGATAATACAAACCTCTAACTATACTTTGCTCAAGCATTAATAAATATTAAAAAGCATTATTAAACAAAAAAACTTTACATAATTACAGGTTTTTAGATTTATTACTGCTTTAGAGAGAGCAAAACTGTTATTAAAATCATAACAGTTTTGACGAGAATATTCTGATTGCAATTAATGATTCTATATAAAATGATTGTAATAATTTATAATTTAAATTATAATACGAATTGAATATTATTGAATTATATGTAAATAATAAGCTGGTAAAAAGTGTTACAAATTTCATTCCATGTCATTATTATAAAAATGCATTAAGTATGGCTATAGGTTTAAATTATAACCTTGTAGAAGGAAGTTGAACAAAGAAAGACACATTTTCAATGAACTTTTTACAGCAAATATTTTAGAATTTATGTAGAGAGTAACGTTTAAACATATTAAAATGATACTATACGCATTATATCATACTTAGGTATCCCTATGTCAGTTTGAAGTTTGTGGAAAAAATTAAGCATTGCATGAATTTTGGACCTCATGGAATGTTCAAATATTATACTCAAATTTTTAAGATATGTAAATTTTCTAATATGATATAATTTTCAAGTCCAATTATACAATTTGATCGAATTTTAAAATATATCTAAACAGCACTAATTTCAGATATTTTTAGATATCTAAAATAGTAAAAAAAGTCAAAGATATATAAATATTTTAAAAATTATTGATTAAATTACAGTTTATATTGAGTTATTATTTTTTTGAATCGCTGAATGTAGATATTTGAACTTACATTATTATACTGTTTCTACTTTTTTACTGATGTTATTTCATATGATGCATCAGTCATCCTTGCAAGAGGATGAGTTAGCTTGCTATTTTCATAATTTTTTAACTGCATTTCACCCCAATAAAGCATATTAGTGCTATTAAAGCTGCATAGTGCATAAATATTTGAAAGTAATGTCTGATTTATTTAAATTATGTAACTGTTTATAGTAAGGATATGTAATGATCCTGCATTGTCAATCATTGTAAGAATAGTCTTTGATCGATCTAAAAATAAAATGACAACTAGTATTTTTCCGATACAATGAAATTAAATATATAAATATTGCATCGATAAATATTTTCAATGGCAACACAAAATTTAATGAAACAATGCAGCCAATCTTTTATTATGGTTACTTCTGTTTGATATTGAATAAAAGTAACTAGAAATATATAGAATAAAATATGAACTGCAATGTGTACCGCGTGAGTTCTTATAATAAAATTGGCAATTAATACGCTTCAACGTATTTAAAGCAAAAGTTATTTTAACTATTATAAATAATAGAAACGCTATTCAGAAAAAAGACCTATTTAAGAAGTTTAACTTAAAATGAGAACATGAGCATTGTTATCGTGAGTAAATATTTTTATGGAATTTTACGTACTGTATAAGAAAACTATACCAAATGTGTCTTACCAAAATTTGGATTCTCAAATGTCCTAATGTTTTTATTATTATCTCAAAACTATCATTATGACTTTTATAAGATAAAATAATTGTTTAAGTAATAAACACAAATGAAATTGTAAAAATTATTTTTGAAAGCTGTGGAGAGTTTAATGAAAACATATATTTTTTAATATTATGGCTTGTGGAATTTTTGTAAGATTACCAAATGTTTTACCGAAATTTTGATTCTCAATTGTCATTATGTTTTTAATTATTATCTCAAAACTACTATTACAATTTCTACAGTAAAAATAATTATTTTAGCAGTACAAAATGAAATATTAAAAAAATATTTTCGAGCGTTATGGAGAATTTTCGATTTACGAATGAATTTCTGAATATAATGAAAATAGTTTTTTTTATTATTAAGGCTGTGAAATTTTTGTCACAATTTGTAACTGTTTTCTTTCTATTGATATTGGGAATACTGTTCTATCTATAGAATATATGGTTATTCTACAATGACAATGATGTTTGTCCATTCATTTATTAAGTAAAGGAAACAAACTTATTATTAGGTAAGGTAAATATCCATTTATAATTTCAATACGAACTTAAAAAAATATAGGCAAGTTTAAAGAATAGAAACCAATTTCTTAAAATTAGTAATTAAAAAAACACCTTTAAATTTGTTTGGATTAAATAATACAAGAAAAAAAAATTAAAATTTTCAAAATTTGTGATTTATGAGTGATCTAACTAAATGGCTTTTTCTTTTAAGTAATAAAATATGACACATTTGAAAGTTAGTAAAAGGACTACTTTAATCCCCTAAGCACCAGCGAGTAAGAATTCATTAAAATTACACATTTATAATATTAATTCTTAAAAAAATTTCAAAATAAAACTTACAAGATAAAAGATTTAATACATTACAGAATTCAATAATGGTGCTGACTCTATGATATTATACAAGCACTAAATATACTGAATAAAACTGAAATAATTCTGAAGCTTTTTTAAAAAAACAAATAATTGATCTTTTTGAATGCATATATATCGTTCCCTGTTAAAATAACTTCTGCTTCATTGCATTAATTACACTTGAAATCTAGAAAATTGAAAACTTTATGCATAAACATTACAGTGTTTCTGTCATAATCTTTTTCATGTTGGTTTCTAAGGAAAACTTGAGAAGAATTCTTTTCTCTTGAATAAAATATATTATTACATATATAATACAATTTTTCACTCAATTACCCTTAAAAGAAGATACTTTCCTCTAAGAGTGAACAAAATTTACACATGCTGCACAGAAAAAAAAAGTTTATTATCAACACATATTTTTGAATTCAATGAAACGGAAATGTCTAAGGAAATAAGCAATGTTTTTAAATTAAGATAATCATACCTTTTTTCCCACCATTATATCTTTTAATATTTTTTCACAATTTAATAAGAATTTAAATATATATTACTTAAGTTGCTTAAATACTTATACCAAAGTTTGCGAATTTAATTTATCGTTAAATTCAAAAGATATGTAAATGTATCCAGACTTTTTTTAATAATCCACTTGACAATTTGTTTCTTGAAGCGAGTACTATCTATTTTGTTGTTAAAGTAACATCCCATGCTCATTTTTAGCTGTTGCGAATTATTGAATACCGATGAATAATTGTAAGACATGCTGTACAGTCATGAAACTGGTAAGAAAAATAAAGATTTTTAGTCGCATATGTATGTATGTATACATGTACATACAATGAAGTGTAGCTGTAAATTAGGGATAGCAAGGGCTGTGCAAATTGTGTAGCGCTGCTCATCAGTTATGCCCAAGTGAGAGTGCTGTGGTAACTGCATATATAGCGCGTATTGCGGTTGTCCTGAATTAGTTGTTGGAATTGCCAGTATGGATGAACTGCCTGATTTAAACGCCTTCGATCACGGACAAAGCGTAGGGGCGCAATGCATGGGACATTTACTTTTCTAAATCGTCAGAAGTTAGAATTTTCAAGGTCGACATTGTCAAGAGCATACCAAGTATACAAGGATGGTGGACAAAAAACTAGCGATCGGGTAAATTGCAAAGGACAATTAGCTTTGACAGTGCATCATGAGAGACGACTCAGGCGTATTGTAGGTAGCCAGTGAAGCCAAACATTAACTCAAATTACCATCCAGTTGAATGACGGTGCCAATCATACAGCCAGTAACCTAACTGTGCAACGCTCGCTTCATCGTACAGGTTTTGGGAGCCATCGACCTACGAGAGTACCATTGCTCAATGCTCCCCATCCGGATGCACGTCTTGCCTAGGCAAGAGAGCACAGAGACTGGAGTGCAGATGACTGTAAACGAGTAGCATGGAGTGATGAGTCTGGATTCTGACTACTTAATGCCTACAGGAGTGGGAGAATATGGCGTCAGGCTCATGATGTCATGGATTCTGCATGCCAGGTGGAACTGTACAAGGGCACGGTGGCTCAATTATGGTCTGGGGGTGTTTTTTCGTGGCACTGTTTGGGATCCTTGGTGCGTGTACCAACCTCTCTCAATGCAATTCGGTACGTAGAGTTGCTGGGTGATCACTTCCATTCGTTTATGCTGTTCTATTATCCGGGGGTAATGGAGTTTTCCAACAAGACAACTGTACCTCTCACAAGTCCTTGTTGGCTACTGGATGGTTGGATGAGCAATCTTCTAACTTTTCATAAATTGGCCTCTTAGAAGCCCAGACTAAACCCTATTGAGCATCTTTGGGAAGTTTTGGAACAAGGCGTGATAGGCCATTACACAGCACCAACGAACCTTGTTGAATTATGGACAGATTTAGCCAATATTTGGCAAACATTCCCGTGGAACGTTTCCAGAAAATTGTTGAATTTATGCCTCATCGAGTCGCAGCCATAATCAAAGCCAGAGGAGGTCCAACTCGTGACTAGGTAGGTATTTCTAATTCAGTGGTACTTCAGTGTGTATATATATATGTATATATGTATAGTTGTCTAGTGGAGGGCTTCATATACTTCTTTTAAATTTCATTAATAGCTGATGAGTGTAAGAGACTTACATAGATGAGGCATGTTCTTGTTGACGGATACTCTGTTTTATTTTACATTTAGACACACACGCAAATAAAATATGGACGACACTTAATGAAACACATAGTGCATATGAGCAGCTGCAGGCATTGACGTAACATTGTGACAAATACAAGGTAGCGTGAATTTTTTTTAAAGAATATCGGCTTTTAGACAAAATACAGACTGGAAGCTCAAAAATTCATATGATTTCGCAAAATCTCTCATCTGATTGGTCCAGCTAATCGGAGGATGTTCGTTATGTAATTTATAATTTAAATAAGCTAAACTTTTAATTTCAAAGAGATGAAATTTCGATTACATCCCTTTATGCGGGTAGATAACAGTTACTTATTTACGCGAGGTCCTGGAGGGTCAGGGCCATTACATATTAAAAACCACACACACACACCCACGCCATTGGAAGTTGGTTCTTTCACTCACGACAAACTGGTTGGCCTCTTCAGCAAAGATAGACATATCGTTCGGCGGTAGGGGGTTAAACACGCGTTTCTTCTTTTTCCGTACCATTCCTTTTAATTCCGGCAACCCGACGTCTTCAGCAAAGATATGTAGAGCGCCATCGGTGTTCCATCAAATTTTCCATATTAGTTAGTACGGTCGTTGACGTTAGTTTTTATACTAAAATTATTTTACTATTAATATTAGTTTTACGTTAAGATTTGAAATTTACTCGCAGATAGAATCTTGCCGGCTTTAATTCTGACATATTTCGAGTCATAATCAGACTTAATTTTAAAAAGGATGTTTATTTGATGAAATCTATACAAGCTTAGACGCTGAGAGGCAGAGAGAAAAAGAACGCCAAAGTGAAAAATCTAAGTGTTTTACCACTTAAGTCAGATGTGAGAAGTACCTCCGATTTAATGAAAGTTAATGCTGACATATAGGGCTATTAAATCTAGAGATCTGGAATTAAACATGTTTATTGGCTAGGCCATATGTTCGGAAGAAATAAATGGGTGATTAGTTTGATACTTGATGATGGAAAGAAAAAAATATGAGTTAAGTGTTAGATTGGGAATTTAATTTTTAATCTAATTTAATTATCCTTACATTTGCCCCCCAATTTTAAAAGTGAGTCATGGCGTGGTTTTTCTCTCTTTACACAAACTTAATCAATTTTCAACAAAAACAAAATAATACATAACATCATTTGGAAACGCATATTACACATATTATAAATATTTAAGTAATAGGAATGCAAAAACCAAAATGCTCTAAAATAAACGAAACTATAACAACAAACACAATAATAACACTTCAAAAATATTAATTGATAAAAATGAATTTCCGTACAAATAACTGAAGCTTGTTCAAATCTATTTGACATCCAGAATAAGAGCTCGAGTTTCCTCCTATTCCTTCATAATAATAGATTCGTATTATAGCTAGATAATGCAGATAATGCATTAAAATTTTTTTTTATATTGGAAAATAATATCTTATCAAACAATAAGATAATAAACATAAAAATACATGATATCATACAAAAAATAAAACAATAATTTTGTATAAAAATCTACTCTGGTACCATTGTTTTATTAACCTTACAGTGTTAAATAAAATTTTGCATACATGGCAGGCATACATTTTTTAAAAAGATAAAAAAATATAGACGCTAATAAAATGAAATTATTAATAATATGAAAACGGTGCACACACACACACAACTTATATGCACTATTCAACACAATAAACAATATTTTATTTCATATGCGTTATAAAATATAAGAATATAAAAATATAAAAAGTTATAAGAATATAGGAATAAAAGAACATAAGAGTTATAAGAATAAAAAAGATCTTTAAAAATAATTGTGAGTCGGAAATGTGGATTCACTTCTATAATGATCTTTAGTATTTATGAAAATTTTCACAATATTCATTGTAACTTAACAATATCGCATACAATTATTTTGAATCTCTCCGTAACCTTCTAAGTTTTCGTTTCATAGGCAAATTTCTTGACTTTCCCTTACATCACACATTCACTAATATAAACTGTATCACACTACTTAATTTTGAACACATCTCTCTGAGAAATCTGCGTGATCAACTCACAGATGTTCAGAGATGCTAATAAGAAAATATTAAGAGGTGTACATACCAAACTAAACACGTTTGTCCTCTTAATATTTCAAGACATATACAAAAATTTATAATGATTGAATTATCTTCTATCTACTGTATAATATCCAAAAATAAGCTTCAAGTTGTTAAATTAATTTTAAATTTAGGTAAGGAAAATTTCGAGAAATAGTGAATCTTGATATATGGCCGGTATATCAAAACACACAATTTCAAAATGAGAAAAAATAAATGACATACAATAAGGTTACTGCTGAATAAATAATTAACAAGACACTAAAATTCATTGGAGAAAAAAAATGCAACATGACGTTATTTTTGTTTCCCATCAAAATCAATATCATTAGTATTAGTACATTAGAGTCATTTCTCTAATAACTTAATTTATATCTTTCTAATTTAAAACACCAATTTATCTCATAAATATTAACTCATTCGACATCTTAAGATAAAATTATGAGAAGTATATTAACCCTCTAAGCGGATAGCACGGAAAATTCCGTCAGTGTAAAGATGCTTCGAAAATGCACTGCACGGGTTTTTCTGCCTTCAAGTAACGTTTACAAAAGCGGATTAGCCGCACTTTTCTGAAATCCTTTCCCCCTTTTAAAGGTTTAACATCTTGAAAGATAATTAGGGACGGTGGAAGCAACACAGCAGGACATTGATAGGAAGTTTTATGGCTCGCAGGAAACCCCGTGTTTTGACCCTGGGGCAATCGTAAAGAATCGGGGGGAAATTTCTTTAGACCCCAGGAAGTGTTTGTTTGTTACCTCGTATTTTAAAAGTTTTGGAAAGTTCCAACGCATAAGTAAAATATGTTACAATTCCTTTCTGGTTTCATATTAATTTGAAACTGTAACAAGTCAGTGCAATCTGCTATTTTATATAGTTAGACAAATTATCTTTTTTTAAGTATATTCTTTCGCTTCATTTTTCTTATTTTAATCAAAGCTTTCAGTTTTTGAAACATGATTATTTTATTATAAGATACCAAAAAAAATTAATAAAACACCAAACTCTTTAAAATTTGAAACCTTTTCAATTTTCCAACCACTAAAAATGAATAAATTTAAACTTCATCAAATCATTTGAAACATTTTCTTACACTTTGATGAAAATAATAACGAAAAAAAAACTAATTAAGATTTATTAGTTTTTTTTTTTTTTTTTTTTTAGATTTCAAAGCCCAAGTGTTCAGGGAAGTTTAAGTACAGTGTACTATATATTGTTAAAATACACCGAATTATACTTGAATTTTAAGTTCTTGAACTTCAGTTTACATCAAAGACAACATGAATGAAGATTTTCACACATTTTTTTTATAGCTTGAATGTTTGAATAAATGGTAATCAAAAATATACGGAAACATTTACAGTAGACATTTATACATATAAATAAACATAAAAATCAATTTTAAATTCGAGCTATTCAAAAACATTAGAATTATTGTTCAAAGATATCTATTTATACAAAATACCTCAACATTTATCTTTTTTTAAAGGCTAACTGAATCAGTAATTAAAATCTGGATATTTTTTGAAATCTCGACCGTATAAAGCTAGAAATTTAATGTTAGAAATTCCATTTGAAATTTCGAAAAAAAAATGCATCGCGCAGTTAAAAATTATTTACCATAAGTTTTAGCAATTGTTTGAGTATAATAAAAATTTCAAATTTTTTATTATATAGCTTCTTTGGTATCTTTTAATATATTTCGAAGATTTCATACAATTCAGTTGAAAACTGCATGCTAAGAGCAAAAAATATACTAAAAAAATTGATGAATATACAATTACAATAAATTCTTACATAGAAGCAAAACTGAGAAGCTAAAGCGTAGGAATGAAAAATTTTGAGTATATCTGAAGTAGTTTTCGAGATATTTATTTTAAAGTTCAGAAAATTTGTGTGCGTTATGTGTTATACTAAATATTAATTAAATGGTTAAAATAATATGTTAATAATAGTCATGTAATCGTTTGATGACACATACATATACTAATAAAAATTATCATGGTCATTGATGCGAATGTCAAGAATTTTATGTAATTTTAAATTCATACATTAAGATATAGATGTAGAAAATATAAAACGACCATCTAAAATACATGAAAAATGCAGTCTGCTATAAAATGATCTTGACAAACAAAATCCGGCATTTTCACTTACTATGGCAGAGCCGGCTTAGTCAGGGGCGATCTGGAAAAACAGAGAGAGAACCGCGGTTTTGATGGATGCCGCTCTAGCTTTTAAATCTCTCAGGAAAAAAAATATATAAATTACAAATGCAAAAACTAAGTCTAGTAATTTTCCATACATTTTTTTAACAACGAATTGTGGAATTGGCTCCCAATACTTTGTTGTGTTTGACAATATCTAAGGTAACCAACCATACTTTAGATAGATTTGCACTACTTTTTCGTAACCGTATTCCTTTTAAAATTAATTCGTGCAGCCAAAATACACTTTTTGCACTCTTAAAAATTTATGTAAACTATAACAGCTAATTTTAATTTATGCAACTTGTGAAATGTTTATAATTAACCATTTCCATATAAAAAGTTTACATGAAAAAAAAAAGTTTGGACTCCCTCATTCATTAGGGAATTATATAAGATTCTAACATTAAGTTTTATTTTTCACCGAATAGGGTCGAGTGGTAGTGTATCGTGCTTCCACTCTACAGGTCTTGGGTTCTATTAACGGGCTGGACAAGGTCGACCCTGCCATTCATCCCCGCTACATTGGATCGATAAATGAGTACCAAGCTTGCTTGGGGTCTTAAACACTGAAGGTCTCTCTTCAGACAGACCACCGAATCGGGACATCTGTTCATGCACCTCAGCGCCCAATGGTCACGTATATTGAGATGGGCATAGTAGTTCCTGGCCCTCATGGATTGTTGTGTCACTGAGTTTGAGTTTTAAGTTTGAGGATTGCCTCACTTTGGGGATACTCTTTAGATAAACATGTATTTCCACTCATTTGCAATTAAACATTTTTCTTTCAATTACGTTTATTTCAGAAGGAAGTTTGATTTTTCAAATGTATTTGCTTAATAACATGTATATTTGTGTATTATATTAAAATTTTGATCAATCCAAAATTACATGTTTTTTGCTCCTCTAAAAGCTTTTAGGATTTTAGAACTGATCTTACAATCCATATACGTTTTATAGTATTATATTTAAAAATGATAAAGACATTTTTACGATTGTGTGAGCTTTTATGCCTCGTTTATAAATATAAAAAATTGCATTCAGCTACAGTTTTTAAAGTGTACTGAAATAAGTGGAGGAATAGGATAATTTCATATTATGAATATCTTTGACTGCAGTAAGATATATTTATATTTCAGTTTCTTTACAATTTGAATAGAAGTTGTAAACCATTTTGCGAATAGTTTGATATTGAATATAAACCCATAGCCTGTTTAATATTGTAAAGTGTTTTATTTTGATACCAGCACACATTAAAATAAGGCTCATTTGCAGTTATATGATCAACTTTAGTGATATTTAAATTTTAAAAAATAGTCTACACACGTACGAAAACATTCTTTCACAACCGCAAACCACATCTCATACTATATCTTCCCTACAGCAGGAAATATTTTTGTATACTCAAAAAATTTTATACAGGATACATTTCAAAATGTTAAAATTGTTTTTAAAATTTGGTATGGATACATTGTGGAACTGTCGGTTAACTTCACTGAACAAAATTGTTTTAAGTGTACTGTTTTGAAAAATAAAATTAATTAGGGAGAACTTTTCTCACAATAGAATTTGTAATGACTGAATTGTGTGAAAATGTAGTTATCGATGTGTGACATTTTTCTTTGTAAAAAAAGAAACAGAAAGATAAGAAATTAAACTTGAGTAGAATATGGTTAGAAGTACTGTCATGCGCATTTGAAGAAGTATATCCCCTTTTTAAATTAAAAATTACTGACTGAATGTGTGTTATGTCCATCACAAATGCCGAAGTAGAAAAGAATTTTTTATTTAATACAAGAATTTCGAAAAGGAGAACAATAGGAATGAAAATTTAGATTTTTTCCGAAAAATATTCAGTTAACATAAAAATATCATTTATATGATTTTAATTAAAATAAATTAAAAGTATTGAAATCTTTTTTATGTTATTTTAAATTAAAAATATAATTGAATAGAGAATGATCGGTTTTATTTCATAAATATAGTCATCGTATGTATATTACCGTATGAACCATTTATTGTTTTATTGTTTAAAAAAAGAGATAGGGCCTTCGCTCTTTTTACCTCACTACTTTTTTGAAAAAAAAAAAGAAAGTGAGCGCGTTTTCTTACTCTCATATTCAAAAATAAATACAGGATGCTTTTTCCTGGTTCAAATCGCAATACCAATATAATATATATATATTTCATCTTTAAAAAATGACAGAAAAATAAATTTTGTTTGAAGAAAATATAATTATTTTTCAACTTCTAACACACTATTTTCTTTTTTCATCCCTTCATTTTGTTTTAATTTTACTGTGACTAAACATATAGGGGAATTGACCCAGTTGCAATACAACTTTCAGACAAGATTGCCCAAGGCAACTTGACAGCTAGCTGTGAACGATTGATCTCTTGGTTCTTACTTTACAAAGGGACCGAACTGAGTCATAAAATTGTCCCCGTACGACCTCCCAAGTTTTAAAAGGGGGAAAGGAAAGAAGTATGTTGCATTTTTAAAGCGAATGGGAAAATGAGAGTAAACGCTTTCGGAATAATTTTTCAGGAGGAAGCTAACCAGTCAGTGGGTTAAAATTTCTCAAAATTTTTTATAATAAAATACATACACTCTGCTTTCTCAATTAAAGTATAAACAATATCTCCTTTAATACAAAATATACTATAAAATTTAAACATTATATTATATTACTTTTCTTTGAAAAGTCTTTTTAAGCAAAACTTAGTAACTTCAATGTTACTAAAACGAAAACTATTTATTTCACTGACCTTCAATTTTTACTGGCAGAAATTTTTCGTTCACGGTATTCCACATTTTGTTGTCCCTGATTTGCACCAGTAAATGTTTTCAATGTTGGTCCTTCAATCACTGTATCAATGTATTGGAATTAATTCACAATGCCATTCGGAGAAGAAGAAAAAACTTTTTTTCTGGAGGGAGCGACGTCTTTCTTCACGGAGTTCGGAACCTTCTTTTTTTTTTCGCCATTAGAAGTTGGTTCTTTCACTTGCGACAAACTGGCTGGCCTCTTCAGCAAAGGTAGACATATCGTTCGGCTGTCGGGGGTTAAACACGCGTTTCTTCTTTTTCCGTACCCTTCCTTTTAATTTCGGCATCCAACGTCTTCAGCCAAGATATGTAGAGCGCCTTAGGTGTTCCAACAAATTTTCCATATTAGTTATTACGGTTCTTGACGTTAGTTTTTATATTAAAATTATTTTACTATTAATATTAGTTTTACGTTAAGATTCGAAATTTACTCGCAGATAATATCCCTCCGACTTTATATCTGACATATTTCGAGTCAGAATCAGACTTAACTTTAAAAAGGATGTTTATTTGATGAAATCTATACAAGCTTAGACGCTGAGAGGCGGAGAGAAAAAGAATGCCAAAGTGAAATCTAAGTGTTTTACCACTTAAGTCAGATGTGAGGAGTACCTCTGATTTTATGAGTGTACTTGAAATTTAATGCTGACATATAGGGCTATTAAATCTAGCGATTTGGGATTAGACATGTTTATTGGTTAGGCCATATGTTCGGAATAAATAAATGGGTGATTAGTTTGATACTTGAAGATGAAATGAAAAAAAATGAGTTAAGTGCTAGATAGGGAATTTAATTTTTAATCTAATTTAATTATCCTTACATATATATATATGTTAAAATTCAACCAAAAGCCTAATATTTCCCACATTTCAATTTTTTACTACAAGTATTCAATTTACAGCAAAATGGATCTCTAATTTTGTTACATGCATTACATATAAGACACAGGACAAAAAAAATGGAAGTGATTGGTAAATAATTGTGGAAGAATTAGTATTTTGAACGCGAAAAAACACAAATTGAGAAAAACCATTTTAAAGTTCATAATTCTAAAAAAATAATTATTATAAGCTAAAATAAGCATAAAATACCACACTAAAGTATTAGCTATATATTTTTGTTCAAAATAATAAAGTATAATATAAATCTTACTCCCCCGACAACCACGGTATCACTCGACTAGAAGAAGAACTTTTAATTTCTGTTTTACCTCATCCATTTCCCTCTTAAAAGCAAACATAAATTTTTAACAATTTTTCTAAATTTTAATTGCTGATGATCCTCATATTTATAAAAGTCCGTGGTAGTCCTAACTTAACTCAAAACATCTATAGTTTTGAGCTAGTATCTTGCTCTTCCTTCCACAAATTCAATAAGGCATGCCGAGTAATACCATCGGCCAACGCTGAAAAAAAATCATAACTTAGGTAGTAGCAGCTAAATTTGGTATTAAATTAAAGGTCCATATCTACTCTATGTGACTTAAGTGTTATTGTGATCAATCCGTGTCAGTACAAAAGTTCTAGTCCATTAAACACAAAAACTGACATACGTTAGTAGGAGTTACACGTTGTGCTAAATGTTATGTTTTTACAATTTTTAATCGAACTTGATCCTAATTTGAAAGTCAAATCAAGAAATTACTTACTCATGGTATCTATTTAAAAAAAACCCCGCTAAAATCTGCAAAATCCTTTTCAGACGAACCGATAGGACTTGCAACTGAAAAGGAGGCTCCGCAAGTGTTTCTTGAAGCAAGAACAAACCGATTTAAACCAATAATTGTTGACCATTTCCATTCGCGTACTGACAAAAACTGTTTACCAGATGGCTAGGGAACCTATTAGGATCATAAATTGTGGGTTGTTGTTTTATTTCGCGCAATTTCATTTTTGGACTTTCTGAGCGCCAGATTGGGAAAACTGCCCACAAAAACTATCCTTTTTTTCGCTACATTAATATCCACTCGTCACGTACTACAGTTATATTTACTAATCGCCAGCAATATGAAATAAGTATTTCATATATATATATATATATATATATATATACATATGTTTTCAAAATTTTTTTCTTAATAATTTCTTAGGTATTGGTAAGCATAAACTAGAAGTCATGTGATTAAATTCGAAGTCTAATAATTTATTTTGATTAATATTATATTACTCTGTAAACATTTGATAATGTCAGGGGAAAGACATGAAACGATTTTGATTAAGTGAGGGTTAATGTTTTTATTCTCAACATAATCCCCTCCTACATTTAAACATTTTTCATATCTGTTCTTAAGCTTTAGAATGATTATGTTATACTCTTCTTGCAACAGAGTTTTAAGCCAGGTTGTAGCTGCGTTCTCCAACTCTTCATTTTTCCAAAACGTTTACCAGTCAGAATCTTTTTCAACTTAAGGAAAAGATGGTGATCGCTAGGGGAACACAGTCCGGATTACAGGGTGGATTTTCTCATCCAAGCTTATCCAGCATTTCTTAAACTTCAACAGCAGTGTAAGGATGGACATTGTCGTAAACAAGCACACCAAAGAATTATTCGTATCTTGCTTTGGATGGATCACCGTAATTTTCTACAGTCACACAATGTCGATTTCCACTGATCGTGGTGTCTTTTGGCATGCAATCCACCAAAATAACACTTCTATAATTCCAAAAGATGTTTGTCATGGGATTGCGCAGGATGTAGCACTGCAGCATTAGAGCGAGGATTTGACGATTAAAAGGCATCCACTCGTCTTTATCGAAGTGTGGTCAAAGGGAATGTGACAAAGTATCTTCAATATACCATTAACCTCCTTGACGGATGGCTTACACGACGAACACGCGGGTTGGGAAACCAACGGTATTAAGTTAAAGCAAGAATATGCAAATGAAAGGAAGAACACACACACACACACACACACACACACACACACACACACACACACACACACACACACACACACACACACACACACACACACACACACACACACACACACACACACACACACACACACACACACACACACACACACACACACACACACACACACACACACACACACACACACACACACACACACACACACACACACACACACACACACACACACACACACACACACACACACACACACACACACACACACACACACACACACACACACACACACACACACACACACACACACACACACACACACACACACACACACACACACACACACACACACACACACACACACACACACACACACACACACACACACACACACACACACACACACACACACACACACACACACACACACACACACACACACACACACACACACACACACACACACACACACACACACACACACACACACACACACACACACACACACACAATTAAAGTACAACAAATAAAAAAAATCCCGAATTAATCTTGCTCTTCAGTGCTAGCAACAAACATTCAAAACAAAAAAAAGTTGATTATTATGCAAATAATTTGAGATGTGTATCTGTGACCCAGGTGTGAAGAGGAATAATATAGGAAATCGAATAAGAAGAAGGTGGGTCAAAAATAAAGAAGGATCAGTAGGATGTTTTGGGGATGTGACACCCTGGTTTACCAAAAACTGTAAGCCCCTTCAGGAAGAAAAATATCACTTGATTTCTTATTAAAAAAAAATGCAAGCTCCTGAGGGTATAAGACATTTCAAGAGATAACCTTGAAAATAGGGACCATCAGGAGGAATATTTTTATTATTTTTTAATAGGGCTGCAGAGAGAGAGAGAGAGAGAGATTGGTATTTTACCATTGCAGACCCAGTACATTTTCCGGGATCTGGTATCTCTTTTTCTTGTGGCACCATAGAAGTGGAATACCAATCACCGCAAATAATTTTAACACCCAGTTTCCTCCCCAGAGGGAGGCACCTTAGCTCTGTCGATGCGAAACCGTCCTTTGGAATTTATTTTTACCTAGAGTACTTAAGACAAGCAGGCTCTCAAAGAATTTTTTACACATCGCATAAACATGTGACATGGACGCTGTCGATTTTCTGCATCATGAAAATCCACCGACTTGGTTTGGGGTCAAACCCAAAACCTTAGGCGTACAAGGCCAGCGACAAAATCAAGTACGCATCCCCAACCGGCTTAGAAAAAAATATGATATTTTTCATTTACTGTTTTATATCCATCGGCTCATATATCCGTCTTGTTCAAACGTTGTGTTAAGTGCCCCGGAAGGATATATCCGTCTTTCCGTAATACGATCCTTTCCTTTGCGCTGCTATCCGTAAAACTATTCCTGAGGTTTTGGAAAGCGATAAAATGACATTAACAACTTTTGTAAAATATTTATTAATTTCAAAGAAAAGTTTTCTTATTTCTACTTTTCCTTTTCCTTCCAATACACTGCACATGCGTATCTTTGTGATAAACGGTGGCACTGGGGAGTGAATTACGTATCTTTTAATCGGCAGTTAAGGGGTTAAATTTATTGGCATGTAGGAAATTCTTACATACACACAGGAAAACATAATTTCGTTTCCTTCATAAATTTTGATTTCATTACACAGTTTTCTTTAAAATTTTCAGATCATTTGATTTTCTTCCAAGGAATCGATCTAGTTAACGAATTTTTTTAAAATTCTATACAATAGTTTCCTTATCTACCAATGATAAAAAAAAATCTCAAAATTAGCATTAAAACATGACTTTCAAATGACAAGTTTTGATTGAAAGAATAAGATGAACAACTTTAATATTGAAAGAAACATTGAATAATACAAAAAAAACCAGTTAAAAACATGATGCAAAATAAATATCATTAATCATAATGACCAATGTTACTTTCCAATTATAACTACTTTCTTTGTAATCGATTGATAACTACGAACATTGCAACTAATAATTTACACACTGACTCTTATCAACTTACCAAAATTTGAATATACAGGGATAATGAAATGGATAGAAAATAAATGATGTAAACATTTTAGATAAAGAGTGTTTTTTTCCAGGTATAGAAGTTTAAGTTGGCATTACTTTCCAAGATGGCGACCGATTTAACAGCTGTCAAGTGATTTATTCTCAGTTTGGTTCGGCAATTCATCAAAACGATCATCAAGCAAGGCATAGATTCGTCGAATGGGCCCAAAACGAGATTGCCGTTGTTCCCGATTTTCATAAGCGAAATTTGTTTAGCGATGAAGCGCACTTCTGGTCGAATGGCTACGTCAACAAACAAAACTGCCGCATTTGGAGTGAAGCTAATCCACAAGTGTATGTCGAAAATGTCGAAACACCGTTACATCCAGAAAAACTGACTGTTTGGTGCGCTTTAAGGGCTGGTGGAATCCTTCTTCAAAAACGATAAAGGCCACAACGTTACAGTCAATGGTGATCGGTATAGAGCCATGATTACTAACTTTTTCATTCCTGAATTGAACAATCATGATGTCCAGGAGCTGTGGTTCCAACAAGACGGCGCAACATGTCACACGGCTCGTGCCACAATCGATTTATTGAAAGACACGTTTGGTGACCGCCTAAATTTCACGTTTTGGACCTGTGAATTGGCCTCCAAGATCTTGTGATTTAACACCGCTAGACTATTTTCTGTGGGGCTATGTAAAGTCATTGGTCTATGCGGATAAGCCACAAACGCGTCACCATTTGGAAGACAGCATTCGCCGTGTTATTGCCGATATACGGCCACAAATGTTGGAAAAAGTCATCGAAAATTGGACGTCCAGATTGGACTACATCCGAGCCAGCCGTGGCAGTCCTATGCCAGAAATCATATTTAAAATATAATGCCACAAGATTATCTTTCGAATAAAAAAATTCATGTCAATCGAATAATACATCGTTGTTTTATTGCAATTTAAAGTTCTATACCTCTAAAAAAACACCCTTTAGAATGAAATATCGTTTTAGATAATACCTTACTCCTAAAAGCTTATATTTTTTGGCAAATATTATACAAATGCTAAAGGTCATTAAAACAAGAAACTGTTAAAATGATATTCCTAAAGCATGTTTACGTAAAAATCCAAGCAATTAGTCACCATAGATACGCTGAAGTCAAAACAGCAGCTTCTGATATTTAAGACAGGATCAGGAATTGGTGGAAAATATTGAAATAATTGTTCTTCAAAAACGAGTTTTTTTCATCGCATGAACGGATATGAACACAAAATGGATCAAAATAAATGGAAAATAAGTTTTAATGGATGTTTGTGGCTTTCTCAAAAATAACGTAGCATAGATAAATAACTTGATAGATTTCTTTCGTGTTCTAGCCTTTTTAGGGAAAATAAACGGAAGTGTTTACTGGAAAAAGTCGGAACCAAAGTTTTGATTCTGCATTTTTCTTTTCTTTTTACTGGGTTTCCAGAAATAACACAATGTTTTATTCATACTCATTTTTCACTACTTAAAAATATTCAACAAAAAATATGAAATATGCATAATAATATATGTTATGTTGTAGCTTAAAATATATTTGAGACAAACAAAAATATCATCCAAATATCTTTTATTCACTTTCTGTGTAATATAAAAGAATAGAAATTCTCTGTGTATTCCAGTCCCCCTTTGTACCAGTTTTCCTCAGTGATGTAATTAGTTTTCAAAATATGTTATAAAATTGATATATTTTCTATATTCAGAATACTTTAGTTGGATAGAAGTAAAACTCAAACAAACATGGAATATTTTTAACCATCATAGTTAATACTTTATTTTTAATTTGATATAATCAGCAGTCTTAAAAAACAAGACTAAAAGTAAGAAAAAGTTATTCAGAACTTAATAATAATATTTAGTTTTTGTTGAAACGCTATGTTTTTCTTAAAACACTTTCAGAATATTTTTTCTTCATTTAATTCTTTCTATGATTTTTTTGGGAACCATAAGAGTTTGATAATGCAGTAAACTGTTATCAATTTGTATAAGCTTCATTTATTATAAATTAGTTTTCTACTAAATGTAATATTAAACTTATTTTTTTATTTTGATATAGCTTCTTGTATTTTAATCTTAATCACCTCCTCCCCACAATAAACGTCATTAAATAATGCGAATCTCATTCAATGAGGGAATAAAATTAATTTTCGTTGACCAAAACGTCTCTAAAAATTTACATTTTTATTAGTATTATTTACATTTGTGTTACTGTTTATGTTGAGATATTAAATGTTTATCATTTTTATGAGATAATTATTTAAACATAATTACTATATAAAATTAAAATAACATATCATAAATAAAATTTTTTGGCCCTAACAATTTTTTTCTTTACTTATTAGATAAATGTTACGAAGCAATAGCTCCGATTACATTTTTAACTATGTTTAATTCTCAGAACATATCGAATGAGATTTAAATTAAATTTATGCATATATTAGCAGCTGCTTCTAACTTTATATAATATATTATGGTGCATTATTTTACGTGCTTAGATTAATTTTTTAGCTTTTGCATGTATTTTAATCTCTAACTGTTCTATTATTTTTCTTGATTTTTAAAAAATAATTTGATGTATAATCACAATTACGATTAAGAAACTAAATCAAAAGCCTGTTACATTAAAATTTTTCTGTTTTTCAGAATTTGTTGACATAGACTGTAGACTAACTGTGAAAAAGCTTTTTAAAGAATAAATTTAGAAGCATTTTTAATTGTATTTTCTTAACAGCCCTAACATATTCCTTGAGAGGACTTGACAGGCTATTAAAGCAATGTTTCTTTTAAGAAACAATGCTATTCTTTGAAAGAAACAATTTTCGCACTTTTGTATGACACCTAATTCAAAATTTGCATTTAAATGAACTTCATTATGTTTTCTTCTGTTGTACGACAGCTTCATTTATTATTCATAATTTTTGCTTTTGAAACTGTTTGCTTTATGTTTTCGAAAATGTCACATTACCATAATGAAAAATTGTGTACAGACTTCTTGAAACTCAGAATTATTTCAGTTCTAACAAAGAATCACATAATGCTTAAGTTTTGGATGTAATTCATAAAGGTTTCGTTAGCAAAAGCTCAAGCGAACAATTTCCAGCGTTGTGTTTACAGTATTTAGCGGTAAACTACTCTATTACGTAGAAAGTTCTAAAATATTCGTCTGACATTTAGTTCAATTTTGTTGAATAGCATTTTCTTTCTACTATATCTAATGATGCCATAAAAAGTTTAGGAAGTTCATAAGAAGTAATTCGCAAAATTTATTTAAAAAGAAATTGTCTATTTTGTCATAAACATGTTTATTTTCCTCTTAATTTCAAATTATGTAACCAATTTTAAAAATGCCTACATTTTATTGATTTAACGAGAAATTATTAAAATGTTGCAGCCACAAAAATTTGTACAAATATTTTAAATTAAAATTGGTTTCATTAATTAATTTTATCAGTAATATTGATACTATAAGAATGTGACACTTAAATACATAATATCGTGGATAAAATTTACTGGAAGCTTTTATGTACAAAAAAAAATGTGTAGTACACTACACATAGTTTTGGAAGTTTGTATTTTTTCTACAGATGGTTGTTCGCACTTTATGGTAACGATTTTGTAATTTGTTTTCTCATTTGCATTTTGGGATAAAACTGTTAACTTCATATAATCATCAATAATCATCTGTTAATGCTTTCTTTTGAATGTAAAATAAATTATTTGTTTTGAAAATGGCTCCTAAAATTATAATAGATGACTCGAAGATTACGCAACTGCGCTTTCCGAAGAAAAATAATCGTATCAGCAAATTCTAAAGCAGGGTAAAAATCTCGGCAATTGCATTTCGAATAAAGGTATTTATAATATATTAAGGTATCCGCGACTACGTTCGGAACCGTGATTTTAAAAAAGCACATAAATGGATAATTTTCCTGATATTTAGTGTCACTCAGATTAGAATACATGCATAAAACTGTTTTAAGGACATTTTGACAAATTTTTTTTATTAAAATACAATATTTTGGCAAAAAATTATCTTAGAATAATCTTTTTTCAAAATGTTCTCATTTGTGAAAGATGCTTCTATTATAATAATATTTTGCCTGTATATAGCTCAGACCTCTTTACAGAGGCCCAACTACGATTTTTGAAAAATTCACATTTTCAGAGTTACAACCAATTCAAATCATTATCGGCTTTTTTTCTTAAAATTTCTCCCCTCTGCTGTCGTAAAACTTAGATAAACCCACTTCTAAGTTATATATTTCAAAAATTCTAGTTGAGCCTTTGTAGAGAGGTCTGAGTTATATACAGGAAAAATAGAAGCATTTTTCACTAAAGGAGAACATTTTGAATAAAATTATTCTAAGTTTATTTTTTGCCAAAATATTAGATTTAAATAATGTTTTTTGTCAAAATGTCTTTGAAACGATTTTATTCATGTATTCTAATCTAAGTGACGTTAAATATCATGAAAATTATCCATTTATGCGCTTTTGCAAAATCACGGTTCCGAACGTAGTCGGATACCTTAAATTTGAAAGGAAAAAAAAAGTCTAGCTGGAAGTAATAATGAAAACATGACCACAAAACCTCATCCTTAGACTGTTCAAGCGTATGCAACTATCAAGAAAGTGAAGTCTTTGAACCTAAAAGAAAATCCGACGATTCTACGATTCATTGCATCAAAACTAGGAATGTCTTCTGACATTTAAGTAAAATCATTCATAAAGATTTAAAGTTTAAAAAGATGCTTAAACCCAAAGTTCATCTGCTTTTGCCAAAACATATTGCTAGAAGAAAAACAAATTGTATAAAGTTATGTGAAGAACTTCTAGCTGCTAAAAATGGAAATTTGTGCTAACACTCGATGAGACATGAGAATATTTAAGTGACTGTAATAAAAGATAAATGTGCTATTGCTCAACAGACGGGAACGTCCGTACGTAATAGCATCGTCAGTGTACAGAAAAGTTTCTTAAGAGATTCATGATCGTTGCAGGATTTTTTTGCAAGGGCAAATTAAAAATAAAAAAAGTCTCAAGTAAAGCCAAAATTTATTTACTTTATTATCAGCAGAATATTTTAGAACCTGATTTTGAAGAATTTCCAGCCTTTTATTGGACATGGATAAATTTGAGCTTCAGATAGACAAAGCCTCTAGTCCAGGGATGGCGAACCAGTGACACGCGTGCCATCAATGGAACACGACACAATGTTTTGGGCACTCGAGTGATTTAAATGCTTTGTATTTTATTTCAAAACAACGGAGTTCACTATGATGTATTACGAACAAGCGCGGCGGCACACTCGTTTGGTATTGTCTTGCCTTAGTTACGTCGTGGACTACAGTTGCTTATGATGCAAAATTTGTTTACGCATATCATAATCAATTTCGTAGACAAGACAGTATTTTAAAGTTTATGTGTGTTATATTTATGATTATTAACTGTTATTCAACATGGCTAGTTCAGTACAAAAAGTGCGAGGTAGTACATGTAATAGAAAATTTCAAACTTGGTGGATTTGGAAATATGGCATTATTAGTAAAAGTGACAAAAGCGGGAAGTGTTGTATGTTTTGGAACAATGGTGTGAAGAACATCGCCTGTAAAACGGCATTTTGAAACAAATCAAAAATCCTCTTGTCAAAAAAAGTGATCCACAGCAAAAATAATTAATTGTTTAGAAACTCTTTGGCAGATAACTTCAAATCAGCAGGCATTCTACTAAAAGTAACATCTTACAATCCTAATATAAGTTATTTGTCATCCACACAATATTCAGCAACAGAAGTCACACTGATGTTATTTTAATTTGAATTACACGTGTAACTAAAGCATTATTAACTATAACAGTGCAAAAGGTAATTCTTCGCAGTAAATAAAGAGTTTTGAGTAGTTAGTATTTAGTGTGTGTTAATCACAAGTCAAAATAAATTGAAGGCACGTCTGTACCTCATCAAACATTTTTTAAGAAAAAATGGCACGTTGATTCATAAAGGTTTGCCATTCCTGCTCTAGTCTAACCTCTAAATCAACTGCCGCTTATTTAGCAAAAGCAGGAAAAAAGAAAAAAAAAAAATGAAAAAATTGATGAAACATATGTAAAATTATCTGACGCTCCTCCACTGAACTTTTGTGGTTTCGGTTTATTAAAACGAGCCTTAGGAAATCGGTTCAAGTTGAATGGAGTAAAACTGTCATGACGGGCTCACGCGTCTTTTCTTTAACATGTCCTTTGGGTTCTTTGAGGCCAGAATTAATGGCAACTCTTTTCCAACCAAGTCCAAGAAGTGAAGTGTGAAAGTAAGATGCAAATTAGGAAGTTTTTAAATATCAGAAGTTAGAGTAAGCGCGATGGCAATTAGAAGAATGTAAACAGTTCGTGGTTCTAGATTGAAGAAGTTTTAGATAACGTTACGTGGCGAAGAATAGTAATTATACGTGATAGAGATCCATTAATCAAGGTGCATACCATTGTACACGAGTTATTGCAAGACCTCATCTAAAATTATTGTGATCGTTTACTGATACTACAACAAGGTAGGATTGATTATTTAATATTGGAATCAGTGATTGTATTAGAATTGAGTGTAAGCGACTCAGTTATTGATAGTGGTCCGAGTTAGGTTAAATCGTTATTATAAATATATTGTGTGTGGTGTGTTTTGCAATCATAGATTCTCTCACATAAATTATTATAATCTAATTTGTTAAAGGTTTAAGTTGAATATCTTAATAAAGTTATATTAAGATAATGTTTCCTTCTAGTTTTTTCGTTAATCGTATGCTTCTATAGCTCACGCTGATACTCAATGAGATAATCACAACGGTAGTAAGAGAAAGTTTAGCTTTTTATGGAAAATTTGAGCTAGAGCTATTGTCAAGAATCATGGCTATCAGATAGAAAGAAGCCACAGTAACCTAGTGGTCAAGGTCACCGACTCGGGGCTGGCATATCATTAGTTTGAGCCTAGTACCACTGAAGATCCATCATGCAGAGGAGGACGATGCACGTTAAATATGTCGAGGCTCGAACGTCCTCCCATTATTGTGGTTTGGTAGTTAGGTGAGGGAAGTGTGCCAGCTCAGGTGTCGTCTTCGTCACTTGACCATAGTTCAAATTTATGAGGTCCTTCGCCAATAGCTCGAGGGCAGCTTTATAGTACAACGTAAATATAACTCTAACATCTATCAGGTAAAACAAATTGCCACAAAAATACCGTATTTTTTTATAAGAATTAACTATCGAAATCTTGTTTTTTTCAATGTTTCAATAAAATGTGTTTTAAAATACAGAAGCGTTGAATTTTTTATTAGACATCTCAATTTATATAACACTGAAATTCATGTTTCAATTGATTTCGTATCCATTGGAGAATTCATATTTACCAGCAGTTTTTCTATAGTACTATTTACTAGAATTTTTTCATAAAAATTTTTGAGTAATATTTCAAAGTTTCTATACTAAATGTTTTCAACTAATAAATGGCGTACAATTTTCAGGTTAACAACAACAAAAAAATCTTAGAATTATAATAATTTAAACTAAAGCTGAAATTATAATGTAACACAAATTCAGAAAGAACGTTACATTTTAAAACATTTAAAAACTTTTATATTATATATAGTATATAGTATTTATATATAGTATTTATATATAGTATTTTATATATAGTATTTTTTTAAAAGAAATATTTGTATCTTTATGTGAGAAACTCACGATTGAGAGAGAGAGAAAGAGTACACAGACTTATTACATTTTTTAGAAAAAAAATCTCACAAATTGTTAAGTAAATTTCTTTTTTTCATGAAGAAGAAAGGTACCAAATAAACAAATATTCGAAAGCTAATGATGTTAAAGCGATTTTCCACAAAATCATTGTTCGAAAAAATTTGTTGCAGCCAATTTATTTCCTAGAATTCCGTGTTATGAAAAATAGAATAAGATATTCAATTCGCAAAAAAAGTTTTCTCTTTTGCTTACCGATTTCAAACATATGAAATATCTTTGTCATTGAATTCACAATGCATATAAATTTAATAATTCTAGATGGTAAATAATAGTTTTTCTTCCATTTACACAAAACTTGTTAAATTTTATGGAGAAATCAGCAACATATTGAGAGAAAATAAATAGTGATAGTATGTTACTCTATAGTATCAGTTTTCTCAAAATTATTTTCCCTTCGGTAATTTATAAATAAAAAAATTGAAGCTTGCTTATATATAGTATTACTTAGCAAATGCTTTAAATATTGTACTACATTGTTATTTATAAATGTAAAAAATCTCAATTTTAGATACAAATGACGAAATGAGAAAATAATATTTAAAAATGGGGCTGTGTGTGTGTGTGTAAAATATTTCTCAGCAATATAACATTTTAAAATTATGATTAGTATATGCTAAAAGAAATATTTGTATGTTTATGTGAGAAACTCACGATTGAGAGAGAGAGAAAGAGTACACAGACTCATTACATTTTTACTCATTACAAATCTCTTTATAGGGGAGATTAAATTAATTAAATTATTTATAATTAACTAAGAAATCTACTACTTTTGTTTAAACGGTCATTAATTGGTCATAGTCATGAATTCGTGACCGCCATTGTTTTTTTTTATCGAGTCTTGATTTCGAATCCTAGTACCACTAAATACCCACAGTGAAGAGAAACTCATGCGTCCATTAAATGAGTAATGTCTCTAAATCAGGGGTACCCAACCCTTTTTTCTGTTGGGCCGTATACATATGACAACTATTTCACGCGGGTGGCATGCAAATGTAAATTGTTTCACGCGGACCGCAAGATGAGGATAAATGGGGGAAATTCTTTAAGAACCTTATAACATTAGAAATTTAAAATGCAGAAAATTGATCGAAAAATTATATAGCTCGTGTTTTTCTCATTTTAATATTATTATTATTATATATATAGTTTTATTTTTGTCACTAATAATAAATTAGAAGCATTTAAGAAACACTCTTTCACAATTTCTGCATCAGTAAACGGTATCATATGATTACCAATAATATAACAGACCTCATAGGATGTTTTTGTTACCACTGTGATATTACCATCGATAAAACACTTTGTTGCTGTTGCAAAGATTATTCATGAAAGTCTATTTATCACCTCTTGAAACTTCGAGGAAAAGTGTCATTGAATGTGATTCCTGTTTATTGGTATTTTTTAAATACAGCACTTTTGTGACAAATCAAACAATTACTGATCCATGTTTGTTTTTCACTAAATATTAGTCAACCTCCCAATCGTCTTGAAACGATATATTTTCTTCCAATATTTTTAGCTTGCAAGATACGAAACATAATTAAAAATTAGTTCCACCCATAAAATTGTCGCTACTCTACAGTTGTTTGCTATCACTAATCGTAACCATTCCAAATAGAAAAAGAATAGCAATTCGTACCCGTACGGCATCGACAACAAAAAAGCAGAATTGATGTATTTGATTTCTTGACAAAGAATTTTCCACCAAATTTTTAAAACAATGTTTAGTAATTTCTTAAGTAAATTTCTCAGAGCAATGGGCGATGACCGGGCCACTTAAAAAGGCTCGGTGGTTCGCAGGCTGAGTACCACGGCTCTAAATTCTTACTGGTGTCATCTTCAGCACTTAAGCAATTTATTTTTTGTTTGTTTCAATAAACAAATTAACTTATGCAAAATTGAATTATATGAATTATATAATGCGTATTATACACTCGCCTCAAAAAGTTAAGGTACAACATGTTTTTCGAAGCTCACCATAAAAAAAATGGCAGTAACAATAAAATGCATAGTTTACATGAATGATAATAACGAACTTTAAAAACAATAATGCAAAAACGATTGCTACCACTTTTATTTTATAGAGAAGAACGTATATTTATGAGTGAGAGAAAAATATGCAAATATCAAGCTTTCGTACTTTTGTGTGTAAGTTGTGTTGATTTTCAACAGTTGTTGGCAGTTTCGGTTACAATAGTCAATAGAGTTTAGAAAATGTCTCAGAGACGTCGTTTACCCAATTCGTTAAGGTGGCGGGCAGTTGGATGGATGGAAATGGGATTGTCGCAGGCTGATGCTGCTAGACGTCTCAATGTGTCTCGTAGTGTTCAGCGACTTTGGGATCAATACCAATCCGAAGATTCTGTGTCCAGAAGACCTGTTACAGGCCGACCACGAGCTACAACACCTGCAGAAGACCGTTTTCTAGCTCTTTCGGCAAGAAGGAGCTCGTTGCAGACCACTTTCAAGCATCAGGAAGAAGAATCTCCGCTACTACGGTGCGAAATCGTCTTCACAATGCAGGTCTGTATGCAAGAAGACCAGTTGTGTGCGTTCCCCTCAACGGACGACAGCGAAGGAACCGCTTATGCTGGGCAAGAGAACATGTTTCTTGGACGCAGCAACAATGGGCTTCTGTACTGTTCACAGACGAGTTCAGATTTACAATGGAGAGTGATTCAGGGCGTCTACTGATCTGGAGGGAACAGCGCACTACATACCATCAATCCAACACTGTTGAAAGACAGTTATAGAGGTGGTGGAATCCTGGTTTGGGCAGCGATCTCGCTCGGTGGCCACACTGACCTGCATGTGTTCCATGGAGGAACCGTAACTGGTCTTAGATATCGGGATGAGATCCTTGATCCATATGTCCGCCCATATGCTGCTGCTATTGGTAGCGATTTCATTCTGATGGATGATAATGCACTACCTCACCGAGCTCGGATTGTTGAGGAGTATCTGGAGGATCACGATTTGGAACGAATGGAATGGCCAGCTCGATCTCCAGACCGGAATCCGATAGAACATCTTGGGACTATCTTGGCAGAGGTTGCTGCTTTAAATCCTCCCTCAAGGTCGTTACATGAGCTGAAACAAGGCTTACTCTGTGTCTGGTCTTCGCTTCCTATTCCGGTGTCCGACAACTTAATAAACAGCATGGGAAATCGATGCCGCCAATGGATTCAAGTTAGGGGTGGACACATTCCTTATTAGAACCCATTTTTGTATTGTTTTATGCCATTTTACCACATAACACTGTGATGTGCTGTTTTCTCCAAGAATGGACTTTTCCGCAGAGATTGCTTTTTTGTTATAAATCGTTTTTGCAATACACTTATACAAATTTCTATGACGCATTCAATAAAAAACTATTTAATGCACATATCCTCCAATTTTTTTTTCTACATTCATTCATTTGCAAATTAGACACAAAAACCCGGTTGTACCTTAACTTTTTGAGGCCAGTGTATATTATCATAAACAAATTGGGCTAAAAATATTTTAAAGTATTAATGGCATCGTATTTCTGTGATCGTAAACAAGTGTTAGAAATCATTGTGTTCAGTATTTGGATAATATAGTTGCATCAAAGAACATTGTTCAAGTGTCACAAGTTTTGATTGAAGAATGGTAATCTATATAATGGAGAAAAGCAATTTACTCTCTCACTCATCATGAAATTTCCGTAACTATTAGAGCTACAAATACTGAACATGGTAAGAATGTTTTTTTTCTTCAGTAGAGATATGCTAAGAACAAGTGTTATGGAAATCGACTCCCAAGGGATTTAACCCTTTATCTACCGCATTATGATTTACTGCAGTTTTATTCATGCAATATTTTTTTTGAATCACTACCTTGAAAATTAAGGGATATACATAAACGAAATACTCAATTTGGGAAATTGAATCCGTTAGAGCTAATTAATTAAATAAAATTATTCAGCTGTAAAATTAATTATATACACTGTTCACACATAAAAGAAATAGTCAAATCGTTTTCTAAGGTCTTCATTAACATACAAAAAAAAAATAAGACACTTAAATTTTGACATTAACTATTTTTTCGGGATAAAAATGACAATCTTCACAATCCGCTGAAAACGCAATTTCTGCTATAAAACTATTCGCTTTCCCCACTAAAATACTCATCATAGAACCCATGCTGCCATATATCTTGGAAGAGTATATTTCCAAGAATATTCCTGCTAAGTGTCGTCAGAATATTCGTAAAAATGGTTATTCTATGTAATTTTAAAGTGAGTGGTACTTATAAGTACCGTCGGTAGATAAAGGGTTAAGGGATGTTACAGATAAAAATTTCAGTTTTTGAACTATTAGTCCCCTACAGACGTAAAATTTTGTCATATTGTCCCTTTTGCTGAAAAGAAATCCGATAAGAAGGAGGGATATTGTTACGAATTTTATGTAATTTATACTTATTTTTATCTTAAAATAGTGTATAAAATTTAAATCTGCATGTTTGATAAGTTAATATTACTTTATGTTGCATTTATTTTATGATAAAAACTAATATTCGTAGGCAATACCGTCCCTTTTATTAAAATCGTGCTTCAATGAGAAGGGGAATTATTGCAAATACAGCCACGTTGATATCATTTTTGGCGACTTAGCGATCCTTTTTAGCGAACTGGCAACCATATGGATGCCTCGCGAGATTACTGGAAAGGCCTATAATGTTATAACTCTAGGGATTGCAATACCGGTATACCGGAGAGCTATTTGTACAATTTTGTAATACCGATATTCACAAGTTTAAATACCGGTTTTTCGGTATTTAGAAATTTTTTGATTGTCTCCACTCTATGTTCAGGGATCACCATCATAGCAAATTAATATACGTTTTTGTTTTTATGTCTTCTTAAAGGGCGAAATTAATTAGACTGTAAATATAAAGTCATATTCAAGAGATGTGATAAAATATATGAATCATCTAAGGAGGCAAGCCAAAACTATGCTATTACTGCTCAGAGTGACACTGCACACGCGCAAGATTCGTATTCTAATTTTTGTATCGGTAAAAATAAGGTTGTAGTTGTGAAGAAAGTGCGTAATATTTTGATAATTTTTAAAATTGGTGAGCTTGTTATTCATATCGTATTTGCATATCATTCAGTACAATTGATACATTATGCTTTTTAAGATCCCATTTCAAAAATTTGTAACAATACCACAGACTGAATAGTAATATTTATGTTTTTTTTGTGATGTAAATAAATAAGATGTACCTTTTTTGTGATTCTTCAAATACTGTTATAATTTATAATTTACTAATTATTTTTTGTGACATTTACATTCTCTAACAAAATTGGCAAATAAAACAAAGAAATACCCGTGTTTTTTTTTCTAAAATTTCTACTACCGGTATTAAAACCGGTATCCTGGTATTAAGATCTAAAATATACCGAATACCGGTATTAAACTTTTGATCCGATATTGCAATCCCTAGTTATAACGTAAGTGGATTTTTAGAGACAGGGTAGCCAGACAGAGTATAAATAGCTGTTGCTTGCCGAAACTGAGTTAATATTACTCTAGCTATTGAAAACTTCACTTGCCCGTGAACGAGTGATTGCTTGCGGATAACCTTTATTATTACGTACTTGTATTTTTACGTACTAATAGTTGTGACTGAGTGCTTGAGAAGGTGTGAGAACCTTCTGGAACTTATTGTGAGAATTTTATTGCTGTATTCTCAGGATTGTTTTTCGACACTGAATTTCATCGCTGTTGAACAACTGCTTTGTTCTTTGGGCTGTTCACATGAAATCCACTAACACCGCTCTACGCAACATTATTGTCTTAATACAATCCCGAAGGGGGGGATGAGGGACTAGGAGGTATTATACGGGTAAAATAAATGCCGTTTTTGAAATTTTAGACCTACAGACTTGAAGTTTGGAAAATATATTTTCTGTTGAGTAAAGATACACTAAGCACTGGCTGGGCAAACATTCACCGCAAGGTGGTTAAGGGGATGGTATAGATAAAAATTTCAGTTTTTGAGCTTTTAAATCTACAGCCGTGAAATTTTGTGATCATGTTTCTTTTGTTGACGCTAGGAAAGGATCCTACGTTAATCCACTCACAAAGAGAGTTACATGGGTTTAAAAGAGCATTATAAATAAAAATTCACGTTTTGAAATATTAAACCTATAGACTTAAAATTTGGCAAACAAGTTTTCTTTCTTCAGGAGAAATCCTGTAAGAAAAGGTTTGCAGAAATCGTCTCCCAAGTCGAGTTACCAGCTGTTGCGAGGGCATTACAGATAAAAATTCCATTTCTTAACTATAAATCTAACAGTCTTGAAATTTGGTAAATGTGGTCCTTTTCTGGAGTACAAATCCGCCATGAACAAGTTTTGAGGAAATCGACTCCCTAGGATGTATACGAGGTGAATAAATAACAAAAATTCCCTTTATGAAATATTAAGCCTACAGATTTGGAATATGATAAGAATGTTTCTTTTGTAGATTATTGATCCACTAAAAACGTATTTATTGAAAATCGATTCACAAGTGGTGTTGTTAGGGGTTGTAGGGGGGGGAGTGTAGATAAAAGTTCGAGTTTTTTGAAATATTAGACTTTGGTAAGCATATCTCATTTGTTAAGTAATAATTCACTAAGAACAGGTTTTACGAAAATCGACTCTCATGGTGCTTGGGGGGGCATATATATATACACATAAAAATTCCGTTTTTTAACTATTAGACTTGCATACTAGAAATTTGGTAAGCATGTTTATTTTGTGAAGTAGTTATCCACTAAAAATGGGTTTTATGGAAATCTACTTTGAGGGAGGGGGTACTTGAGCGTAAAAGATAATTATTTTTCCGTCTTGGAAATTCAATTTCTGTTTTTTTTTTAAAAAAAATTAAGAGGCAAGTGCTATAAGAATGTTTTTCAATGAAATTTAATACTTAATGCTAAGACAAAAACATAGGTAATTTATATATATAAACAATATATATAATCATACAACATCATGAAATACACAGCGTAACGGGCTGGTAAAATAGGTATTTGTGTAAAGGTATATTGCGTAAATGAGGTATTTTCTAAACCTGAGAGTTTCATATTTATACAACTCATTTGATCTAATATTGTGTGTGTGCGTTCTACCTGAAACTCTCTACTTTATATTTTGTAAAGATTATATTTGATTTAGTGTTTTGATATATTTAATCCTAACTTTTTCCTTATTAATAAAGAAACTGAATGAAAATAATTTGTTTCATATTTATAAAATTTTCAATTCGAATTGAAGCGAAAAAACGTGTCTACATTACATATAATTCTTTTTCTTGTTATTAATTGGTAAGCGGAAATATTTAAGGTTTATTCCTTTTTCAGAAACGCTTACTTGTGAGTATTTCTTGCAAGATTCATTACGAGAAGCTTTCAGCTTTCATCATCATTTCTTTTAAATGTACAGCTCGAAGCATACCTTCTTTGGAATGGGTTATGAGATTGGTTTTGGTATTGCTTCTAAGCCATAATCATTTCCTTTCCTTAATATTTCAGAATCCAATGGAAATACAGGATATTTCCGATGAAGGTTTATGCTTCTATTTAAGCTAAACTAAGTTTTTACTTAATGAAATCACATCAAAAGAAAATCGAAGATGAAATGTTGTTTATGTAAAGCTCTTTGTTGATGAATGAAGTTGCTACTATTTATAGCTTTCCTTTTTCGTGTTTTATAAACAAGTACAAAAAAAAATTAAGATTCTCAATAAAGATGTTTTGGGAAATGTTCCATTTGTAACATTTTCTAAAGAAATATATACTTTTCAAATATCTAGGGCATCGGGGAATTTTCGATAGAGCCCCATTTTTGAAGATTTTTTTCTTTTATAAAAAATAAGTTTTTCACTTACATTCAGCTTTTAAACAATTTTAAGTAATAGGAATTTGTTAGTTTCAACTTAATAAGAAAGAATGTGCGAGCGGGTACACTAAGGTACACATATTAGTAAGGTAAGGGCACATTTATACAATACCAATATATTCGAAAGGGTTTTGAATTGGTGTATTCGTACTGCCGCGTTGGTAATGCTGAAGCATCATGACTACTGTGTGATTGGTTTGTGTTGTTCTGCGGTTCAAACAAAACACAGAAATTTCTAATGTAAGTACAATACCTAATTCTTCAAATTGGGGTTGCTGTTATATTTCAGTTATCCTACTTATGATTTAACATGAAAAATTAATTTTAAGTGAACATGAAAATTAATTAATTTTACATGAAACCCCTATAAATGGCTGCAATCTTATGTGAGTGTAGTATCCATTGGCTGAAGAGCGAGTGGTTTCGTTCTTTCTCCTTTCAACAGTAATAATGCCAAATATTGAATAATGTCACCAGAAAAGGGTAATATGGGCAGTAATATTAAGGTTAATATGGGCAGTATTATTAAGGGTAATATGGGCAGTAATATTAAGAGTAAAATGGGCTGTACTGATATTTGATGAAGTAATGCTTCCCAATTCTACAACTGGACAATCCTCTCGTCCTACACGTCATTTGAGTTCTTCCTTTCACAAACCTCTTCTTTATAGTAACTTTGTTTAAGTTATACTATTCAATTCTTGCAGTCAGCAGGCTCAGTTATTGAGGAGCTGAGTTCAACACTGAAAACAACCTGTGGAAATCGAAGAAGACGCAAGAGAGCTGACATGTGTAGAAGGTCTGGCCTCTACGAAAAAGAGAGTTGTCAATGGAGATCGTAGAGAAGGTGTAGAGGCAAGACGTGAGCAACAGAAAGTGCCAACAAACACAATATATCCTGCATTTGTCCTATTTGTGGTGTTAACTATTAAGAGATGAAAATCAAGAACAGGAATAGGTGCCTGGTTCCTTGAGAAATGTGTCGAGTTAGTTGGTGACTCCTATTATAATGAGTGTAACGTATGATACAGGAACAAGTTCTCTTCAAATGTTGGTTTTCTTAAAGGTTGTAATAATTTGTGTTATTTTAATAATGTATCTAACTTTCAACATTTAATTATTTTTAATTTGCTAGAAACAATCTTGGACATTTTTTTTCTGATTCAATTTGTTCAATAACAAAGATTTAAATTTACTTCTTATCATTTATCAAACATGTAATTAGTGTAAAAATGCATTTCCGTTTGAAAAAGGTAAATTAAGAGATGCCAGTTTCTCTTATCTTTTTTATAATGCAAGCTGCTCATATTTCTGGCATTTGTGCCCATATTACTAAGGCAGTGCTTCTCAAACTTTTAATACTGGCGCCCCCTTTTCAATCACAACTTTATCGCACCCCCCTATATACATTAATAATGTACTGAATGCAATAATAATGCACCTTTTTTTACGCTAAAGCAATAATCTTAATTATAAACGTACAAATTCATGACATAGTATTAAATTTTGTATATGTTGCTTTTAACAAAAAAATAAGTAATAGGATAATTAATATGTTATTTTTCCTTTCTCTAATTTTTAAATTGAAACATATTGCAAATGCGTGACTGCTTAGAAGACAAAATATAGATATCAGCTTTTCTTTTTAGAAAGAACTCAGTGGGTCAATTTCTAATCATAAGCATTCCTTTGAAAAAAAATTTGCTGTGTAAGACAAGCCCATGGAAGTCGCTAATACTTATTAAACTTGTTCTTAATTTAGCATTAATTAATTAGTTATAAAAAATACTCTGTACAGCAGTGATACATTAAAAGTATACCGGCTGAAGTGCCCGCTCTTTGCACGAGTTCATTTATAAGAAAATAAAACATTATTGATATAATCGCTGAATTCTAAGGAGAGTAAAGCCAAGTGCGCGACAATGTTTACAAAAATGTAAAATGATTTTTTTAAGTGATTGCTCAAATTATAATTAGTTTTAAGCGAACTGTAATTTTAAGCCTCACAGAATTAGCATTTAGAATTAATGTTGAATAATGAACAATAATATATAAAATTCCGATGAAAATAATTGTATTATTTTAATATTTAAAGTGAAAAGACTTCAACATGTTTTAACCCTGGAGCAGGCAAGCACTCGATACTAATGGTCGAGTGGGGTTATTATGAGTCACCCCAGTCCTTTTTTTATAATTATTTTTATAGTACACAATAAAAATCGTAATTACAGTGAATAATTTAACTAAGAGAAAATATACTCACCTACTTTCAAGGATAAAGAAGATATTTTGGAAAAAAAGTTATCACACCTAGAACTCAGTCAAAACAAGTACCTTAAGATTGTAAAAAACGTTTGTCACTCCCAAAAAGAGGAGATATGTGACAAATATATTTTAGTTCACACGTTAAGACTGTCAAACAGGAGGATAGTGTCAGAGCCATTGGTAACAATTAAACAGTTTTGCCAGAATTACCGATTTCGTGCACTTTTTGTGCTCGGCGTGACAGCTCCGGTTTAAAAGTGTATTTATTACAATATGGATGTTCAAAAAAAAATTATGTAAAACGTTTTTCATTATGCTTTATATGTTTGGGAATAACTCATAGAAATAAATCTTGGCCAAGTAATCCTTCAAAGTGCTCCCTGTGCTTTCCAAAATCATAAAAATATTTACAAGGAAAAAAGCAAGCAAATATTTTACAAGGAGCAGCAGAAATTGTTTATTTACAACTTCCCTAAATTAAGAAACAAATACATAAGAGCAGGGACGTAACTAACCGTACAAGTTCGAAGGTCAAACCGCAGCAAATACATTCTTGCTGCCTACAGCTGATGACAATAATATAACAGTGATGAATTTTTTATCTTCCTAAAAATTCTAAGATAATTTTTTGCCAAAAATATTGTATTTAAATAAAAAATTTTGTCAAAATGTCCTTAAAACAGTTTTATGCATGTATTCTAATCCGTAATAAAAAAAAATCTCTCATCATGGGATTACAGCAAATCAAAAAAAGGTTTTTTATTTGGTTACAGTATCAAAGATAGCTAAAATAAGGTTTTGAAGTAGAAGCTTTTATTTTTTATTATGACGTAATATCGCAGATCCATAAATTATATCATTGTAAATATTTTTTTTTATTATGTCAGAAAGTATTTTGTTTTACTTCATTCCAGTAAATAAATTTTTTTTAATCTTTTTTATTTCGATATGCTCGCGCCCCCAGGGAGGCGCGCTTCACAGTTTGAGAAACACTGACCTAAGGTTTTAGTCAAATATGGGCAATTGTGAAATTTGTTGGAACTTCTTTATACACACAGCAGAGCTAGAGGCTTATTTATATTCTATTAGATAGATCGTACACTAAATTTAGATGCATCTTAAATTCGGGAAAATGGAAAGTGTTTTTTAGTGTAGTATATTTTCAATTAAGAGTTTTGTGGTACCCATATTTACAAAAAGTTTGCCATACTATTATAATTGATCAAATTATTATAACTGTCAATAACTTATTTTTAGAAGGTGTTCGACTACGTTCCGGAACCGTGATTTTGCAAAAGTGTTCAAACGAATATTTTTTTTTCTTAATATTTACTTTCACTTTGATTAGAACACACGTATAAACGGTTTTCTTAGAATATTATTACAATGAAAAATTATTTAAACAATATATTTTGCAAAAAAAAAAATTATCATAGATTACATATTTTCAAAACATTTTCTTTTAAAAAAAAATGCATGCTTCTATAATAATAATATTTTGCCTATATGTTGCTCAGATCTTTGTACAGAGCCTGAACAAGGATTTTTGAAAATTCCCATTATTTTCAGAGTTACTACCAATTGAAATAATAATCGATGTTTTTTGCTTAAATGTTTTCCTTCTGTTGTTGTTGTGTTAAATGTATAAATACACTTCTAAGCTATATATTTTAAAAATCCTAGCCATCGACTTTTTTTTTTGAGCATGTGAATTTACTTTCAAAGAATATCTCAATAAGTAAATAGGAAGAGATAATATTTTTATTAGCTGCTGAATTAATTAATTTATTTGTTTTACATTGTAATTATACACAAATTTATTTAAGTTATATAAATACACATTTTATTCTGGCTGCACTACCCGTTTATCATACTTTTGAATTTTAAAAGTAAAAATAATAAATTTCTCAGTGGTTTAAAAATAACTCTTTTTAATAAAGTTCTCAATCTAACAGAAGATAACATATTCAAAAAATCAAAAATAATTTTTTAAATAAGAGTTCAACTTTTAATAATCTTCTAAATCATTTTGAGGGAACATTTTTTCGATTATTCATTCCAAAAAGCATCGTAATTCTGTTACAAAGAATGAACGAATAAATAGAAAAATTTCTCAAAAAATAGTTCATGGTATCATACTAAGACAGGGCTTCACCGCGTTTTCCTATTAATCCTCTTGGGGAGTCTTTGGGGCCAGCATTGAGTTAATTCACAGCCAACCCTCTCAAAAAAAGAAACCGTGCTATTCAGATTAATTAGTAGATAGTATATAGCGAAGGTTTTGTAAGCGCGAGCAAGAAGGAGAAAGGAAGCTAAGATGCTGAACGCCGTGAGCTGATGGTAAGACATTAAACGTAGAAGCGTAATTATAGAACGGGCTTCAGTGAGTTAAAGAAATTAAGGAAGATAGATTCATAAGATAACTTTGCTAAAAGATAAGTGGTTAGGATTCCAGGCGCCTATTTACTTAGAATTTAGGAATACGTTATATCACTCCTGGTTGCCTTCCTATAGTAAGACTTGTGTTGTTAAATATATTTAGACAATAATAAATAGGATTTATTATATGTAACTTACGTGATCAATCATTTCCTCTCACAAATCTAGGTCACGTAGATGAAGAGATGGTACCCTCAGGCAGGGGGTATCACAATACGACGAAACATACTTCCAATTTAAGCTAAACGACTTTCCTCTCTCAGTTGAGAGAAAAAGTGCGACAACTTATTTACTGATTGTATAGTAATTTTTTAAAAAAATAATTTTACTTATTTATATCACTCTCCCTCTGTTCTTTTTCTAAAAGTTGAAATGTTCATTTCGTACAGCGTATAAATTCCGAGTCGCTTGAATCAATGGGTTTTTGGGTAGAATTTGAAAATAAAGAAGATCATAAATAGATACGTTTCAATGCCATTTTTAAAACATTGCCGAAAATTGGTTAAATAGTTTACATGTTTCAAATGAAGTCAATCTTTATAAAAATATTCGAATCTCTGAGATAAAGTATGAAACTTAATTCTTTAACGCTTCATTTAGGAGCAACGTAGAAATATAAACTAGAATCCGTTCACCATTAAATTAAAAAATGCAAAGCTACTGGCTTCGAGATACATGTCGTCACCCATAGCTTCAGCTATCGAATGTGTAAATCTGATATTTTTGACATTTGTACTATGCTGTTACTCTCCACAAATTTTTCATTTCATTAAAATAGATAAATTAAGCAAATAATACCATAATTTAAAAATTAGTATGGACAACTGCTAAGAACAATAATATGTAAAACATTTTCATTAAAATCAATAAATATAAGAAAAACCTTTAAGCAGAAAAATAAATTGCAACACTATTTAATTTAAAGTTTTTTTTTTTTTTTGAAATAGATTAATCTGAACTTATTGATTATAAAAAGTTTTTTTTCTGAGTTGTAACCAATATGAACATTGGCGATTTTATCCTATTAGAGATTCATTCATTACAACTACAATGACGGAACAGTATTTGGCATATTTTTCAATATGTTGCCATGTCTGGCTTGTGAGAGACTTACACCTGAAGTTTCTCCTTCATCGTCTTGCCTACCTAAGGGTGGGGGAGGAATGAAAGCAGAACCAAAGACATCCATAATAACACAATTATTTATTTACTCAAACACACTAACGAACAACAACTTATTCTCAAATTGAATGTCAAAGAAGTGGCACGAAGAAAACAATGACTATTAAGCAAATAGGCAAAAGTAACTTATTTAACTCAACCTAATCGATCGTATTCAAATGCACTAATTCAACCCAGCAGCAAACACCCATCTTAATCTTCAAATGCGAAAAGTAAACGTTATTCAACCTCACCTGCGTAGAGAATATGTAGCCGCTTCCCCTATCTCCTTCTCTAGAATTACAAAACTCTGACTTTTATATAGTCGAACTAATCTGAATATCCTGGTTTCTTCTTGAGAGGGATGGCTGTGAATTAAACGCGAATGCCAGCCAAAAGATTCCCCAAGAGGAATAGTTGGAAGACTCGTATAGATTCGTCACAGGCTTCACGGTCCTGTTAGCTGATACGTGCTGATAAATAAGCCTAACTTTGATGAAAAAAACATACAATAAGCAGTTTCAGAAGAAATCTTAGTTTATTCCACTCTTTTAGCAACTGAGAAAAAAATGTCTCCAAATTGCTGAAACAGATCTTTTTCGGTATTTTCTCCAAAATATCTTCAATAATTTTCCGAGAGGGTTACATGTGCGGTCTATAAATAGGATCCAAACATCCACACTAATATGTATAAAGAAATCTAAAATTGGAAACAATATTAAAAAAAAATTACATTAGCTTGAAAAAAATTTTTTCCTTATAAATAAAATGAAAAGAAATTACGACATTATCAGAAATTGATGTCAAAAAGCGATATGAAGTAGGAAAATAGTTTAAGTTTTGATCAAACGATCGTCAGCAACGTGAGAACATAATTTGAAAAAAAATTAGATTATTAGCATTAATTTAAATCAAAGACTGCCTAAATCAGACAAATCAAACTACAATTTAATTTAGGATTGTTAAAATAGGTAAAATAGACATAGTTTCGATCTAATTATATAAAAAATGCAAAATGAGAACTGTAAACATAAAACGTATTTCCCCAATTATAACAAAACTATAGAAATAATTCTTTTTAATGGTGTTTTATTCGAAGAAAAATTTAATTCTGCCACAAATAGGGTAAATGAATACAAATAATGATGTAATTATTATGGTAATGGAAATATGTTATGATCTCTCTGAAAAACTACATGAAGAATAATTTGTTGCTTTTGGAAATATACATAATAACGTCATATCTCTGGAACTATAACGAATGACAACAAAGTTAAATTTAAAAACAATCTAAAAGCAGTGTTTCTCAAACTGTGGGGCGCGCCCCCCTGGGGGGCGCGAGCATATCGAAAATAAAAGATTTAAAATAATTTATTTACTAGAATGCAGTAAAACAAAAATACTTTCTGACATAAAAAAAATATACAAACTTACACGGAAATAAATATATATATATATATATATATATATATATATATATATATATATATATTATCTGCGATTTTTACATCATCAAAAATAAAAGCTTCTACTTCAAAAAATCTCATTTTTAGCTACCTTTGATACTATAACCAAATAAAAAACGTTTTATTCAATTTGCTGTAATCCCATGATGAGAGATTTTTTTAGTAAGTTTTCTTTTCAAAGCGAAAATGCTACTCTTCAGAGGAAAGACAAAACCCAGACCCATAAAAAAAAAATTTTTAGGAAGATAAAAAAGTTCATCACTGTTATATATTATTGCTATCAGCTGTAGGCAGAATGTATTTGCTGCGGTTTGACCTTCGAGCTTATACGGTTAGTTGCGTCCCTGCTCTTATGTATTAGTTTTTCATTTAGGGAAGTTTGAAGGATTAGTAAGCCAAGCGTAATGAAAAACGTTTTACATCCTTTTTTGGAACATCCATATTGTAATAAATACATTTTTAATCCGGGAGCGGTCACGCCGAGCACAGAGTGCACGAAATCGGTAATTCTGACAAAACTGTTTAATTGTTACCAATGGCACCGACACTATCCTCCTGTTTGACAATCTTAACGTGAACTAAAATATATTTGTCACATATTTCCCTCTTTTTTGGGAGTGACAGACGTTTTTACAATCTTAAGGTACTTGTTTTGACTGAGTTCTAGGTGTGATAACTTTTATCCGAAATATTTTCTGTGTCCTTGAAAGTAGGTGAGTATATTTTCTCTTAGTTAAATTATTCACTGTAAGTACGATTTTTATTGTGTGTGTACTAAAAAAATAATTATAAAAAAAAAAAGGACTGGGGTGACTCATAATAACCCCACTCGACCATTAGTATCGAATGCTTGCCTGCTCCAGGGTTAAAAGATGTTGAAGCCTTTTCACTTTAAATATTAAAAATATTACAATTATTTTCATGGGAATTTTATATTATTGTTCATTATTCAACATTAATTCTAAATGCTAATTCTGAGGCTTAAAATTACAGTTCGCTTAAAACTAATTATAATTTGAGCAATCACTTAAAAAAATCATTTTACATTTTGTAAACATTGTCGCACACTTGGCTTTACTCTCCTTACAATTAAGCGATTATATCAATAATCTTATTTTCTTATAAATGAACTTGTGCAAAGAGCGGCTACTTCACTCGGTATACTTTGAATGTATCAGTGCTGCACAGAGTATTTTATAACTAATTAATCAATACTAAATTAAGAGCAAGTTTAATAAGTATTAGCGACTTCCATGGGCTTGTCTTACAGAGCAAAGTTTTTCGAAGGAATGCTATATGATTAGAAATTGACCCTCTGAGTTCTTTTTCTACACATTTAGCTGATTTCTATATTTTGTCTTCTAAGCAGCCATTTTTACATTTTGCAATATGTTCCAATTTAAAAAATTAGAAAGGAAAAATAACATAATAATTATCCTATTACTTATTTTTTTTTTTGCTTAAAAGTAACATATACAAAATTTAATACTTATGTCATGAATTTGTACGGTTTATAATAAAGATTATTGCTTTAGCGTCAAAGTGCATTATTATTGCATTCAGTACATTACTAATATATAAGGGGGCGATAAAAATTGTGATTGAAAAGGGGGCGCCAGTATTGAAAGTTTGAGAAGCACTGGTTTAGAGTCAAAGTGCATTATCATTGCATTCAGTACATTATTAATGTATAGGGGGGCGATGAAAATTGTGATCGAAAAGGGGGGCGCCAGGGTTGAAAGTTTGAGAAGTACTGATCTAAAAGGAATTTCGAAACGAACTCTTAGAGGTGCATGTCCTCGGAAACCATAGTTTCACCGCACCAAATTTCCCGTATCTCTCTATCCAAGTTTTTCTCTTGATGTACTACATAACAAACGCACCCTCTCACACACGCACATGCATGTGTGAGAGCATACACCCACGCACACATTCATGTACATTATTTCTTTTATTACTATATAGAGGATAATAAATTTAAGAAAGTAAATTTAAAGACTTCATTTCTCCTTTTTATCAAATTTGATGCTGGTTTAATAGTTAACTTTTCTCACACTCTGCCAAAAATTAAGGCAGTCAATTTCTTTTCAAAAGTAAAAAAAAAATCTAAATATAGGAAATGTACTATATATATATATAAATTAATAATAATAATAATAATTAAACTATTCAGTGGCTAGAATTAATGAACAATCTGAAGCCAACTTTTTGAGAAAGAGTGATAGAAAAAATAATAATAAATTCTAATAAATAATCAACTTTGAGAAAGAGTGATATATAAAATAATAATATAATTATAATAAATAATATATTATATATATATACTTCTGTAAATAGAAACACTTAATTGCCTAAAAAGCTTTGAAACTTCTTATAAGTTAAAAAACAGTAATCACACAGATTTCAGTAAATAATCAGATCAAAAAGTGTACTGATGTATGTCTTCAAATAAAATCTTTTTGCCTCAAATTGTGTTTAATCAAACGAATTTAAATAATGAAATACATAAATAGAAACTGAATACGTGATATATATATATATATATATATATATATATATATATATATATATATATATATATGTAAATTAAATTGATATAAGTTCGAATTATTTTTTTACTTTTGATCTGCTAAAGTATTTTCATAACTTTCTTAACATGTAGTTCCAACTTATCATGTAATTTGACAATGACAAATGCGAACATAATTTTAATTAATTCAATGTAAATGTGCATTAATTAAACTAACTCAAATCAAATTTCATGAAAGATCAAACACTAAATAACATAAATATATATTCCTATTGTTTTATCTTTTATTCCTGAAAATTTTATTTTGCAAATGCTGCTTTAAAATACAGCAGTTTCTATTTGAAAGAAGATATAATTTAAAAGAACATATTCGTATTATTTCAAAGCAGATCTATTATTCCATGATTCTAATGGTAATTGACAAATTTAAGGTCCACCCACTTAAAAAAACAAATTTATAACTAGTGTAGAGCCCATATTCACGGGCATCATGTGGCACGCATGCCATAAGTTGTCTGACCCTTAGACTATAATACAAAAATTTTCGGTTATAAATCTAAGATTATAGACTTTATATATATATTTAGTTGCGGTATTATACACTTCGAAATTATTTTTAAAAAAGTCATTAGTATACAAAGAACCTTTGTACATCAATCATTTCAAATGAAACACAAGTTTAGTTTTACTTACAATATTCTATTAAGTTTAAACATAAGGGTATTCTTAATTTCATGAATCAAATTATGGATACAAATTAATTAAATTATGGCTAAGTCCTGCATTTTAAAACATAACTTTTGTAATTGGATTTTAGGTTTTTAAAATAAACTAGTGAGCTATATATATATCTTTTTAATTTTTTTAATACAAAATGTACTTGAGAAAAATTTTCAGTAAATATTTTATTTATTGTTGATTAGAGAGAGGGTATACCTCTATTGTACAAATAATACAACTCTTCATACTCATTGCTGAAATTATAAAAATATTATGAACATGTATTACGTAGTTATATGTATTTGTTCTTTTTTCCCAAAATTCGCTCTTGGCTCACCTTCTTCAGTTAAATTCATCACTGAAGCTCCATTGTCAATCACTTCATTGATAAAAGCCTCAGATTTTGATAACCTTCAGCTCATGCAGATTCATGGAAAATTTTTTTGCTAATAAGTCTTCGTATCTCTTTGTATCGATTTCGGTCCAGGCAATCGTTGCGATTTTTTTTCTGCGAGAACTTGCAATAATGTACTATCGCGACTGTATTGGTGACATTATATGAAACGAGGCACATGATTGCCAGTTCAGCACATACGATACATGGAAGATTGGAGCAGCCATCATGGTAAGTTATCTTGAGTGTTGGCATAGTTGAGACAGTTCAGAATAAATTTATTACAGTATCACAAAAAGCCTTTTTATATATATAGAGATTTTAGTTATAATTACTATTATATTTTTCAAAGGGTTATTATATTAATATAAATACAACTCCATTGGTAAAATCATCAATAAAAGAAAGAAATACGGAAAATTCTAATTTAAAATGTAAACACGAAAATAGGATTGGAAGTATGAGAACTAAGAGATACCAGAGAGAGAATTATGCTTCAACAAATAAGAAGTAAATGCTATATTTTATATACATTTCTTGGGATTCTTGGTATTATACAGTTATATATATATATACATATATACAATGAAAACATCTTTAGAATTTTTAAAAACAAGTCGCATTATGATTCGATAGGAAAGGAAATTGAAAATATAATGAACGCTCAGTCAAATCAAATAACAAATCTAGTTTTGGGAAGATTCATTTTTATGCAAAATTGTGATCACACTGAAGAGGCAGCATCATAATATTATTATACAATCGAGTTTAATTACAAATTCAAATTAAAGCAATGTACTAGTTACGCCAAAGAATAGAATACAGAGTAGCAACATAGCAAAAAAATTAAATGCATATAGTTTGAAACGAAGCAGTTTCTGAGTGGTATGGAGATTCTTTTAATTGACTCAAAACAAGTCATTCAAAAAAAGAAAGTCTCCCTTTATTTTTTGACAAGAAATATGTTTATCTTATTCAAACTGACTTTCGTTAAGGTAGCATTTCAAAAATACATTTCTTGCTTGGTTTTAAACTTTTCAGTTCAAAAATCTTTTCAGAAAATAAAAGTTGTGACTTTAATAGGATCAGTTATGCAATGTATACTCTTTAATTAGTAAAGAAAACAGATAAAACATTATCATGTATTTTAAATAATTAGTACATCCGATTTGTCATGATCACGAATTTGTGGCTAGCTGTATTTCGATTTAGTTACAGTTGAGCTCTAATACCAAGACCAATCCCTCTGCACCAACCGTGCAGACGGGCTCAAATACGTTAAGGTATCCGACTACGTTCGGAACAGTGATTTTGCAAAATCATATAAATGGATAATATTCATGATATTTAATGTCAATTAGATTAGAAAACATATATAAAATGTTTTTAAGAATATTATTACAACAAAAAATTATTTAAGTACAATATTTTTACAAAAAAACGAACATAGAATGACCAATTTTCAAACCGTTCTCCTTTTATGAAAAATGCTTCTATTATAATAATATTTTGCTTGTATATAACTCAGATTTCTGTGCAGAGATGGAATTAGAGTTTTTGAAATATATAACTTTGAAGTGGATTTATCTATATTTTACTACAGCAGAGGGGAGAAATTTTAAGAATAAAAACGCCGATAATTATTTACCTAGGTCTGAAAAAAATGTGAACTTTTCAAAAATCCTAGTTCGGACTCTCGAGAAGCTTTTACTTTATATAAGCAAAATATTATTATTATAGAAGTTTTTTATATAAAAGGAGAACATTTCGAAAAAAAAATTACTCTATGGCCTATACACATATGGGTCTATACACATACATCTAAGTAAACTTTTTTTGCCAAAATATTGTATTTAAATATATTTTTTGTCATAATGTCCTTAAAACATTTTTATGCATATATTGTAATCTAAGTGAATCTAAATATCATGAAAACTATCCATTTATGCGCTTTCTTAAAATCACGATTCCGAACGTAGTTGGATATCTCAAACTGTCACTGCTCAAAATCATCCCTTTGCATGGTGTAGAAATTTTGACAATGATGTGCTAGATAGGGTGTCCTCCTTGTCCCTTGACCATGGCTCGAAATTCACTTGTCTGTAATTCTGATAGTCCTTATCTAACTTCAAAATGTGACAGTAATGAAACAATCAATATAATCAAACATGTTTTTTTAAAATAAATAATTACTTAAACTAACTTAAAATAATTTTTAATCTTTTAATAAATGTTAATTGTATTTCAAATGATACATTTTTTTATTTAAATTAAAACTCATATCTTCAAATTATAAGTGAAACGAAGTAAAATTACTTTAATATAAAAATTTCTTTCAGTCCTTAAATGTTCAAAAATTGGTCAGTCATTGGTTAATCAGTTAAAAAATATCGCACATTGTGACTGAAAACAGTATCAATAATGTGTTGAGCTAATTTTCAAAGTAGTATGAATTTATTTTTGCGATTTTATTGTAATATAATTTTTTTTGCTTTGTTTCTAACTTATGGGATAATTTGTCCATAATTTCCTTTTTTTAAATTAAAACCATACATGAAAACAAACACAGAACATTTTCGATCGTTGTTTTATTTCCCAAGTGATTAAAGGTACTTTTTAGATAAAAAAACTCCAAGTTTATCTAAGATATTAAAATGACAATAAGTTAAACAATATGTGTTAATTTGTAGACTAAATTTTAGGATATTAATCTTAAATCTATAGACACAAGAAAATATTCATTTATTTAATATAGATTCTGGCAGATCTTAAAAATCTCAGAATAAACAAATTATATTTGATTCTTTTTCATAGTGCATTATTAAACTCTCATTTAATTAAATGGTTTATTCACCACGAAAGTTCACAAAGACGGAATTTTAAAGGAAGATGTTAGAATGTATTTTTTTAATTTTTTCGAAAAGAAAATTATTAATTCATGTATTATTTTTTGTGTTACTTAAGGAAAAATATTTAAAAGATCTAGACAAAAAAAGAATACCATTTGAAAACAATTATAAAAAGTCCAAAGAAATAATACTGTGAATCCTTAGTTTATAAATGTGCTAATGATCTTTTCAATGTAAGGAAATTTTCTGGAAATTCACAAATTTAAACTGTACGATTTCAAATAATCAAAACTATTAATAAAAAGTAAATTGATTAAGGGGACATAGTACGATTCAATTAACAAAAACTGGTCAAAAGATCAAATGTAATTTTTCTAGCTTAACTCATTCTGCATATAATTTTCTATAATCTAACCAAATATGAAATTTTTAAGTTTAAAAAACTCAGAGTTATGATAACTTTGTAACGGGTCTATCCGTGAACCTTTAACTAATCACATCTTGGGTTAAATTTATTTCTTTTTAACTGTTAGCTCTGTTGCAAACTTTCTCCCGAAGAAGAAGACCTGTATTATGCAAATGCGTTGTTATATTTAAGCGTGGACATTTAGGTACACGAAATTAGTCGAGATCCAGTCGAGAGTTAGTCGACGAGTAGATTCTGGATGGTCAATTATTACTAATTGGTGAATAAGTTATAAGGTTGAGTTTAATGATAACGACCGAAGGTCGTACAATAAATAAGAGAATTACGGTGAATTACACCGTAGAAGTCCAAAGTACTCCAAGAGTAAGTGAAGTGGATTATATTCATATATTAAGTATCCTTTTAGCTGTGTGATTGCTCTTATAATTAGTAGCATTGTGCATTACCTACCCTGAGTTGTTAGATTTAAGTTAGTGAAATAATGAAGTGGAATTTGAACTAGTTATGGCTGATTTTTTTAAAAAAAAATATTCAAATCTCAATGGAAAATAAAAACTTTAAGCTGATTTATTTTAGAAAAAAAAATAAATAACTAATTTGTCTTCATTTAAAAATCTAAGGCTTTTTTTTAATGAGCCAAATGCTTTGATACTTTTTCTAACTATTGCTATTAATACATGCTACAAAATTTAATATGCGTCTTTGAATCAAAGCAATAATTCTTTTTTCAAACCTAATTGAATTTAGAATTCATGCATTTTTTAGGGGATTTTCAATAAGCATTTATAAAAAGTAGTACTTCATGAATATTACTCACGTTATCACAAACCCATGCCAACTTTTGTTAAACATAGTTTCACGTATTTGTAGATCGAATTTCATGTGTGTACGTCAATTTTTATAGGAGGAGTAGCATTTCAAAATAACTTCATAAATTTTAAAATTTTTCCTTTAAAAATTAATTGGTTAGATTTTATTGGTATTTTGAGCACAAAATCTGTTTTACATAATACATACATATAGGAAGCAACTAAAATATTAAAAATCATTAAATCAAAGCATTTTGTGTAAATCGTACCCTGCCCCTTAAAAAAAAAAAGGGAATTAGTTTTTCCAGAAACTACTATTATTAATTGACAAAAAATATTTTTACCATAAACGTCTAGTTATTTTTCTTTTCATCTGAAAGATTTGACATAGTTAATTTGAATAATGTGCCTGAGCATATGAATATATAGAGGAAACAATATTTAAATGCATTCTTAACAATTTTATTTGTTAATTCTCTGAAATGTGGAAATCCATTTATATACTCAGAGTACGACAAGAGTGTAATTTGTTATATTTATTTATTTTAAGAACTATATGTTTTACAAGTAATCTCAAAAGCAATTATTATAAAATGAGCATAAAAAATAAAAAATGATTTCAAATTTTACAAAGATTATTTCAACAAAAAATATTATGGAGGCCTAAAATGAGTTTTGATAAAGTCAACTGCAAAACATTTTATTCGTGAAAAGGAAATAACTCTCCTGAAACATTTAATAATAATTCAGCAAAAAAATTGTTTCACCTCTAGATTTCAGTCATTATATATATATGAAACATTTAATAAAAACAAAAAAAAGAGGAAACTTATTTTTAATTCTTTCATTTTTATACTTAACTATATTCATCCCATTATATATATATATATTACAAATGATTTTTCGGTAAAAAGCAAGTATATTTAGTTTCTCCTGATAATTGCTTAGAAATAAAATATGAATGGACTAATAGAGCTATGATAAGAATGTTTAAATATTATTAAGCGCTTTAGAAATGTAAGCTTACAAAGGAATTAAATAATGTTTGCTCAAAATATCCCTGTGTAAATTGCTCTATCTTTGCATACAAATGATCCAAAATATGTTTTAATATGCAGTAGAAAATGAATAGAGCAGAAATTTTGGAATATTTGAAAGGTGGTTCAAATTATATTTTCTTAATTCTTCTAAATTTGTTATTGAAATAATTTATAAAATAGTATTATTTTCGAGAAAAAATTATCAATGGGTTTTTAAGTCTAAAAATAGGTTTTCTGTTCACACTCAAGATAACATTTAAATAACATTATAAAATAATCAGAAATTTTTTGCATGAACATAACTATCAATTTTCTTCGATAATTAACTAAATCTTGAAATTAGTTGAACAATAATTTACGTTAAATTATTATTTTAATAATTTTATATTAAATTGTTATTATATACCTTAAAGATTTTTAAGAATATATTTGATATTAAATTAAATAAAGTATAAAGAGGGTTTGATAACTTAATGAATTATTTTTTTTATGATGGAACAAGACATGTGTGTTATTTTTCCTGCAGTAAGGCTCTTCTTGCGGGAACAAAGTTCGCTTCCCAGCATGAACATAAAAAAATAAGTTCATGTCAACCATAGAAAATGTGACCATTGTCACCAGATTAGTGATTCTATCACCCTTGAAGAGAAATTTGGCGTGAAATATGATATCGTCAAGGAATCATCGAGAAGGTTTTTGGATCAATCCTTCTAGAAATCACCATCAGGCTGTAGAAGGTACATTTGAAAGAAAGTGCATGTCTGTTGAGAAGTGAGAAAGAGAGACTCTATCTATCTGACTTCCTGCTAGTTCAGGTGTTCTAGGGTGCCGTTTTTGGAACATTTCAAAGTTCATTTATAAAGAGTACGTTTTTGCACTCGATTGTAAATAATCTGTAATGAAAATTCTTCGTGCGTCATTTATTCGTTCTTCTTCAGTAATAAATCTGTTATTCAAATAATTGGAGTCATTGGCTGCTTTTACCCCACACAAATTTGCAACAATAATCATAGTCTCAGGTTCATTATAAATAAACGATAGTATAAAAATGGAACTTCAGAAGTCAATCTGAGTGAATTTTTCACAGGAATATCCCAATAGGTGATTATTATCTCCAGAATTTTGCAACGAGAAGACCAGCATTCAATGATTTTTCTTGATCCGTATTTATGCATAGCTTTGAAGAAATTAAATAAGATCAAAATGAGAAACAAATCAATCCTAAGTACTAGGAGATAAATTGAAGTTGTAAGCATTTCCCGGAAATAGCTTTGAATATCACATAGCTTAGGAATAATTTAGGATATCAATAAACGCCAACCAAGTAACGGAAATATTTGTGAAGTTGCAAAAATAAGAATATATATATACATTTCTTTAATCCATGAATTTTTTTCAACTTCACAAATATTTCCGTTACTTTGTTGGCGTTTATTAACATAAATATGTATTGATAGGATGCTCTTTGGTGAGTTTTTAATGTTTTACACTGTTCATTTGTGAATATACTGGGTTTTTAATTTGAACTTTTGGTTTTTAGATATTTTTTAATTTGAACTTTCGAATTTTTTAGTTAGAAATTTCGAATTTTTAATTTGAACTTTTGGATTTTTTAGTTTGAACTTTCGGATTTTTTAGTTAGAACTTTCGAATTTTTAATTTGAACTTTCGGATTTTTTAATTTGGACTTTCGGATTTTTTGATTTGGACTTTCGAATTTTTTAATTTGAACTTTTGGATTTTTTAATTCGAACTTTCGGGTTTGGGATATTTTTTGGTTTGAACTTTCGGATTTTAAATATTTTTTAGTTTGAACTTTAGGATTTTAGATATTTTTTAATTTGAACTTTTGGATTTCAGATATTTTTATACCTATATATATATATATATATATATATATATATATATATATATATATATATATATATATATATATATATATATATATATACAACTATTTTTCTACCTATACAACTATTTTAAAGATGGGTGCATCATCTTTGGTGTTCGATGGTTCATTTATATTATGCACTAATTTGTTTTAGAATTTTTATATTTTAACGTTATAATATCTTTCAGAATGCGATGGCGAATAGTTTAATTTTTCAAGTTTAATGGTTTAATTTTAACTTTTAAATTTTTAAATTTTTAATTTTTAAATTTTTGAAATTTGGATATTTTCCGATTAACTTACCAAGTTGCAATAGGGGGAAGGTTGGCGCCATCAAACTAGTTTAACCCCACTTATCGGTCCTAAGTCCGAGGTTGCACTTGGATATTTTATAAATTAAAATTTTTTATTTTATAATTTTTAATTTTGTTAGAAAACGATGGAATTTTGTCTTCTATATTCGCCATTAATATTTTGAAATAGGATTTAGTATTATAAGATACGTATATTTAAATTTTTTAATTGATTATTGTGATTGATTGATGATTGATTTTATATATTTTTATATATTTAAATATATATATATATACACATATATATACATATATATATGTATATATATAATATATATATACATATACATATATATATGTATACATATATATATTATATATATATAATATATATATATACATATATATATGTATATATATATGTATATATATATGTATATATATATATATATATATATATATATTTATATATATATATATATATATATATATATATATATATATATATATATATATATATATATATATATATATATTTATATATGTTTCTCAAAATTTTATGACTTATTTAGAGAAAAGAGAGTGATCATATTATTTAAAATTTCTCACTCATAAAAAACTATGGAAAATTATTTTATTCTGAAATGTGACATCTCTAGCACTTTTTCCTTCATCATCTTTCGCCTTTTCTTAGATTCGGGACACATCTTACAGTAACAAGCTTGAGAAACTCGAGAGGGTTTAACGAATTCCTTAGTTAATAAGCTGAACATATAATAACGATCAAAAGGAACGTCTGATGAAACTCATTACCTCCAGTAACGTATATTCAATGAAATGCAGTAATTTATGTGCAATAAAATTTATGAATTTATGTGCAATGAAATTCAGTAATTCATAAGCATTAAAATAAAGAATCATTATTTAAAAGGTCCTATTATCCAGAAAATTTTAGCGTGAAAAATTTGTTATGAAAGAGATGACATAAATAGTTTTTAGCTGACTAAACTACATGAACATAATTTTTTAAATCGTATTCAAATATGTTTTTTTATCTAATGATTAATTATAATGCAAACTATTCAAGATTTTTCATGCTGAATAATTTCAATTTTAGGATATCATTTAAGTACTTCATTACTTAATGGAAGAAGCTGATCCATTTTTTAAGGAATTAAAGGCATTGCTGATAACCTAATTTAAAACATGAGAAAATAAAATCACTTTTATAACGATGATGATTAAGATATTTCGTGATGATTCATAATAATAATCTTTTTTTACTTTCCTATTCAAGGAATGATACTATTCTTGTTTCAATGAGTTTTGTTTTCGATTAATTTTACTTTTATGGAATGTCATGAAGTATTCTTTAGATTCATATGGATTTTATTACTCAAATATAAAATATGTCATCACCTATGATCTTATTTACAAAAAATGAATTAAATTAGATTTCTTGAGTTCAACTTGAACTTAGAACATAACTTTTTAATTGGGCTTGTCATCTTAAAATAAATTTTAATGCTGTTAAGAAGTTCTGGAAACATTTTGTCTTGAGTAAGTATTGGAGAATATTAAGAATTTAAAACGTAAGGCATTAGATATGCAAAAAATGTACTGCTAAATGCTTTACTGAAGAAAAAAAGGGCATTCATTGTGCGAGTGAATAATAAATAAATGTGAAATGATGTTTAGTTATTTTTCGAAGTGTGAATGATGAGAGTTTTTACAAAACGTAGCAATCGAAACTCATTAAATTAAGTAATTAGAAATATTTAAATTTAAGAAAGTTAAATGTACAAATAAATTGGTTCAAACTGTCCGAGTAATCGTAAAAAATAAAAAAGTACTTATTCCATTTTTTAAAAATGTAACAATAATTCTTATACGTGATTTTATTGTGCAAGGTATGTGACGACTCAATCCGCGACCATCTCACTAACAAGTCTCTTGGGGAATTTTTGGTCCTTAAATACTATTTTATTAGAACGCTTCAGCTAAAGAAGAGAATGTGAGCATGGAAATTAAGACTACTATATAAAGTCTGGGATTTCAAGTTAGATAGAGGGAGATAGGATAGGTTGCTAGCGGAGCAGTGATTAATCAAATTTAAAATGTAACGCAGATAACTAGTATTTGATAATCGTAATAATTAAGGTGACGATTTGTCCCTGAGAATTGAATATAGATTAGATATCTAGGAAGGCAGTATACTTGAATCGAAGTAAGTGTTACTCGTAAATAAAGTCTTCTCATATCTCGCGTATATATATATATATATATATATATATATATATATATATATATATATACCTCGTTAATTGTCTTCATAGTGCTTATGTTGGGTGCATCTCTTAATTTTGATTGGTCGAACTTGTATTGTTGTTTGTGTTGCAAATAGACTAAGTGATTTTGAACAAGGCTAGTCTTCCTTCCCTTTCTTCCAGAGCTGTAGGCGTGGAGGCGAGATCCTCACAGGTTTAAGAAGACTACTTATTTCTATGTACATTTCGATAAACTAAATATTTTAGTGAAATTGTGGCTACATATAAATGTCTTTATCATCTTAAAATATGTTCCATTCTATTATTATTTATTTTAACATACTATTTAACACCGTTGTATATTAATAATTAAAACAACAATTGAACTTTACTGAAATATTAGTGTATATATTCTACAAATTTAAGACATCAAAGATAATATTTGAATCAAATAGCACAAATCAAAGAACATTATTAATGAATTATTATCAGAATGGTATATTTAAAAAGTACGAGAACTAAAGGATTTTAGTTTCCGTGAACATTTCTATGATCATTTAGTAACTATGTTTTTACAAATGTAATAATATTCAACTTCTCTAAATAAATTAAGAAATTAGATAATTAAAATTATTTCAGGTGTACTTAAATTATTTTATTGTGTGTAAAATGAATTGTCTCTTTCTTACATGAATGTGATAATATTTATTAAGGACAAATATATACGTATTTCACTGCTTTTTTGTTTCAGTTTTCTTACTGATAAAAAGAAGAAATTTCGAAACCTACTTACTTCCGAAAATTAAAAAAGCATGTTTGTTTACCAAATTATAACACAAACAATTCTTTAAAATATGTTTAATTCCCCTTTTCATATTTTACGCAAACATTTAAAAAGGCACCTTCTCCTATTGAGATTGTTTGTATAACCATCAGGAATTCGCTTCCCTATTCCATACATCAAATAATTTTTTCGTCAATAAAAGAATGCTGACATCTACGAAAGAGGGGAAGGAATAATTTTCACTCGTTTACTGTCTTGCATTTCTTTCGCTTTGTTTATTTAGAAGCAAGGTAATCATACTTATCCTAAATTTTAATTTAAGAAGCACTCTCTCGGAGAAACACCCAATAAATTAAAAATTTGCGGCAAAGTGTAGATGAGAAACTCTCCTACGTGGAGAATTAGGAGTAAAAATGTGTTATAAAATGCAGTTTTCTGTTCAAGTAATATCCATCAACAAAGGTCAAGTATATCTTCAAGTTGAAACGTATCAAACTTCTCTTATCGTAATGCATTTATCCAGGTGCTTTTGGAAAATTTAAGAATAGAAAAATAGTTTTAGTGGAACGTGGTGGATTTAAAAAGGCGAATTTCCTCTAAAGTATCTTACATGTCGTCAAATGTATGATATTATGTTAATAAATATAATCCCGCATTTAAAAGCATTAATCTTTGCAAATAAATTTTTAGGTCGCGAAATATATAGTTAATTATTCTAGAATAATAGTGTTTTAAATGTGTAAAATAAAATAAAATTTCTCAGTAAGAAAAGAAAGTTACAAAAATGAAAGGCCTACTCAATGAAACCACGAGAAGACTGATAAACATGGTTACATAGAATAATTCTTAAATCCAACTCTCCCTTAAAAACATTAGATTTAAGTATTTTCCTTCAGATGACGATTATTTTATACATCTTGATACATGAAAACTTGTTATTGCTTTACTGTTTTCCTCTTAAGAAGAATTTCAACAATATCTAAGTATATGTAATATATATATAAACTTCATTTCAATTCTAAATAACATTTTTAAACTCCATCGTAATAAAGCAGGGGGGCAGACTTTTCCAGGGTACGAGCTACTTTTAATGTTTTTAATGTAGTATTGCGGTCCACCGAGTGGTGTTAATGTGACTATTCTGTGTTAAAATTGTATGTTTCCTTTTCTTAACACTTGTTTTCGACATTGTATACCTCTTTTGAAATATATATATTTATGACAGATTACAATTTTTACTACAAAAAACACAACTCAAAAATCTCAAGTTGAATGCATGAACAATTGCGAGCGACTGCTAGACGGTGGAACGTGAACGTATTCAATGTAACGAACTTACATGAACAGATGAATCTTCAACCAACGTATATGCTTTTTTGTTCGCTGTCGAATCCTGCGCTATCACAGGACACAAAAACCCAAATCCATGGAAGCGCGTAGTGTGGGTTAATGTCTCAATAACCAATCCCGTGCTTTCGTGGGAAGTGCTTTCATGAACATTTATTCTCCCCTTCAGTCAGGTGTGGAGAAAAACAAATTCATACAGCTGGCATCACAGTTATCGTTTTACCCACTACAGTGGCAGTGAACGTGTTAAGCGTCATTGTGCGCTTCCAACGCAAGTACATGTGACGTCAACACATTTATCGAAAGATTGTGAAAAGACGAATCTCCATTCAAGCTGGCGTCGGTGTTCCATAAGTATCGTTGTTTTAGTATACGTGTCTTAGATCTTAATAAAGGCGATCCCCCCAAATTGTCTTGGTACACCGGTTGATCCCGATCAACTTAATGTCCATCCCTGTTATAAAGGATATGTTTCTTGTTCTTATGAAAATGTATACTAAATATTAATGAAATAAATTAATAAAGCATGAAAAATATAACTTAGTCAATTCAACTAGTTTTAAAAGAAACCTTTATTTTTCATAATGGCTTTTATTACCAGCTTATTAGGCAATCGCATGGATCAGCCAGTAATTGTCTGGCTAATATATCTACAGTTCTGTGAAAAAGAGAATATGGATACTAATTCAAATTATATTTATAGATACATAGGTAACACTTTTTTTCTTTTAGTATTAATTGTTATCCATAATGTATCTGAATTTAATAAAAACCACTCTTGATACAAATATTGCAGACTTTCTAGATTTACAAGTAAAAATTGAAAATAATTTTTTTAGAAGTAATGTTTATGAGAAAAAAGAAGCATTTAAATTTAACATTATTTCTGTGTCTTTTTGGTCAAGCAATCCCGCACACCAATTTTTATAAATATAATTCTAAATTATGTACAAAAGAAATAATAGTTTGGTTCCTGACTAAATAGAAAAACATAATTACAAGAAGTTTTTTAAATGCTGTTTGGATCCTAATTACCCAGCTAATTTCTATATAAATATCTCTCCAAAAATAAAAAAAATATATTGTAAATAATAGATTATCATTATTTTTTTATAGTCTTCACTTTTAATATTTACATTCGGTCTTAGATAAATTTTGTTAGCTCCAAAATTATTATACCAATAGCTCCATAGATACACAAATAGCTTTCTTCTTTTTTTAAAGGCAGAACAAAAATATATTTATATGGTTTCCACTTTCTATTTTTTAAAATTTTATGAGTACGAAATATAGGTAAGTTCTTGAATTTATGCTTTCTCTTCTTAAGTGTATCTTTTTGCTATGATTTACATTTATATAATGTTCATTCATTTTGCTTAATAGCGTAATGTTTGCTTACACAGTTGACTTTTTCTTCATTCTTCTGTTTAAAAGTGAAAAATCCCAGATAGTGTGGATCCAGATGCTGTAGCACAACCTGTCGCTATTAAAGAAGAAAAGGGTCTATCTAGAGACTCATTTAATGTACCGCTAATTTTTGCCGAGGTTGAAATTGAAGAAGAAAAACCAAAATTGTGCTCAAGAGAAAACTAAAAAAATTAAGCAGAATGACAATTGCCGAATTCGAATGAAAAATTAATTTAAAAGCCTCAAGCAACATTATACTTATGCCCGCTGCACTGGTGTTTTGAACTTAAATATTCGCAGGATAAAAGTGGAATAGGGAAACTTGCTTGGAAACTGCCGGATTTTATTAAGCGAGTTGGTATTATGAAGGTGCGGTGATCATTGCGGGAAAGAGTATCGCAAGACAACGAAAGTCAAGATGAGGAAACGAGTTCGACTTAAATTGAAAACACGCGACAAACATCTCGCGGGACGTTTGTGTGAAAAGTTAGGGGTGAAACCCGACCCCCAGACCTTGTGGTCTTTGATCCAGCGTGGATGGAGAAACGGGGACTGGACACTTGCTTTCCCCCCTACCCAAGTGAACATTTTAAAACGTGGATGGAGAAACGGGGACTGGACACTTGCTTTCCCCCCTACCCAAGTGAACATTTTTTAACCCCGGACATTTTATGAAGGTAAAACCAATCCTTTTTTTAGGTTGGATATTGATAATTCATGGTGTATCCGTATGATTTAAGTATTTAGCGCGTTGTTTACAGGTATACTCTTAGAATTACACTGGTGTGCAAAACTGAAGCAACAGGTGGGTATATTGCCATAACTTCACGAAATATCATCTGAGAGACATGAAATTCAGAAATGAATGTACGTAAAGGATGACGAAGGCATCGGCGCTAAAAAAGGAATACAATGCATACGGTATGGAATCAAACAAAAACAAGCTTTATTAAACGCATAGAATCGTGTCTCATGATTGTCTATCCAACAGGAAGAACAACAAGCAGATGTTCCTTAATATGGTATATGCCCTCCCTTCACTACAATGGTTGCTTCGCCGCACTGTCTCCGCATACTCAGAACCAGCTGGTGCAACATTTCTTGCGGTAGGAGTGCCCATTCCTCAATCAGTATTTGTTTGAGTTGTTGGGTGTTCTCCGGATGATGTAAGCGTGCTGCAATACGTCTCCCCAAAGCATCCTACACATGTTCGATGGGATTTAAATCTGAGGAGTACGCTGGCCAATCCATTCGAGTGATATCTTCACTTTCCAGCAGCTCCTCAACAGCAACAGTCTGATGTGACCGTGCATTGTCATCCATAAAAATGAAGTCTGGGCCAATGGCACCTCGAAACATACGCCCATGGGGAAGAAGTATCTCCTCACAATAGCGATCCCCGGTTACAGACCCTCTGTCGAAAATGTGGAGCTCAGTTTGCCCGTTCAACATAATGTCTCCCCAGACAAGAACTCCAGGATCACCATAACGGTGTATTTCCTTGATGTTACTGGGATAAAACCGGGTCCCTATCTCTCTCCAAATCAAAACGCGTTGAGAATAGCTTCTGGTACTGAACCGACTCTCATTCTTAAAGAGGACACGATTCCATTGATCAGTTGTCCAGTTTTTGTGCTCTCTGCACCACTTTAAACGGTGGCGTCGGTGGCCAACTTTCAACGGGAGGCACTGTTCAGGATGGCGGGTGAATAGGCCCCCTTCGTGAAGGCCTCTGGCCACAGTAAACCGCGACACTTGTAGCCCCGTTTCCGTAGAGAGTTGCTGAGCAATTGCGCTTGCTGACTTCTGTCGGCCTCTTTTCGCCTGTAGGATGATATATCAGTCATCCCCTGCAGTTGTCGTCCTCGGGCGGCCACCACCAACCTCATTAACAGCTGTACCTGTGGTTTGGAACGCTTCCTAAGCGCGTGAAACGACACTTTTGTTGATTTCGAACTCTGCAGCTACACTGGTGACACTACGCCCCTCCTCCAGCTTTCCGATCATTCTTCCACGTGTGAAGTCATTCATATGTTGCCATATTTCACGAACTGACTCACTGGCACTTGCAGCGAATACGTTGAATTGCGTCTCCATCCTTCATTTTATTCTACTGTTGAGCAGCGGGCGCCGACATCACGCGTTTTGCTTACGCTCACGTCGCTTCTGACGTTTCATTCCTGATATTTGCATGCGCATGACGTTTCTACTGACTTACGTATTCACTGTACTGATCTCCAGACATCCTTTTCTGCAATTTCATGGCTATCTACTAAATTTATACATTGTTGCGTAAGTTTTGCACTCCAGTGTAATTCGAGAATGTTATTTGTGAGAACTTGAAATTCATAGTGAGATAATTTTAGATTGTTATTTACTATCTCTGAATATAGAGAGTGAGGAAAAGTTAAGAGAACATTGTTTGTACCAATGATTTTAATTCTTTTCTAACCTATTGTTTACTTAGATTTGGTGAATTTTTCCATGTGTATTTATTTGTATGTAAACTGTATTTTCTTTAGTGTTTAACATTTTTAGCATAGTTCTTGGTAATACCTTTTATGTGAATATGTTGATTTTTTTGGTTTACTTATATGTTTTGGTATAGAGTAATCCATATTTGTGTGTGTGATTTACCAGTAATTGTACTGCTGTGTATATGTAGTTAGGTAGCTTAAGAAAAGGTTCGCAACAGCAGTCAGGTTTTGGTTTCAGATTTATGCTCAATTTGCAATTAACCATAATCTTGACGGTGACGTGTAGTGTCTGAGACTACTGTTGGCGCGAATCGGCGCGATTTCGGAAGGGTTGCTGTGTTTTAGAAAGAGGAAAGGGTTTCTTTTGACCCGGGAGAGTACGGTCAGGGAAGAGAGAAAGTCCCTTGCTTTTGTAAGCGCGAGGCGCTGAACAGTTTTGAGCCGAAGGAAATGGAATTCTTTCGGTGAGAACCGGTGTGCAGTTTGCTGTACCAGGAATAGAGTTTCTTGGGAGTGTTTTATCACGGAGGACTATGTTTAAATTGATTGATTTGAGAAACGACGGACATTGTAGTTGGATTGTTATTTGATTAAAGTGATAATCAAGAGAATTGTATCTAATCAAGAAAACTATATTTAATCAAGAGAATTATGTGTATTAGTTGATTATATGGATAAGTATTTAAGAAAGTAATAAATACTTTACATAGAACAAAATAAGTTTTGTAGATCAAAAGACATGCTACATGGTATGAAGATTTTAATTCATAATCAATTGTACATGGCTTTACAATTTTTTTGATAATCCTAATGCATATGCAGTGACATCAAATGTAACTATGTTACGCTTAATATATATATTAGGTCGTCAGTATTTTGTAAAAAATATTTCTGATTAAAATATGTTCACTTAATTTTGACAACGAAATTTGTAAAAAGGAAGTGGGATACATTGAGGAATAATGAGCTAATTAAAATTTTTCACATAAGGGCGCATTTTTAATTGCAGATACTTTTTATTGTAACATGTGTTTTCCAACTTTGCATATAAATTATCTACTTTTTTCTCTTAAAAAGCTCATTAGGTGTTCGTTATCACTGTTGCCGAAATTTTTTTGTTAGTTAATAAAAAACTTTGATATGGACATTACTAAGATTAGTGTAATAATATTCCGTATTTTGTTAATCTCAGAAGAAATACGAACATTTCCTTATTTTCAACGCATTATTAAAATAAAGATGAAATTAATGAATTTTTTGCTTTCTTTTATCGCGCTAATAACAGGATATGTAGTAAAAGAAATATTCCATGCATCAAACTTAATTTTAATGATAACTGTTCTAATGAGCGTACATATTTATATGTAGTTTTTAATAATCTTGACTAGATACAGAAATAAATTGAACATTAAATATAAAAAAAGCATAATGATATTAGAAACTTAAAAAAGATGGACGTTGCTTTATTATAAACATTACTGATTGAGGACAGCTTTTAGTTTGATTTAAAAGTAGGGTTTAGTGAGTTTTATGGCCAGATAACCTTCTCCTTTTCTGCTTATAATACTTATCGAAATACTGTTGAAAATAATATATAGAAGTCCGAAGTCCATTATAAGTAAAAAGGTAACTTATACCTAAAGTTGCGTTTAAAAATGCTTAGATCATGATGAATCAATGAAGTATAAGCAAGTTATTGCCAGAATCAAGATCCAAATACAGATTCAAAAATAGAAATATAAAAGTCGTATTGTGACATAGCAATAAGTATAAAATTATTTATTTTGAAATAATTGTAAAAGAAGTATATTAAGTTAAAAAAAATATTAAAATTACAAAAGTAAAATTTGTATATATGCATAATATATGCACATCTATATATATATTCATATATGTTTATACACACAAACACATACATATTAGGGTTTTTTTCCCTGGAACCCAGGATCCCGGGAGATTATAAGATTTTCATACTTTTTGTATTCTCAGGAATGACATTGAGCTGAAATAATCTGAAATAGCTAGTTTTGAATTGACTGTGGATTTCTACCTTCCGATGTAAATTTTAGCTGACCACATTATTGCAATTTGCAATACTTGGAAGAGGAAATATGTCATTTGAACCTCCAGCAGTGAGGTAAGAGAAAGTACAGCTAAGGAGAATTTTTGCAGCTTGTCATAGGAGAGAGTAAATGTACGGAATTATGTCCTGGTCAATTTCTGTTTGTTTGTGGAACATTTCTTCGTTATCAAAAACTATTTTTTTTAAAGGAAAATCATTTCATAGCATGACTATTCTGATAAAGTTCGGATATCTTAATTTACATTGATAACGTAAGTACTTTTGCTTAAAACTGTTATTTATTAAATTTTTTTTTGTATTTATTATAAACTATTTAATTGAACCAGCAGTTTGAAGAAAGGAATGAACCCACATAAACTGTATGTTTATGGAACAATATTTCTTTAAATATCTCGTAAGTTTTCCTATTTATTATTTTCTTAACCAGACTTTTGTATAAAATTATTAAACTGATATTTTGTTATTATTATGTAACAGAAATATAGGGATTTTATTATAAACAAGAAATTAACTACACAAACAAAATATCTTATAAATACTAGAATTAAGATTTTTAAATTACGTGATTGTTACTCCAGCAACTAATAAATTTTCAAGTATTTGTGTGTGTGTTAGTATTTATCCCTTAGTAGCAATATTAGAAAATAATTAATTTAGGATTGATTAAAAAATTATTGAAAACACTGATCCTGGAACAAGAAACTGGATGAAGGAAAGAGTTCCTCAGACATCAGCTTAAGCTGAGAGAGCATTTTTTGCAGCAGGGATATTCATAACAAAGTTAAGAACTAGGCTGAGAGAAAAAGCAGGAATTTCTTATGTTTTCTCAAATCACACTTTAAAAAAAGAATAATTAACATATTTAATATTTTTTGTATTTTTTGTCAAATGTATTACTGAGTATATATTTTTCAATTTATATGTATTCTTATTTTATATAATTATTACTGATAAAAATTTAAAAAAAAACTTGTTTTTAAATTTTTTGAAATTTTGATGTACTTACGGAAATTTTGGGAATGACTATTATGTTTCCCGGGAACGGAAAAAACCGGGAAATCAGAAACCCTAATATATATACACGCAAGCATTCACACATACATATACATGTTTAATGTTTACAAACGTGTATACACACATTAGTATATATATGTTTAACCCCTCTCCCTAAGAATTGGATCTGGCGGGTGGCGTAATTCTATGCAAAACTGAAAGTTATAAAACGTGTTTGTGTATGTAATAGTTTGCCAGGTTATATTAATGCATTTGTGAGACAATGAATAAGTCAAAGGATTTTAGTCACGTGGATCATGGCATTATTTTGAGATGCCACATTTGTTAAATTTTGGACTTTGTTTAGAAGCCAAATTCTCCTGTGAGTGAAATAATTATGAAAAGGAAACGTCGAGGAGGAAAGCTACAGGAAAATGCAGATCGAAAAAAATAGTGAGTGCAGATGTAGAACTCTGAAAAGGGTAGTGAAATAAAATTGCAACTCCTCGTTGGTTGAAATCAGGAGTTCCAAAGTTCATCGGGAGTTAGTACTAGCAACAGGACTGTTCGTCGAAAGTTGAAAAAAGCTGCAGCTCCATGGTCGAGCAGTAACTCAGGAGCTGAACATTCTTTCACAGAATATGAAGGTTTGATCATACCGGTGTGAAACTCACTGTCTTTGGACTGTGAAAATTTGGGAGAAATTCTGCTTGCCCAAATCTATCACAATATTTCTGGGAAAGATAATTTCTCTTTTAAAGAAGGATAACTGCTCTACTCTCACATCGAGACTTGCTCTGCCGTCTCTGGTGGAATGGGTGTTCAAAACTGCACTGGTCTCCTCAGAGTTTCGTCTTAAATCCCATAAAACACATTTGGGACGAATTAGAACGCAAATTATTTAGCTAGTCAAATCGATCCTCCCCATTACCCGCACTTTTTAAGCTGTGATGGATGCCTGAAAGTCAACTCCTACAGCCACTTATAAACGCTGATAGGAAATCTACCCAGACTTGGCAGGCTGTCAATCATCGGTGCAAAAGGGGAACCAGCGTCATTTTAATATATTCCCCTTCCACACACAAGCACCAACCCCTTTATATTTTGCCATTCCGTTAGAAAAGGTGGAAGTCAGTATGATACTGGGTGTCCTCCTTTGTTACAATAACAGCTGCCATTCTGTCGGGAAGGTAGTCTATAAGTTGTCTGGATGTTGTGACTTGAATAGCACGCCATAATTTCAAAACATTAGTCAAATCTGCAACCGAATTACAGCGTTTCTGTTGATGTTCTGATCCAAACCAACAGATGTGTGAGATTCCAGTCAGCACTTTTAGCTGGTCTGCTTAGTTCCTGAACATAGCTACGTCAGCACATATCATATGAGTAGAATGGAAAGGAGCATGATCCTGTTTCAACAGAAATGTGCCCTCTCCGACTTGTTTTCACAATGTAAGCAGTGAGGTAATGTTGAAAATATTGAGACATGCTTCCACAGGAACCAATAAGTCCATGCCAAACAACACGCACGCACGCACGCACACACGCACACACGCACACACGCACACACGCACACACACACACACACACACACACACACACACACACACACACACACACACACACACACACACACACACACACACACACACACACACACACACACACACACACACACACACACACACACACACACACACACACACACACACACACACACACACACACACACACACACACACACACACACACACACACACACACACACACACACACACACACACACACACACACACACACACACACACACACACACAGATTCTACCATCTGATTGCCTTATCTGTGTTTATCTGATTACCTTCACTTATTGCCCTAAAATACGTGATGCAATTGCCCAAGATTCCAGTTTTGCCTATTTTTGCGTCACAGTAAGCGCCGTATGGCATTAGTTGCGGTATCAGTTGGTTTACAATAAGAAGATTTGCCTTGAAAAGCAAGACTTCGAAGTCCGATATGAACTGAAATTGAGTTATTTTTATATCCAAATTCCTGATACACAAAAATAGCATCACTAGTCAAATCTACTAACTCGTAAGGTGACCGAAGTTTTCATTTCAGCATTGTTGCGAAACCATTCAGAGTTGTATTTATTATATATTACAACTCTGGCAGAGTAATATTTATTTACATTCGCATATGTAAATAAATATACTACATAGAATATTTATATAGCCACTTTTAAGTGTAATTATTTATTACTTTCTCGAAAAAAAAAACTAAATGTAACTTATTGAAACGCACTGTCTATTTAAAATTAATATTTACGCTATATATTGTGCTAAACACTATTATTTTTGAAACTGAAATTTATTTTTTAATTTAGTATTGTAAAAGGCGCGCGCATCACGCATAAATATTTAAAACAACCAACCTCATATGTAAATTAAACTACACAATATCAAATATTCATTAAAACTACTCTCAAAGTGCTTCATAAATAAAATTGCATTAAAATATCTTTGCACATAAAGAACTTCTTTTTAAGAACTATACACTGCATGTGTATAATTCTTAAGATAAGGAAGATAGCAAACAGAAAATAAATTAATATTTATGAAGGCACAAAATATATAATTAATGCATTTCTTATGATAATAAATATTTATATATAAAAGACCAAATCATGCTAATATAAAACTTATAGAAACCAGTTTTTTTTTATTTCAAACAGTTCTTTATAATGCTCTTTGTAAAACACAGACACAAAAACCTTGATGAAATATTAAAAAAAATATTCCAATTACTATTTAGTGAAAAAATAATCGTTATAACTTTTCCTGTCTTATATTTTCAGAATCAGAAAGTCTTTTTTTCGAAAAAATTGTATACATTAATAATATTTCTTTTATTTATCCAACGCCCGTGCTTGGTCTCTTGACCATTTGACGCTGAGCCTCCCAGCACCCATTGATGACGTCGTCAGTCGTACATTCATCGAGTCCAGTGCATTGGAGCAAGTGGTCGCCATCCATTCTGGCATCGGGCAGGCCTCGTCAGTAGCCAAGCCAAGCAAGTGGAGGTACACACCCAAAAAGTCATGCCTGGTGGTTAGGTGAAAGCGGCCAACAGCCTCAGTTCTCTCCAGGTGCCTCGGGATAGAACCTCCAGTGGCCAGGATTTCCCATGGCTTGCAAAGGCTCTTGGGTTTTTGGGTCACGGCAGTATATTTGTCAAAACACAAAGAAATAATGCTCTTTAACTCTTATGAAGGTCAAGGGGACTTCCGATTGGGACGACTCGGTTCCCTGCTTCGATTTTTGGTCGGCTCTATCATTGTTGGGATTCGAACATGGCTTGGGACCCACTGTAAGGTCATCGCACAATCCAGCCATATGTTCGGCATTGAATTGTGTTAAGGCAGTCAGTTGGCGTATTACTGCTTAAAGCTAAAATTGCAGCCTGTGAGTCAAACATTAATAATAAAGCTATTATTTTTATACATATATGGTGTAGAAATATTGCGGTAAATAAGGTATATTAATATTAGCCGACGAATGAATTTAAGACAAAAGAATAAAACTATAATGATTTTTTAAAAATAATTTAAATTAATCCTTAATACAACTGTGTGTGAACTGAGTAACTGAAAATTAGCATTTTAGAAATGCCTTCTAAATTTTAAGATACTTTCTCCAAAGGCCAAAGGGCTCAATCTGAAAATTGAACACTTGACTCATGATAATCGAATCATTCACCTTTAAGTCACGTACCTTAGTTTTCAATAACTATTGATTCAGTTATCAATCGATGGCACAAAATGGGGGGAATATAAACCAGGTTTTTTCATTTTTGGATGGGGAAAAATTAGTTAAAAAATATACTACCTTTTCTATAAAAAATAATTTACTTTTATTTAAAAACAATTTATTTTTATTTAAACGCAATTTATTTTTCTTTAAAAGCTATTTATTTTTATTTAAAAAAATGCTTAATTTTTAATTTAACAATTATCTTTCTCTTTGCTTTTTATTTGAATAAATATAAAGTAAAATCTAACTAGGAAAACGTTGTGTTGTTGTTGCTGATGTCACCTGTCTGACGGTGTCAGATCGAAGTTCACGAAATTCATCGTAACTCAGTGGTATATGTACGCTTGTCGTTAGCCACAGCTTTGAGCTCTGTCAGGTGACTGTGCGATTGGCTCGACCCACAACAATTTTGAGGGGTAATACTCTGAGAGTGATCAGGGTCCTCCAATTTCTCTTCCCCTTTTCTCAACCTAACGAGATGATTTTAGGCTCGGCGGCTATTCGGAGAATACCCGTGCTACAAAAGCGCTATTCATTTTTAAACATCCATGCCTTCTCTAAGATTCAATCCCATCCTCAATGGTACAGCAGTTGGCGTTATTAACTACTATATTGGATGGTGGGGGTGGGCAGGACAACGTTGTAAAAAGTTTATACACGCCTACAAATTTTGTATAGATCAATTGTTTACTCAGTGTTATCTATTATAAGGTTCCATGTCGGGTTTTCTTGATATGTGTCTGAAATTTTGAATTACTCGTAGATTCGAAAGAAAGGGCTTTTGTCCCATGCATATTTTTAGACAATTTTCTTCTAATTATGCTGAAACTTTAGATGTAGTAACGAGAAAATTCCTTCCAAGAAGTTAATTCGGTAAATTATATGAGAAACGTTTACTTTATTGACACTATAATTTAATTCAGTCTGAGCTATGGATAATTATATCAATTTTTTCCAGTAGCAATTAGAATCGTAAAGATTTATTAATAAAGCTCTTTCTTTATGGCTGTACAAAAAGAAAAAATAAAAGTAGGATTCATAATAAGAAACTTTATAAGCAAATTGCTTATAATTACGCTAATTTTGTCTGCATTAAGTAAATTCATACGAACTCTTTGAATGTAATTCTAGTGTGTTTTCTTATTACTTCGTTGAAACATTCCAAACTTCAGAAAAAAATAACTCTTTTTTTTCATTACAAATAGCCCTCTTATTTCTACCTATTTATAGTTCCTCTATTTTTTCTCTTATTAACGTTCTCTTATCTCATTCATTATCAGTATTCTAACTATAAAAAGTGTTTTTTTCCAGGTATAGAAGTTTAAGTTGGCATTACTTTCCAAGATGGCGACCGATTTAACAGCTGTCAAGTGAATTATTCTCAGTTTGGTTTGGCAATTCCTCAAAACGATCATCAAGCAAAGCATAGGTTCGTCGAATGGGCCCAAAACGAGATTGCCGTTGTTCCCGATTTTCATAAGCGAATTTTGTTTAGCGATGAAGCGCACTTCTGGCTGAATGGCTACGTCAACAAACAAAACTGCCGCAGTTGGAGTGAAGCTAATCCACAAGTGTATGTCGAAACACCGTTACATCCAGAAAAACTGACTGTTTGGTGCGCTTTATGGGCTGGTGGAATCATTGGTCCGTGCTTCTTCAAAAACGATGAAGGCCACAACGTTACAGTCAATGGTGATCGGTATAGAGCCATGATTACTAACTTTTTTATTCCTGAATTGAACAATCATGATGTCCAGGAGCTGTGGTTCCAACAAGACGGCGCAACATGTCACACAGCTCGTGCCACAATCGATTTATTGAAAGACACGTTTGGTGACCGCCTAATTTCACGTTTTGGACCTGTGAATTGGCCTCCTTTAACACCGCTAGACTATTTTCTGTGGGGCAATGTAAAGTCATTGGTCTATGCGGATACTTCAACATTCGCCGGGTTATTGCCGATATACGGCCACAAATGTTGGAAAAAGTCATCGAAAATTGGACGTCCAGATTGGACTACATCCGAGCCAGCCGTGGCAGTCATATGCCAGAAATCATATTTAGAATGTAATGCCACAAGACTATCTTTCGAATAAAAAAAATTCATGTCAATCGAATAATACATCGTTGTTTTATTGCAATTTAAAATTCTATACCTCTAAAAAAACACCCTTTAATAAGTAAGTTTTTTTCCATTTGATAAATATTTCTTACTTCTATCAACTAATCATGATTAAAAATCTTTTTATTTGCACTTTCATAATTTATTTATACGCTATAAGGTTGCACAAATGAACATATTAATTAATGAATATATGAAATTTATTCTCATTCCGCGATATATCTTCCTATCTTTCAAAGGCTGACTCTCATTCAATCTAATAATACTTCGTTAGAAACCAAACATTTCTTGCAAGTTTATTAAAAATGACATTTAAAATAATTTAGAAGTCATGAAAGATTTGTCAATAATCGCTTATCATTAATAAAATTCATAGTGTGCATTTTGAGGAGCAATCTCTAAGGTAATTACTTTGACAAGAATAATCACATTTAAGAATTGGATTATATATATAATTAATGAAACATATTACTAGAGAAAACAAATAAGTTAATAATAGTTTTTGAGTATAATTTTAACAACATTTGAGTATAATTTTAATATTAATCACATTAACTGTTCTCGAAAATTAATGAGATACAATTATTAAATGCTTGCTTAAGTCTGATACTTATATTAACTTGTTTAATTGCTTTCCAACAATATAAGTTTCTTTCTTTCAATTCTAAAATTACTCTGTAATTGCACATCTTTCGTAAAAAAATTGAGTAGCCAAAAATATATTGAAATACAACTTCTGACAGTAAAATTCAGTGAATGAAGTCTGAATGGCAAATCTGGCAATACTAGCAAGCAGACGTTGACCATTTGCTCCCACCGTTGTTCAGTTGAGCGTTATTTGTGTTCCATATAAGACTTACTTTAAAAAGTGTTTGTTTAGTGCGTTAGTTCCTAACTGAGAGCAGGAAAATGAATGGATAAAAGATCAATTTAAAGTCCTGTTTTAAGCTTGGCTGGTGGGGACCACTATGCTGGTGTGTCTTTTTGAAGATCAAGCACTGTCTATGAAGTATGTGTACGGGTGGTTCACCCGTGTTCGAGAAGGCCCGGAAAGTGTTTTTGACAACCCCCGTGGGGGAAGACCGGTGACCTCCGTTAGAAACGAAAACATTGAAAAAGTGAGGAAATTAATCATGTAAGATCTTCGATTAACTGTGCGCATGATAGCTGTTGAGCTGCAGATTAACCCTGCATCTGTGCTACAAATCGTTACCCAAAATTTAAGGATGAGAAAAACGTGTTGTCATCCTGAGCCACATCACTAGACTGACGATCAGAAGCAGATACTTTTAGAGGCTTCACAGCTTCGCCCTCGCTCAGCTAATATTGTCAAACAGTTCATGAAAAGAAAGGGAACAAATTAAACATCCACCATATATATACTCGCCAGATCTCAATTCTCCAGACTTCTCCCTATTGCTACGACTCAAATTTACTTTGAAAGGAAAGAGATTTGACGATGTTCCTGACATCCAACGAAACATGACGAAGCGTTTGGACTCCATACCAAAAGAAGTATTCTTGCAAAGTTTCTAAGACACGTATAGCAGATCTCAGTGGTCCATAGTTATAGGAGGTGACTATTTCGAAGGCCAGTAAATTAACTTTAGTTAATACTCGTTGCAGGACTATTCACCGAACTTTATTGTCAGAGGATGCATATTTGATACTTTTCTGTTCGTTGTTGCTTTTGTGGTAAAGATGATTTAGTGTACTTTAATGGATATATAAAGCCCTTGTGTTAAAAAAATTGATGTATTGTAGAAAGTGATGTATTGTAAAAATTGATGTATGATGTAAAAAATGATTCTTGTATGAAAGAAAAAGACTTTTAAGAATTTATACCGGTTATTCTACACCCCCTTCTGTAAAATAAAGCAAAAAAAAAAAAAATGAATTCAACATAGAGACTTTAAATGTTAAATCACATATTAAATTATAAAACTTCTGAAATCCAAGTTTTTACTCTTTCAAGAGTTATTTTTAGAAAAGCTATTTTACGAGGACTTTGCTATATTTCCTTTCAAATGTTTACATTAAAGATTAAACAGGGAGAATGCTTTTGCTGAAATGCTTTAATTTAATAAACGAGGAAAAGTTTACTTTTTCCTGACATTTGAAATGTAAGCTTTGTATGTATTTCCTGTAGTTTTGTTTATAGCATGTTAAGTGCATGCAATGCAGTCTTCCAAAATTTATTTTTTATTGAATTTAAAAATATTAGTCATTTTTTTAAAGCATATCCATACCATTAACGCTGCAATACTGATTTCAAAAACCAAATGAATCTTAGAATTCATTTTTAAGTATAGTGAACAGTTTTTATACAATCATGTATAATCGCTAAAATTATTGTTTAGATGCTACATGTTTTAAATTAAAAACACATAGCAGTTTTCAAACTTTAAAAATTATTAAATTTTTTAATTGTTTATGATTTTGTAGATAGCATATAAAAAATTGGTTGCAATTTGTTTTTGCCTTTTTTAATAAATGATTTATAATTTTGAAATTCCAATTATAAGATTAATAAAAAATTCAGAGGAAAAAAGTAAACTTGCTATATTTATTAAACTTATGAAATTCTAGAACTTATATTTATAAAGTTAGATGGAATATTTGCAACATTTACCAACTAGAAATTTTTTTAATTTTTTTAATGAAGTGAATATTATAACCATCGAGAATGTTTATAAAAAGTTTATGAAAATATATTTAAAGGCTTTTGAGAAAATATGTTTAATAAGAAGAAATAACATAGGTAAATTTTGTAAAGGCGCTTTAACAGTAATCAAAATATTTGAAAGTATTTTTCGACAAAAATAAACATTTTAAGCTGAATGTTTAGTATAATATTACGTGAATAAAAATTCCCTAACATAATTTTAAAAAAAGGTTTCTTTTTTAATTAATATTTGAAGGAAAGTATGAGACGTGTTGTTTTTGTTTCACAGAGGGGAATGAAGTAAATTTTTTCTGCCTATTTTCTTATCAAGTTTAAAAGTAAAATCAAATGTTGGGTTTAATTAATATTTTATTTTAAAGTGTTAAAAATGATAACTTTATATTTATGTTCCGATTAAATTATATTATTTAAGGAATCGTTAAGTGTCAAGATGCATGGAAGCAGAATTTGTTCATTTAAAACTATGCAAACATTCTAAGAGAATATAAATTATTATTTTATATATATCAACTTCACTAACAATTTAAAAACATCTCTTCCTCTGACCATGAATATAATGTGCATCTGAGGGGGTAGGAGTTACTCATCATAAGTTGATTTTTTTATTTGCCTTTTATTATATACACCCAGAGGTGAACAGTTTTTTTTATCTTATTGAAAAGTTTTTTTATAAACATAAATCAAAATTATGAACCTTATACGAAAAAGAATTTGTAGCCTGATGAAGTTTTAAGAATAGAGAACTAGAAAAATATTTTGATTATATCTATAAAACAAGTAATATATTTATAAAGAAATGAAAGTCATTTCCTACTTAGGTCAACGAAGAAAAATTTTATTTTAGTTAATTAAATTTAATTCATGAATTATAATATTTGAAAAAAAACTGTATTAACATCAAGTGTCCTCCACTACAAATTTTAAAAAATGTATATGAAGCCAAGAAAAAATATGTTTGAAAAACTTACTGGCGCCATCTGTTGCAGCTAATTCTAACTTCTCAGAAATAAAGCAGAATAAATTTAAAATAAAAAATAAAATTCTATTAATGAATTAATATTTGGAAAAAACTGTATTAACATCAAGTGTTATCCACTACAAGTTTAAAAAAATGTATTTGAACTTCAGTGGTTGAATAAAAACTATTTTATTATCGATTGAAAATTTGATCAAGATATATAAATAAATAAATAAATGAAGCCCAGTAGCTGAATGGTTAGTGCATCAAGCTTCCACACTACTGGTCCGAGGCTCAAACCCAGGGCTGGGCAAGGTTGACTCAACTTTTCATCCCTTCAGTGGTTCGATAAAATGAGAACCATGTTTGCTTGGGAGCTTAACACTGGGGGTTTTCACATCAGACTGACCACCTGACCGGAACATCTGCTCATATATCTCAGGGCCCAAGGTTGAGTTGGGCTTAGTAGGCCTTGGCCCTCATGGGCTGTCACGCTATTGAGTTAAGTTAAGATAAATAAATAAGTAAATATACATAGGGAGAGCGTGAACTATATAATTGTAGGAATTAAATAAGGTTCAACTTACTCCCCACGAAAAACGGGCTTTCCTGCACAATTTTCTCAGAAGAAAACATGCCATTGGTTACCGCGAGTAATGAACTCTCTCACTTCGAAATATTTGTATACTGTTTGCCGGGAAATTCATTTTCTAACAGACGCAGCTGCAAAGTCAAAATACAGAGTCAATGAGGGACGTCAAATGTCCTATAAATATAATAATGTATATAAGTATTTTGCAATCCTACATTCAGTAATTCTGCATTATTAAGGCACCGGGGGGGGACCAGATAATCAGATTAAGTCTGTTAATGTGATTGTGATGTATACTGATTTCCTAGTCAACGTAGTGGTCATGATGCATGGAATTTTCGATCTCTTACAGTAATTTCGGATGTAACTTCAAAGTAATTTTAAATGATATTCCTTTTATAGCAAAAATTCATTCAACTTTGTACTTTTTAGCAAAATTCCTATTCACATTATAAATCTAATTTTCTTCTTGACCTGGTTCTACAGTTGTTTCATATTCAGTGGTCTAAAAAAAAGCTAAATATCTCATATACCAGAATTTTGCTAACTTTTGTTAGTGCTCTTTACACTTGTAGTAATCTCTGTATTCTTCAGTGGTCGGTATTTGAGATGCTTTTTCATTTGTCTTTTTTTCTTTTTTTGCTTTGTTCTACGGTAAGAAAAATCATTTTCGTTAATTGTACTTTTTCGCACACTATACACTAATTTTTTAAATTGAGAATTAGAACTTTTAAAAATCTTGCTTAGAACCTGTGTGTTTTGAAATTTAAAAATCTATTATCTAATCTTGTGATCTTTTCGACATCTGAACTATATATTCTACATTTTCTTCTTCTGAATATTTATAAGTTATTTAATCTTACTTATAAATAAGGATGGGTATTGTGCTCAGCCAACACTTTTATTGAAAATTATTTTAACTTAGTACGGCATACCTCCAAATTGTTTTCTTCGTTGCGTCATCATCTAAATATTTTCTTAGCAATTTCAATGTGGTAATGAGAAACATATATTTAGACATGTTTTAAAACTTCAACACTTCACATAATTTTGAAGCTCTCCAAATGAAGCGGAAAAACTAACAAAATTTATCCTTATCAACCCCTTAAAGCTGCACAGTGCCCTAAAAATTTCATAATTACCGAATTTTTTTTGCATTTTCTTGTGGCTCATATCATTGAGAAGCTTTCCACCAAATTTCAGATCTGTTAAAAATAAGTTTTTAAGATATTTGAAGTTTTCTGAGCTATGCTTTTGGTTTTGGTTTCATTTTAAAGCATTCTTCCACCCTTAAATCGAATTAATTAAGAATATTTTTAGAACAATAAACGTTTGGTATGAAACGTTTATTAATTCCAATTTTCTGTATTAAAATCATTTCTGCTTGATTATATTTTGAGATTTTTGAATTCTCATAATTAATTAATTAAATTGATTTTAAGGCCAATCTTTGCTTTAAAAATAGTATATATAATTCAGGAACTTTATGATTAATTTTTTTGTTGAGAAAATACTATGACCAAAACGCTTTCAGGTTGTTCTGAGAAATAATATTTCGAAGAGATGGAATGCTACTGAAAATGATGTACCTAAAAATCAGTCCTCAGCTTATACTACAATCATACTTCCGAATACGAGTATTCTGCATTCAAATATTGCAGATAAAACTGAATATTTCCTTGATTTATATACATTATAGTACAAACTACATTATAGTTAACATAGTGTATAGCTCTATATCTTAGGATTTTAAAGTCGTACAACAAGAGCTAAAACTTCCTAAACTACACAATTTAAAATTGAAACTTGACATTATTTTATACATAAATGTTTTGTGTTTCAAAACTTTTGTGAAAATATTAGGTTAAGATTAAGCTGAGCAAACTGTGGTCGTTAACAAATGATATCAGAGTATTATGCAAAACTATGTATTGCATTAAAATTAACTATCAAACTATGTATTGCATATTTAATTAAAGCAGTGTCTTAGTGAACATATATTGGAAAATAACATATTAAAAATTTAGAGCTTTATGGGCATTATAAGTTTTTGTTTTATGCCTTTACAAACTTTAAGTGCGTTTTTCTCAGAATCTCAATATTGATGGTTATAAAAGTTTTCCAATCCGAATGGCACATAGTTCATCATAGAACCTTGAAATGTTTTGTTTATACTCCCAAACGTATGTTTTACACAAGTTAGTATGCATTCAGAGCTGAAATTTCAAGTTGCTGTTTTAAAAAATGCTTAAGTTACTAATTAAAAAATTTTCGTGTCTTTTCCAGGTTTGTGTAGAAATATAATTACTAAAAATCAACAAGGGAATATATATGGATTTTCAAATCCATACTAACTTTTGTTCGCAATAATCTAAGAAAAGTAAATCACTTAAAATCACTCAAAAAGTTTAAAAATTGAACATGTTATAAAAGTTTGAAAAAATTCAAAAATTCTTAATTTTTTCAAATTGTTGAACAATGGCTGGACAAACTGATTTTTTCTTTCATAATCAACTTAGTAATATAACCTGAATATAAAACATAAATTAGTTTTACTTTTACTGTTTCAAAAATTGTTTTTGGAAAAAGGGTGTGGTGTAGCCTTATTCTATACATACGTCTTTTCGAAGTGCGATCTTTTTCATTGCGCTGCTATCAGTGAAACTGTTCCAAATGCTTTGGATTTCAATAAAATGCTATTGAAAAAGTTACTTATTTCTGAGAAGTGTTTACATATATATGTATTTTCTTTTCCCCTATACACAGTACAGCTAATTGCTCCTGTATAACAGATTTTGATACTCGGAAGCGAATCGCTTAACTGTTTTTGGCACAATTAAGTAATAATTTCATGTAGGTTTTCTCGATTCAAGATATTTTTAGAGTTTTTTTCTTCCAATTCGAGTGTATTTTGCACAAGCTTTTTCATGAATAAAGTTCATAATGCTTCTTTTAAATTTGATGGTAATGCTAAGGAATTCCTTTCTAATTATGTGGAATACTCTTCGAAACTTAAATTATTCGTGGAAATACATTCTTCACATCATGATTAATTTTTCCATTACTTATATGTTAGTAAAAATCAAAAGAACCGTTGTGGTCTGAAGGTGTCCTCAATCTACTACTTGTTGCAAGATATTTGTGATTTGGAGTATGGTAACTACTTTCATTTCTCCAATTATGCCATTATTTCTTCGGATCTTTAAACTGAGAGGATAATTTTTGCTTCTGTCTAGATTCAGTAAATGTTCTTTTATTTTCTGTTCGGAATGGAACTCTGTGTTTAGTACTCATTTTCACACTTTCACAGTCATTCAATTTCAGATTAAATTTGTTTCGAATTTTCATGTAAGATCAGTCATCAATGAAATTGTCGCTCTGATTGTACTCTTTCATTAATTAGTTCTCTAGTTACTACGACTGATAGTTTCTTAAATGCTTTTACTTCCATGCTCAATTTTTGTTCTGCAAAATAATTTTTAATTTGTTACGCAGAATGTATCCAAGTAATTTCTAGATTTTTGCTATGGCTTACAACTTTTGTGAGCCATAGCAAAAAAATTACGTTAGACATTCAAATTCTTTAGATGAGATATTTTGGCACAATTATGTTTTTTTCTTCAGTTTTTTTTATCTTGCAAAATTATAATATATGCTATGGAATTCGATAGAAGATCAATGAAGTAAGAAACTCAACGCTGTTTGCAATATCTGCTTTTTTAATTTGACTTACAAAAAGGGGTTAAAACTAATTTTTAAGAATCAAATTATTGCATTATACACTGACTGTTCAATAAAGGCTTCACAGTTGTTTTTCCAGGCTTTTTCGTTTATTTTCTAATTTAAGTTTCTGTAATTCAGATTCCGTTAGTCTCATTTGTTGTAATTTAACTGGACATTTCCTTTTACGCTCATCCATTAATGTTCTTTTCTTCAATGTTAGGACTTTCCCTTATCGATACCTTTAAATGGATGGCCTTTAAAGTAATAGCCCCTTTTTGTCTTTTAAGACGAATGCCAATGTTTATAAATTTTACTTTAAAGATTTTACATGATATATCTCATTTTGTGTTTTTAGTAAAACACTTTTTAGTAATATTTTAAAGTTCAAAATGTTTTAAAATATATTTCTACATATTCTTCATTATTGATACATTGTAGACGTAATAATAAACACTGAAATATGCATGTTATTTTAAAATACTAATTAGATAAGAGCTGTTAAAAATTTAGTAAATATTACTTGGCGACACTCTGATATATTAATCAAATATATTTACTACCAATTATTAATTTATTAGTTTCATGATAAGGATCAGATTTCCATTAATATATCTTTATTTTAAAAAATATTCGCCTACAATGAGAGAGATAGAGAGAGTGAGCCGAATTTAATATAATAATTTGAATCCTTATATATATTTAAACTTTAATATAAAACGAATAATTTTCCTTAAATTATTAATTATTACTTTTAAACTAACTGAATATTTTAACAATACAAATTACTAAAATTTTTATTCAAAGCAATAAAAATAAGTTAAAATTAAATTAATACATTTATTGAACACTCAATGATATATAACAAATAGAAAAATCTGTTTTATACATCAAAGTTTACTTATGTTAAGAAATAAACTCAATAATTAATACAATATATTGCTATTAAGATGAATTTCAGGATGAAAGTTAAATGATATGCAACTGCATAGAACCAACAGCATAAAAATAATAGCTTAAAAATAAACCCAATAATAAATATAAATAATTCTGATATTGAAAATCCTTTAATCCAGTTTTTCTTTGGTGAATAATAATGCAAGTTGGTAATATCTATTTTAACATTCCTGAACTTCAACTGATATTGATACTAAAATGAATTTCAGAATATTTTATCATATTATAGAACTAAAATATTTCAAATTATGCCCAGCAGCATGTTAAAATTTCAAATCGACTAAGTATGAGTGTGATATTTATATGATCCCCGAAATACTTTATTTTTCATTCCTTATTTTTGTAACGAAACTTGATCCAATGCTTTTTGATTTTGAAGTACCCAAGAATGAGCTAAAATGCGTCTCAACTCTATTTTAAGATTGCACAGAATACCTTTTATAGGTTAAAACCAATAACTTTCTTTTCACTTTTAACATTTTTTCCTGAAAATAAAGTTCATAGAAAATTCTAAAAGCATGTTATACTTGCCCCGGTTTTTCCGATATATTTTATAGAAATACGCAATACTGTGTATTGCTATTATATTTTAGGGGAATGAAAGTCTCTTGGAATCCAATACTTTAGAATGAAATTTTATTTCTTGAAAGATCGAGATTATCAATGTAGTAGAATTTTTCAGGAACTGATTAATATTAATTTGCATACCTCTTACATCACGTAGTATTTTTTAATATATTAACATGGTATTAAGAGAAATTATAACAATTATCATTTATTAAATAAAGGAATCAATTGTTTAAAGTAAAAAGATGGGAATGAAGGATTTAACTTATATATTTTTCGAATGCATTTTGTGTTTTTAGACCCCTATTTATACGTAATTAATATTGATGTTATAGTAAAATGATAGTTTATTAAATGTACCAATTACAAATATTGTTCTAGCAATCAAAATGTTCACTTATAAAAGCTGTTTCTAATTTACAAACAACTGTTGTCTAAAATTCCGGGTTCTTTTCCCGGGTTGAGCAAGGCAAGTGGCCTTGCTCAACCCGGCAAGTGGGCAAGTGGGTTGACCACAACCTACGGCAAGTGGGTTGATAAATGAAAACCAACCTTGCTTGGGGACTTAAACACTGGGGGTCTCGCTTCAGACTGACCATCTGATCGGAACATCTGTCCATGCACCTCAGCGCCCAAAGGTCACGTATACTGGATGGACACAGTAGGCCCTGAACCTCATGGGCTGTTGAGCCACTGAGTTTGAGTTGTATAAAATTGTTGCATTTTAAGATATTCATTATATCAAGTTTCTATTTCAGATTGTTTGTGCTTTTATTACAATTGTTTATGCTTAAAGATGTAATATATTTTGAAGTACAAATTCCATGTTGCGTTTGGGTAAAGTAATGCAAGAAAATGTAGTTTTCACGTAGTTTCTATTTAAGATATAAGTCATGAAAATTTATTTTGTTTTTTCGTGATCAATATAAAAGGGAGTATAAAATTTTAGGAAATTAGATGAATGCATAAAAAAATATGCAATAATTTTTTTTTCTAACATATTTTGTTACTGCAGCAGAGATTCATGGCTGACTAAGCTGCATTCTAACCCCAAAGGTACTTAAACTAATTTTTTTCGAAGCAAGAACTTATTCAATAGCTTCCAAACAAACAAAAACAAATTCTCTTCTCATTTCTTATGGAAATATCGATGAAAGGGATTTTTCTTTTTATTAAGATGATACAAACACAAAGACCAATACACTTCTTTGTTTCATTGCTGTTATTTCTTTGTATGTTAGAATTCTATTTAAATGATTCTAGCTTTTCTAAGAAAGGTGACATCGTTTTTTTATTTTGTTAAGGAATGAAACTATTATTATTGTTTCTTTTGAAGATCACGAAGGGGAACTTATTGAGTGAATGCAAGGGAGAAGAAATGCAAATAAAGAAGTTGCTTAATTTAGTGCATTTCGTCCTAAATAAAAATCACATTCTTTTGTTCAGGTTCTATTTAAATGACATTGTTGGTGCATAGTTATTTTTAACGCTACGCAAGAACTGTTTCTTAGTAAATTATACCCAGCAATGAAAGATTTTAAAACATTTTGTTTATTTCTTCACAGAGTTTTTTTAAAAATGGTTTTTTCGTAAGATATCTTTTTCTTAGAAAAATGTTTAGTGATAGAGATTATGTGCTCTATTGTCGTAGTAAAAGGAAATATTTTAAAGGCAAAATATCTTATTTTGTCAATGCTATAATCTGAAATTTTCAACTGGATTAAGATGCGTTGAAATACTTATACACTACATAAATCTTATTTCTTTAATCCTCTCAATCATATTTAAAACGAATGATATATTTATAAAGTAAATAAAATCAAGATAATTTGTTTAGCTTTTAAAATGGGAAATACATTTTTTAGTTTTTAAACCAATGCTATTTTACTGAAAATAGTTTAAAAAATATTTTTCGTTGATGTGTAAGAAGTTGATTTATTTATAAAAAAAGTGTACTTTTTCTATATATTCTCAATAAAACGTTGATAAGCAGCACAAATTATTACAAAATTTAAAAAGATCGCTTACAAGATTGAAAAGTATGTTAGAAATTTCAATGGTTTTGATGTATTAAACCCTTCATAACAATATTTACGAGAAAGAAATTACTAAAAATGACAAAACCAAGACAAAGACTAGATTTTGGGGTAAAATGGCAGACTAAGCAGATACAAGATTGACTGAAAACAGGATTTTTCAATTGAAAGGAATAAGAGACGGTGTTTTTATGCCGAATTAAGATCATGAAGCAGCTCTGACTTCAAAAAATGCTTTCATGTCCCGAATGTTCTTCCGAAGTGTTCCCAGAGGTATTTAATAGGATGAAGGTCAGGTTACCTAGTCGAACGGTTCAAATCTTCCCTTCTCTCAGCTATAAACCAATTTGTCAGCATTTTGGTGGTGTGCTTCAGATCAAAATTCTACTGAAACATACATCCGTGGGGCATTTTTTTACAAGCAAAAGGCAGCATGTGATCTTCTAAAATCTTTTTGTAAGCATTTTTATCCATAATCCCATTGATGTGTACGAGGAGGAAAAGGACATCATGACGGAAAGCTCTCCAGACCATTACTAGTCCGTTTCCGTGCTTCTTTGTTTAACGTTTGTACATGAAATCTATTCTGGTAACTTTTGGATAATGTATGAAACGTCGGTAACCACTTTCAAACAAATTGATTGGATTCAACGCTCCAAAAGACCATCTTTAATATTTGGTTGTCCTCGTTTCATGTGTTACGTATCGAATTTCAATCGGATTTCCCTGTTATTTGCCGGGCTGAAAATTTATTTTGTAAAGAACCCTGCACACACAATCCTGTTACATTGAGACTGCGTCTTATGGTGTCCTTACTCATTGAGAGTCCATGTTTGATGGTCATTTTGCTTATTTAAACAACATTCTTGTTTGGGTTAGCGGCGCACAGTGGGCAGTTTTCCCAATCTGGCACACGGAAATTATTTTATAGCTTTTAAGTCTTCATAATTATATCTAATGATCAAAAATCATAGTAATAAATGTAAATTGGGTATTCTTTTCTGTTTTTTACTGACAAATAAAGACGAATTTTTAACAGTGTACAAATCTCTATGCCTTTTGTAGTTGTTAGCAACGATGTTATCGCAATTAATTCTTCCTTTAAGACGTTTCCTGCACAATATCCAGCAAAAACAGCTAAACATGCAGATATAGTGACGTCAGTACTTTCGTCAAGACTTAGCGATATCAAAGGAATGAAGTTAACATCAATTATTTTGTTGAACTGTAACATGTCAGGCCAATTTTAAGATTTTTGCTTTTATTCTGTTTCTAGATAGAAGAATATATTTGATGAGCTGTATTATCTTATCTTTATTATCAAAATCATCAAAAGGTGAGGATGCCCATTCTAACCATGCTTCCTTAAAAAACTCTCCCTCTTGAAAAGGTTTCCTATGCCGAGCAAAGACTTTTAACAGCCGAGTAACTTGCCTCGCTTGTATAACAGCTTTCACTAATATTTAATCATAGACACGTCAACTAATTATTTCTGTCTTTTATTACACTTGCAATTAATTCTGTTTTCTCTGGTTCACTTTTTTGATAAAAGGATTTGTGATTTGTTTCAAAATATCGTTTCACAGACGAAGCTAATCATGCCATATTTCTTCATCCACCAAGTTTGAAATTCTCTGTTACTCTTACTGTCTTGCACTTTTTGTTTATAGCCATATTAAATAATAGTTAAAATTCGTGAATGCAGCACAAATAAACTTTAAAATGCAGTTGTATCAACGAAATTGACTACGCTAACCATAGAAAAACTGTGCATCATTAGCAATTGTAATGCACGATGTAACTAAGGCAAGACAATATAAAAAAAAGAGTGCCCCTCGCCACGCCGTGACCGATAACTCGCGTTTGTTTTAGTAATTTAGAGTGAACATTGTTATTTTGAACTAAAATGCTAACCGTTTTGATCGGTGGCATGCCTAAAATGTTATGTCACATACCATTGGTTCGCCATCCCTTCACTAGACTAAGGTTGTTTTATTTTGCGTTAGTTATCAGTAGAAATATTTGTGTAATTTCGTCAACGTCTTGTGCTCTCCTAATTTTTTTGTCAGTGTACTTAAATACTCGAAGTTTTACAGCTGGAGGGCATTTTGACTTCTGCAAGCTAAGTTCTTTTGACCTAATTGGTCGGTATCAATTTTTAATGGTGCCATATTTATGTAATATTTGTCAATGCGATTTAATATATATAATTGCATGTTTTACATAATAGCATCACTACTTTACTTGTTTTCTACACCAAATCTATTATTAGTAAAACTAATAATGCTTTGAAAACATCCAAAGTTATTTGAACAAACACTCTAAAACGGGACGGGGGTGGTGGATATAAAGTGATTAAAAATTAATCAGTGGTAAATTCTTTCAGAGAAATTAATGCCTCCGAATATGTCTTACTTAATAAGAAAGTTATGTTAATTTAAGTACTAATATCTAACTGTAATACTAACTCGAAAGAGTGCCTTATTCATTGTGGTAATACATTATATTACATCAATTGATAGTAATGTCCTTGTTCCTGCAAAGCAGAAACTAGTCTCTATAGTTCATTAGAGGAACAATGTGAAAGCATATATCCCCAAAACAACTGTATGTTAAATCAGATTATGAGAATTCATTATGCTTCAAACTGAGTATTATTCCATGAACATGATATGATCATCGTATCATCATCCCGTAGGAAAGACTTTATTAAAGCTTGCTATGATTCACTGATATAAATCCATTTAGACCGAGCAGATAGATTACTCTAAAAGATGCATTCGATTGCAGGCAATCTAGGCTTAAGAACCAACTTGGAAGATCAAAATAATTAATTTAAAAATAATTTAAAGTCCCAAGAAGGTCTTAAAATTCAGAACTATGGAGAAGAAAAAATGGATAATGACCTTCATGAAAAAAGTTAGACAAAAAAAATGAAATATATATGTGATGAATTGAGTTTTTTATGACATGCTGCTATTCGTAACGAATATGTATATGGATTAGAATGTGATTAATTTTTAATAGCAATTTAATTAAATTATTTTTAATTGAAAATTAAAGATGCAGCGAAAAAAAGTACTACTGATCATATGTTATGAAATTTTTTATTGATTTCGAATATATAAAATTATTACATCAAGTGAAATTGCTGCGTCATCTGAATTAAAAATATTCTAAACTTGTGAAATGTTTTCATTAGGTCTTCCCGTTTTCATAAGTGTTAAATCCTGTTTAATAATTATTAACATGATACTACTGAGATATATAGATAAACAAGTTTTTTATATAGAATATCTTATTACTTGAGTGTGGTTAATTACTCATTTGATACGATTATAATTTGAGATTTCTACTACTCCTGATTTTCGAAGTGCTAGTACTCACAGTACTTGAATTTGAACGATTAATTCCATACTACATTTGTTAAGCGACTTGAGCTTCCCCAATTTGATATTAAAAATATTTTAATCAACCAACTTTTGCTATCTTATATTAAGGTATATTGTTTGTGATTGTTTAGAAAAATTCCTTATGTGATGTAGGTATTAATTTATAATAATCTGTCTGAATCTACTGAATTTTGTGTGAATTCGCCAAAATTATTCAATGAACTAAATATAAATCTCGTATTATTTAAATAATTAAATATTCTAATAAAGAATTATTATCGGAATAAATCCTGATGGAGTTTTTTTATTTTTTTTAATTCTTATTTTTTATTATATGTTTTTGATAAACATGTATATCTAATTATATAACATGAGTAATACAACAATTAACCCCTTAAGCAGTCAATTTTCCCCCAAAATGTTCGAAAAAAGGCACATTTTTTTATTGCATATAACTAAGCATAATACTTAACAGAATGTGAAAACAGAAAAATTTTACTTTAATTTTCATTTTTAAAGTTTTCGCACTTTTTTTAAAAAATTTTATAATTGTGGAACCCAAATATCCCTAAACGTTTGCTTTTTATAAGTACTGAAACAGTTGAAGATTTTGTGCGTGTGTGTGTGCATAAACATATCTGCACACACAATTTGAAGTATGGTGAAATACTAAGTCTTACATGCAATGGGGACAGAGATAATATCTGCTTTTATATAGATTATCTTTCCATTTTCATTTCTTCTTAAGCAACAATTGCACATTGCCTTGCCAATTCCTGTTTTTTAACGAATATATTCAAGTATCTAAATTCCTGTCTTCAGTGAAAAGTTCAATCCTTCACCATAAACAAAATACCGGATAAGAGGTATTTCAATACCATGTGGACAAAATGTATTTTTTAAAAACACTAGCACTAATAATCTCACTAAAATAATTAAAAATAAGTGCAAATCAAAGAAAATATCAGTAATCTTACAATGTTCGAACGAACCTTTCGTGACCAGCTTTCGGAAGCCCGTAACCATGTACGAGCAAACCAATTAATAGGGTAATAGTGATTTTATTAGTTGTCTAAAACATACAAAGTTAAATATTAAAAAAAAGAAGAAAAGTTTGGTTTTTTTTAGTTTTTGCGAAAGAAAAATTGTAAGTTAGTTCTACATTTTTTTTCTTGCAAATTATTTTAATAAATAGATTTAAAATCCAATTATTTAAAAAGGAGTAAGGAAAGATGAGAAAGGGATTAAGAATGATTCTCAATTGTTAAATTAGTCTAAGAGCTTTCTTTATATATAATAGTCATTAATTAAAGTGAAAATTGAATGATTAGTTCTTTCAATCACCCTCAAATACATTTTTTAAAGTTTTCAGTATTCTATACAACTTTCTGCAGTAATTTTAGGATAGATATATTATTATTTTCAAGATTTGTAATGAAATAAAAACCCTATTAATAAGGAATCGTATTAAGATATCTTTCAGATCTTACAGTTCTTACTTTTGCTAAACATTTTTTTTTATTTCTAGAAGCAGCACTTGATGAATACATAATAGTCTGGAGTGAAAATACTCCTTGCAAATACTCAAGGAGTAATAATAAATTAGGAACAACAAAACAAAGAATCAAAAAACATAAGAAAAACAGAAGCATAAACATAATCAAAAAGTCAGTCAGATTGCAGTGCTTAAAATGTTTAATTTTAGTTGGTGTTAAAATCATATTTGAAAACATAACTTTTTTAGTTTTGTTACCTTCCAGTTATTTTCCTCTTTTGACAAGTACAACTAATAATTTTATAAAACCTTTTATTAGTAGGAGTATAAAAATTGTTTATTTTTTTATTTCGTTTAATGTTCAATGTAATATTTTTACCAACGTGTATAACATTAAGGCCGTATGAATACACTGAATAATACAACTTTATAAAGCAATTTTTTAGCCCCAATATCCTCTCTTTGTGTTAGAAAATACTTTTGTAATATATAATTCAACGTTCCTCGAAACACAATGGCAGGGATGGTTATGTAGCGTTCATGAAAGCATGCTAATAGGCTATTTTTAAGAAGACATCTGGAAACAATAAACCTGAATACCTGTCGTTCGGTTGCCATAAGCAATTGCTGAATATTGTTGCCAGGTGTCTGGTTGCGGCGTCTATTTGCCAAAGACGATATTAGTCATCATTAATTGGTTTTCTTTGCCGAAAGCAACCAACTCTTCTTAAAGTAGTACCTGTTCTTTGGAAAGCTTTCCAAGTTGCTCATACAGCAATTTTGTCCATTCTAAGCTCTTGGGCAATTCTTGTCAAATTACACCCCTCATCAAGCTTTCTACCATGTGTAAAGGTGTCCTTATAGTTTCTAATTTCCACACACATGCTGAACCTACGATTTCATTTTCACTTGTAGAGAACGTCTAAAAAAGCACCTTTTCTCTTTTCAAAGCTGTATTGTCCTCCCGTCACTCCTGTTGTCATGTTCATATTTTATATGCATCAATTTTCTATCGCGATGGCTTTTCATTGTATTGATAACAAAGAACCCTTCCCTATATTTTTATAGATGTATGATGAAAAATGATTATATGGCTTAAGTTTTGTACTTTAGTGTGTTCCATGTGTATTATTTCTTCTTTGTTGAATCAGATTAGAGGGATTTTGAAAATTAAGTAATGTTACCACTTGTTTTTTGAAACATTGTAATTTGTTGGATCATCATATATTGATATATGTTAATAATCAACTAGAGTTGCGTTTGCATATGTTTATATGTAAGCTGCATTTTGGGTTAAATAATAATTATATATAATCTTTTTTTATTCCATGAAAAATTTGCGATTTTGTAATAGACGTAGGCATTTATAGTAGATTACCTGAAATAAATTAGTAAAAACTCTACACACAGCGAATTTTACTTAAGGAATAGTCTTGGTAGAAACTAGAATAAAAGCGTGTTTTGGTTTTAAAATCAAACATCAGCTTTGATCTCTCAAAAATTGGTTTAATTAAATTTTTCAGGTGTTATTCTTTTACTTATACTTTGTAACAAGCTGATATGTAATTTTTTTTATTGAGGAACACAAAATACAATATTTAACAGTTTTAATAGGAATATATATAACAATTAGTTTCTTATATGATTATTTTTCTCTATATTTAAATTTTATAAAAAATAATTGGAATTATTATTGCTAAAATATTTTATGAAAAATTCAATACAAATTTTCCAAAACCTATTCTATTACTGTTCCGATACTTAATACAAGGGGTGATCAAATGAAAAGGTACGAAACGACATAAAAATGAAACAGTTAAATATTTGCATATTCCGCCATGGGAGAATATAGTAAGACATCTCGGGATGCCATTGGAAGCTCTGACTGGGATCGGATCATGCGCGGGCGCCCGCATGCGCAGGAGAGAGCAAAGGCTCTTATAAAAAGCGGCAGTCCGTATGAGGACAGGATGGCGTTCACGTTGCAAAATTCGACGATTGAGGAGCAGCGAAGTGTTATCCGATTTCTGACAACGGAAGGTGAGAAACAGGCAGCTATTCATCGGCAAATGGTGACCGTTTACGGGGAGAAATGTGTCTCTGACAAGTCTATCAGAAAATGGAGTGCCCGTTTTCGTGCAGGCCGTGAAAGTGTGGATGATGACCAGAGACCAGGCCAGGCAAACACTGTCATCACGAGCGATCTCATCGATGAGGTGGACGACCTAGTGAGAAGTGATCGGCGTGTCACATTGAGAATGTTAGCGTAGAAGGTAAACGTCAGCTATGGAACCGTGTGGATAATTGTTCACGACAGGTTGCGATTTCGGAAGGTGTTTGCCGCTTGGGTTCCGAGGCAGCTCACCGACCATAAAAAAGAACTGCATATGGGACTAGCACTGCGACATCTGTTTTGGTATCAGGAAGACCCAGCTTTCATGAAGCGGATCATCGCAGGTGGTGAGACCTGGTGCCATCACTACGAGCCAGAGACAAAGTGGGACAACATGCAGTGGAAGCATGCGTCGTCACCTCCCCTAAAAAGTTCAGAGCTGTGAAGTCAGCAGGCAAGGTGTTGCCTACTGTCTTTTTCAACGTTCAAGGTCTACTACTTGTGGAATTCTTGGAGCACAGAAAAAGCATTAACTCCGATGTGTACTGTGAGACACTCCGACGCCTACGCAGGTCCATCAAGAACAAAATACCGGGGCTGCTCACGGAGGGTGTGGTTCTGCTCCATGATAACGCGCGTCCACACGTCTCCAGAGTCACACAAATGAAACTGGACTAGTTTAAATGGGAGACGTTGGACCATCCGCCCTACAGTCCGGAAATGTCACCCTGTGATTTCCATGTGTTTGGTCCACTGAAGAAACACATGAAAGGGAAGAGCTTCAACTCGAACGACGTACTCAAGGACACTGTGAAGGGCTGGGTCTCGTCACAGCCCCAGGAATTCTGGTAATAAGGAATCCTGCGGCTTGTTCATCAGTGGGATCGTTGTGCTCCGGCCTATGGTGTATATTTTGAATAAAGTTTACATTTGTACCCACCTTGTTGTTTCGTACCTTTTCATTTGATCACCCCTTATATATTGTATTGCCTTTTGTTGATCTTTGATGGAATAATAAAAAAACATACTATTGGAAAAACTATTTTGATAATTTCTAAATTTTGTCTGGAAATTAATCCTTGCATTAATAAATATGATACGAATGTGTAATCCTTCTTTTTTATTCATGGAATGAAAATGATTCAATTTTTGTTTACTTCATTCACGGTGAATGAATGAATGAATATTAACGTCGCACTGTTGAGCTACACGAGGGCTTTTGACGACGGACTTCATAATTTTGAACTATGATCTAATGACAAGGACGACACATGAACTGGCACCTCTCTCCTAAATACTACACCACACAAACGGGAAGACATTTGAGCTCTCGACAGATCTAACTTGCATCGCTCCCCTACACGGTGGGTCTTCTGTGGTGCTGGGCACGAACTTGACCACTAGGCTACCGCGGCCACACTTCATTGGTGGTATTTACTTCGAAGGCGTGAGTGGCTTTATATAAAAATAAGCAAATGTGGAGCATAACATTTTATAGCACCATAAAAGCATTACTAATATCGATTTTACGATGCATCTGTAGACAAAAATAATTAAGTTATTTCAATTGAAAAATTGGATTTATAAAGTAGGCTGATCATATCAAGTAACTGGCTTCCATTCAGGCAATACAGGTACGAATACGCAAAAGTAATTACAAAGATGTTTAAAGCAAAATTGAAATGACGGTTCTGAAAAGACAAAAGGTACAAATGTGGAAAATTTTACTGGAAAATAGACCGAATCAATTTTGTAGTTCTACAGTTCCCCTGCAGCAATTTTGAAACTTTTATCTTGCCATTTTTGGTACTTCCTGTTAATTCACGGCATTGGGCGTAGGCATAAGTCAAACTGGGTCAAATTTTAAGACTTCTTATGTAAACTTATCATATTATCAATGAAAAAAAATTGGTATTATACACTTTACTCAAAGATGCCTGAGATTTCTGATTTAACTTATTGTTATCTATCTCTCTCTCACACACAATATTCAATTACTAATGAAGAATTTTTTTTTCAAATTTAAAAAAATCGGTATCGCAAATTGAAAAAGTTAGACTCATGTCCGAAACTAACTTTATTTTACAGATTCAGGCAGAGCCATTACTTCTAATGAAATGGCATGAGCTGTTACTTTCTACGATTGCTATGCTGTACACAAAAATAGTTGCTAAACTAAATGATAATTACATACTATGATTCTATATTTATTTTTTTCACGCACATGGGATGTCCTTCTGAAATGCTTTACTAATATAGAGAATCCAGATCATATACGACTCGTACATTCCGGATTGCAAACAAGGTGTCCAAATTTTTCCCACTATACAAGGTAATTTCGTGTCTTAAAGAGGTGTAGGGCTTTAGTCTCTGCTTGGATTTAGGTTTTACAACTACCGAATATCTTTAGCAACACCCATCTGAGGATAACCTGAATGTCTCTCTTTCTAATTACTGATATAATCATATACTAGCATGCCCAGTCTGAATCATTCAGATATTGATGGAATCTCTTTAAGGTGCATCCAGTACCATTTAATATGCAATTGCTACTTTCTGGCGTTTCAATAAGCAACTTTTGTTTAGAATAAATTTATTTGAAATAAATATGCGATCGAATAATATAAAATTTTTCCAATCAAATAAATATCTAATGAAAACAGATAATTTCTGCATAAAGCCTTTCATTGCTTTGGTTTTAAAAAAGAAAGAAATCCCATTTTATTTATAAAAAATACTGTTTTCAAAACATCTTACTAAACATTTACATCAAAACATCTCCTTTTAAGAATATTTTAGTATGCATATCTTAATTTCTTTATAACTTAAGGATCAGAAAAAAATGAACCAAGCATTTTGTGCATTTTTTTTGTCAAGTTCATTTACATTAAGTTTCCTTTTTCGTTACAAAAAACCCTTGGAAATAAATTTTCCAAGACGTATACATTAATTTGGTGAGAATGCGCATATATATATTGATGGGAGGCCGCCGGTCCCCAAGATACAATTGCAGTTTTTACATTTGCCCTGTTTACAGGAAACGGATTTCTAAGGAATTTGGGGGTGCCTCAGATCAACGGACTCTATGGCGGGCGAAGCTGATCCTTGCACAGCTTGTTGGCCAATCGGAATTGTAAAATTTACCGCCAGAACTTTGAAGCGGATGATTTTCCGAGTGGTGCGGTCGCCCTTTATAAGGGTTGGCGCGCGAATTCTCGGGGCTTTTTACTCCCTCTTACGTCTGCCAGAAAAACTCTCCAGCCGGGAAACGCACTCGCTACCCGAGGTCACCCCTCCGTCGCTCTCTCCCTCTCTCAAAGCTAAGTAGAATTTTGTTATGCGTCAATTTGTACATTAACGCAAATTTAATCTTATTAAAATAAATTAATAGTTATTTAAAGAACCGGCCTTTAATTTAGAGTACTGTTTTATTGTCTTTAGAGATTTAGTGTAATTTTTAACTTAAGCCATGATGCGATGTGTTAGTCGGACCTGGGTATTAGAAATTGGGTATATGGAATTAGTTAATCAATTAAGTTTAAACTAGCGTCGCATCAATATATGTATATATATATATATATATACACTGCACAAAAATATTAAATGATATTGAGGTTGTAGGTGAAACTTTGGGGCGGGGAATTATTTGAATGATTGCTACATGATACATAGAAGTGGTATGCTGTATGAGAAAAATGACACATGTTTAGCAGGGGAAAATCCATTTTCTGAGAGAGTATTTGGGTACAAAGTGGGAAAAATACAGCAGAATTTGTACCTGTGAGAAAAAACGAACAAAAAAGGTGTCTCTTTGAAAGAAAACTATTTTTGGCGGGAAGTATGTTTTTTCCGAACGGCCAGCAACATCCAACACCTTAGGAACATGAAGTCATCGAGCCTATTAACGAGAAGTTGGGGGTATTCTGCCCCGCTTTCCAATTCTTGGAGAATTTGTGGGAGTAGTATGTGGCCAGCAACTATTCTGACTTGAATGTCCCAAACATGCTGTATTAAGTTCATGTCCGGAGAACACGCTCACTATTCCAATTGTAGGAATCCTTCTTTGAAAAGGAATCCATCCACCAAATTAGCACGATGTGGCATACAATTGCCGTCTATTAACAAGAATTCATCTTTGATTTCTATAGCGTAAGGGATTACAAAAAAGGATTTCATCCCTATATCGGCGACCTGTCAGAGCACCATTTCGAATAATGTTAAGATCTGTGCTTCCCTCAATGGAGATGCCACCGTAGACCATCCCTTCCCCACCGTCAAATTGTCGCGTCTAGGATGTCGTGGGTGTGAGAGGGTTCGAGGAAGAAGCAGACATGATTTTAGAATAACTAATTTTATTCAACTTTTAACACTTTATGAGACGCCCTTCATTAACTAAACCTTAGGAGCAATACGAAATTCTAACCCGAATTTATGTAAACTATGGAAGGTACTTATTTGACTTAAATCTCTTTGTATGATCCTGCTTACCGCCTGCTAGCTCGTTCAGTTGCAATATTGATACCTTCCACTTTTCCGGTGGATTCTCTTACAATTAATCTTAAGATGAGCAATCTCAAGTCGATGGCAACTAACTCTTAGAAGTCAGCTTACGATCAACGCTTACCATTACTTCACATACTCAATGACTGGCACTTAAATAGAGGTTGCATTTACATAAATCGTCATCTCTACTGAAAAAGCGGTTTTTAAACTAAAATCATAAGTAAAAAGAAAATATTTCCCTCGAGGATTAGTGGAAGCCCAAATAGAACACAATTACAAAATCTGACACTTTCTTGCAAGAACGCTGGAATATTTCTAGTTACACTTACTATCCAGATGAATGTACACTTATTATCAAGATGATTATAAAAACAGGACTCGTCAGACAAAAGAATATTGCGCCATTCATTTCTCCCTCAATATTACATGCTCTGTTGCCCGATCCCTACGGGCACAATAGTGCCTTGCTGTTGACGTAACACATAACATTGGTTGGCGAGTACAAAGACCTACTGCGAGCAGCAGGTTTCAGACAATTTGTGTCGAAACTGTGGTGCCTGTAGCCAAGTAAAGGTATTGTTGAAGGAGAGTGACATTCATATTTTGGTGTCTCCTAGTCATTGAACATTATTGAACGTCTATGACCTTGCCCCGATCTTCGGTTTGCACATTTCCAGTCTCCAAATCAAATCACAAATTTTTAAAACTCCAATGAATTCAACTACTTCGGCTTGAATTTATCCTCCCTCTAAGAAACTAAAAACTCTTCAAGCTTCTAATTCGGTTGAATGACTTCGTTGAGTCATCTCACTCATCGAAACAGCCCCTTTTCTGAATGTCGGTCATTCTTTTCTGCTTTGTCTTTTATTAAGTTGAAAGTCAAATTTCATTCGCTGCCACAAATGTGTCATTTTTGACGTCAAACTCAAAATTTGTATTCTCTGACGCTTTAAGGTATCCGACTACCCTAAAATCATGATTTTTTTTTCAAAAATTGACAAATTTGTTTTATGATTTTATTTCATAGGCCATCATATAAGCTTAATAAAAATACCAAGTTTTTTATTTTCCAATCACTAGAACAAAAATTACAAGTGTTTTAGTAAAAGCAGATGCCATAACTTTACACAAGATGACAAACTTTAAAATGCGTTTTACTCGAAATGTGTTTTTTGCGAAAAGTTCAAACGGGGACAGCGATTGCTCAAAAAGTTTTGAAAATAATTTGCTGAAATTTTTTGTGTATGTTATGTATAACAGTAGAAGTGTTTTGATCTTCAGATTTATCAATCGCTGCTTTATTTTAAAATTTACAGTCCTTTATGTGGATATAATCACTTTCTTTTTAAACAATTTCGTATAATCACTAAGATAAAGTGCTCTAGGTTTTGTAAAAATTGAAATATCTCTTATTCTGAAGGTCATTTCAAACACGAATAATAAAGTAACACATCAAAATTGAAAATTAAGAATTTTCTCATAAAAATTTTGTACAGAGCGGGCCCCGTTTATGTAATTTTCTGTACATTTTTACCAGTTTTTCCCCATTTTAATAATAATAATTTTTTTTCTGCTTTCAATTTTAAGATTTTTACCTTAAAATATACTAAATAAATCTAAAAATCACAAAAAAATCCTCATATTTCCATTTTTTCAAAAAAAAGTTGTTGCAAGTAGTCGGATACCTTAAACGTTATTTTATGCAAGATTTAAAATATACTTTAATTATTTTAAGCAATGTATATTAATAATAACGTCTTTTGGAATAAAGGTGGGTTGTTGTTCGGGAAGTTTTAAAGTCCAAAGCTGGGAGGGAACAGCAAACAGAATAAAGTAATTTTACATTAAAAATTTTCTGCATTTTCTCAGAAAAACATTTTCTGAGATAATGTTATTGTACATTTTAATATTTAAAACTTTGAATTAATTTTTTTCCTTCTTTCTTGGAAAAAGGACATTGTACAAATATTTTCTCTTACATTCTGATAATATTATGATTAAAAGAGGGAATCTAAAACTTAATTACTTATATGGGATTAAATAACAGTCTATCTTAATGCTTTTTCTACATTTTACTACCTTTAGTTTGGAAACTTTAAAATATTTTAAAGTAAAATTTTTGTAATCTTTTTTCAAATTTGTTGCAGATATAAACAGAAAATGCTTCAAAGCTAATGGAAAGAAAAGGCATAAAATCCTTGTATAATATGCATATTTTAAATTTTACGTTTTTTACTTTTTTTCAGCTTAATACTTACCCATTTTTCCAACTAGGTAAATATGCACACGAAAGATCTTTAAAATAATTAAACTAGTTTTTAACTCTTGAAGGGTTTAAATTTTAGTCAAAAAGGATTTGCAGACAATTTCGTAAAGATAATGTTTTTCAAATATTTTGAAAAATAACTCCATATCTGAAATTTGTAAAAAAAAAAAGAAAAATTATTTTTCAAATTTCGAAATTGTTGGTTTCAAGCTTAAATACCGATTAAATGACGTCGGAGAAGCTGAGTTTTGTAAAACTGAGTGTTTAAATCCGCAATCATGTAATAAAACAATAGTAGTTATGTAATTCTAAACAATTTCTAAAGCGTTTTTTTTAAAATTTCCACACGGAATAGATATTGAGTTGGAACAAGAAATTCCAATTCGTCTCTCTGAGGCAATAAATAATACTTTAACTCAACACATGAACCACTGGTGATATACTCGCGTAATTGTGAACCGCGGTCCAGTGACGAGGGTGATACATGGTTTAAATCCTACTCTCCTTATTTTCACGCCACACCAATATGAGGACTTTGAGCCTCGACAGATTTAACCTGATCAGTTCCCCTTTACGGCTGGTCTTCGGTGGCAACAGGACTCAAACCCGCGAGTAGACAATGCCAATCGAGAGTTCCTAAGTTATCGTAGACCTATGATTAAGATGGTCATTTATATCTCAAGGAAATTTGCAGAAAAAACATTAAAAATAATGTTGGAGCATTGGAAGAAGAATCGATTGAACAGGATTAAATTATACGTACTTATTGCGAAAAAAATTAAATATAAGAATTAAATTTTCGAAATACAGTTTAAAGGTTAAGTTCTTATCTCTTCAGATATGTGGTAAATTCAATTATTAAAATACCTCTGAGATTTTTCTTATAATTTTGATAAAATTCGTGGTCTAATGCATTTTCTCATAAGTTAGCATGCCTTTGAAGAAAAAAAAATTAAATATTCTGGGTTAAAATATACGCTGATAAGTCGAAAATATTTTATGTAGCTACAATGTGTTTTTAAAATGTTATTGAAGTAAAACAAACCAAATTTTTGAATTAAAGGAAAGTAAAAACTAATAAATGAGGTGAAAAAATACTTTTGTAAGTTTAAATCTGAAGGTTTTAAATAATTACCTTTTAAAAAATTATTTTATTTTGTGACTCAGACTTGTACTTGTGCTAAAGAGAAACAATTTAAAATAAAACACATTAGATAGAGAAAGGGCGAAGAGTAAATATCGACTTAAAAATAAGCAAGAACGAATTTTTTTAACTAATACATTTTTCTTATTTAAATGTATCCGTACTGCACAATGTTTTTGACAATTAATTTATGGAAACGAAATTAAAAACAAGTTTAATGATTATTAGTGCCTCCTATGGTCTTGTCATTTACAAAATTTAATACTTAACTTGAAAATTGTTCGGTTTATAATTAAAGTCGTATTGTAGCTTTACGCGAAAGTGCGTTTTTATTGCATTTCATACATAGTCATTGTAAGGGGAAGGTACGATGTAGGGAGAGGGAAGGCCCGATGAAATTATGATTGAAAATTGGATCGCAAACATTGAAAGTTTGAAAAACACTGCCCTGTATTCATTACACAGATGAATTTGCGAAACTTATTCAGGCTTTGAAATACAGCTTTGCATATTGATATGTATAAAACTGCACTCAATTAGAAGAAGTTTTGGAAGAGAATAAGCGTATTTTATAAATTTTATAAGTCTAACAACGAAACTCGAGTAAAGTGATATGAGTGAACTAAATTAAATATTAAGTCATTTACCAAAGAGACTAAAATATTGCTAACCAGTTGACAGCAGTTGACGATCTTATTCGTTATGAAAAAGTAGTAGAACTTTGTGTCATGACAAGTACACTTGTCATGAGTAAAAAGTAGTGACCATTGGCTGTTCAAATTATGGTTTTGTGGAAGTACAAAACATATTCTTAATTTTCAAGATATTTAGAATATTTTGCGGCAGACCAAGCTAAAACAAATACATAAAGGTATTAAAACTATAAGATGAACTTATGCATACCCATATACACCGGCTAAAACAGCGTATAAGTTCGCATAATGAATTTATTTATGTACGATGATAATGTTTTTTTAGATGTTATTTACAAATTGTGTTACTGGTGTTCGATTTATATAGGGTGTTTTTTTAGAGGTATAGAACTTTAAATTGCAATAAAACAACGATGTATTATTCGATTGACATAAATTTGTTTTATTCGAAAGATAATCTTGTGGCATTACATTTTAAATATGATTTCTGGCATATGACTGCCACGGCTGGCTCGGATGTAGTCCAATCTGGCCTTCATCATTTTTGAAGAAGTACGGACCAATGATTCCACCAGCCCATAAAGCGCACCAAACAGTCAGTTTTTCTGGATGTAACGGTGTTTCGACATACACTTGTGGATTAGCTTCACTCCAAATGCGGCAGTTTTGTTTGTTGACGTAGCCATTCAACCAGAAGTGCGCTTCATCGCTAAACAAAATTCGCTTATGAAAATCGGGAATACGTATTCCGCACAGAACCATTATTTTCGAAATAAAATTGCACAGTTTGAAAGCGTTGTTCAGGCGTGAGTCTATTCATGATGAATTGCCAAACCAAACTGAGAATAAATCACTTGACAGCTGTTAAATTGGTCGCCATCTTGGAAAGTAATGCCAACTTAAACTTCTATACCTGGAAAAAAACACTCTTTAGTATGAGATACCGCTGCGGTAGCCTTATGGTCAAGGTTTTGGCTCCATTTTAAAGCAATTTTCGACTCTTAAATTGAATTAATTAAAAATATTTTTGAGCACAATCAATTCTTATTACTATAAATCGTACTATTATTTAAAGTACCCTACTTTGTGAATATCACTCCACAGGAGAAATTTAAATTCTTACCTTTATATGTATTTGGTTTTTCTTCCGTTTTTTGAGTAATATGTGTGTAATGTATGTTTATGTTATCCAAATAAATAAATATTAGCAAAAAGAAAAAAAATGGCAATTTTATAAAATAAATCTTATTTTTGATCCAATATTTTAACTGCGATACTTACTCTGAGGTTGACGAGTATACTCGTCATCGCTTGATTTCTGTGACACACATAGTTGCACGCTCTCAAACGGGGCCCAATGTCCTTGTGTTGCTGAATAGTGTGACGTTAATATTCACTCAAACGGGGCACCACAGTAAGCCAGTCAAAAGACAAAACGATATCAAAGCAAATTTTTAACTATTAAAATACAAAAATAAGTATAGTTTTATTTAATTGTCTTAAATTAGAATTAAGTTATTTTTAATTTTTCTATTCAATTTATAGCGGTGTGAAACTAAAGCGTTTCTTTGGATGACTTATTTTATGTTATATAAATATTTTAATTAGGAAAAAAATCTCCCAAATCGTAACAAGATTCGCAAGCGAAACACGTTGAAAAGATTAAGAAAGAATACTTCCTCTTATTAAATATGATGAAAAGGGAATCCGAAAACAAATTCCGATTTCTTACATGGACACAAACTTTATTTAGTATTTTTGTTATTCTTTATTCACAGAATACGCAAGACAGCTGTAAAATTTGGTAGATGTCATAAAGCACTAAGTCACTATAATCCTATTTATTTAACGGTTGATATATTACATCACACATAATAATGAAGTAAAAAATTTTTCTATTTTAAAAAGAAAAAAGGAATTGTTGGAAAAAAACGCGCACACACACATCCACACTTTTAAATATTTTTTTTTCGTTTCAACATCTGAATGTCTGAAAAATATCCTATTAAGATGATATTAATTTTCTTAGTTGTTAAAGCAATCAGAGGTAAAAAAATAATTTCTTTTTTCATGAATTAATTGTTTCATCAAGAACTAGCAAATATTAATACGATAATTTAGTTTTGGCAAAAATGTTGGATACATGTTAGATCTTTCACTGAAGATATACATGGAACATGTGATAAAAGGTCTGAAACTGTGCTCACAAATTTTTATATGGTTGATTAGAATAAAAATTAAGGTTCTTTACCTTTCAAAATTCGCCAATATTGAGTTTTTAGTGAAAACTATATAATTGAGTTAGATCAATGGTCGCAACCTATGATATTTGGGGGTTATCTAGTGGGTCACTGAGAAAGTTTTAATGACATAGTCTCTATTTTGACGATCGATAGATATTTTTGCCAACGGATTAAAGAGGATTGTTTCGATTTACGAAAATGTCCGTTGGTAGACGGCGATCCCTTTCAAGTGATGCTTCCTATTTTACAGCCGTCAGTGGCTGAACTCTTCGAGACGAAATGAACAAATGTAAAGCACTATACGTAGTGTGACTTGAAGGAGATAGATATCGTTGGACTAGACGACGTGATGTCATGAAAGCTCGAGTAGTGAAATCCGCTTTCGTCTTTTCCATTTCATTTACTAATCTGGCGATAACCAATTGCTGCTTTCAATAGTCGACTATTTCCTTGCCAAAATCGAAAGCATCTAGTGTGATTGCATTTTCAAGTGTTGCAAAATGTAGTAAAATTTTATTATTACGCTAGCGCGTACATGTATAAAACACATTTCATCAGAAATTTGTTGCATGATGTCTCATTAGTTAACCTTCAGCCATTTATGCTGTGTGAATGTTACTGCTATTGATAGAAGATGATATTTTTGAATTTATTATTATTTTTCTGCTATTTATTTACATTTATTGCTGAAATATTATTTATTTGCTTGCAACAGTATATTTTTTCAAAAACTGTTTTTTTTATCATTATGCTATGAGTTGTATTTTATTTTTATTGTTAGATAATTTAATTAATGTCTTTAGGGGTTTGTTATGTTTATACCGCAACCTAATCAATATTGCTCTGTTCTTTATTTAGGGTCTTATCTGGTGTTTTAGTTGTACGTTACAAGAACGATGTGAACCATAGAATTATCAAACAGTTTATTGTAACACGTGCTTATTGGCCGAGGAGCTCATAAATGTCAGCTGAGGGACAGGAATGGAGTGAAACCCTCAAAAATAGAGAGACATAGAACTTCTTCGGACATCAACAGTCCTTGGTTCTTTGTTCTCTCTGCTTGTGTTCTGCCAAGCTTCCACACCAGGGTAACTTGAAGACTAAGAGTCTCAATATATTTAATGTGTATCAGCTCTAGTACACATTAAGACCTTAGAGGCACCATGGCTAGACAGAAATAATGCCAGCCATGAATTTGCAGCCATGACCACTTAATGGTTACTTTACTTCATAAATATTACTCTTTCACTTTTCTCGGGTTTATACCTTTATAAATATCACTATTTTATAAACTGTGAAATTTAAATTATAAATTCTTAACATTTATAAATAAACTTTATGCATCATGCTCTAACTTTGAGGCATAGGATATTTGTGGGGAATACAAAGTATTATAGAGATATTTTAAAACATATTTTTAACTGCAAATTGTAATTTCAAGTTCGAGAAAACTGTTTGTTTTAATCCTTATTATCAATAGTAACACCCAATGCAACTTGAAAATGTTTTATGCTAGAAACAATACGATATAAAAATTATATATCGGAGAGAAATGATATTTTTCGGGGAAGGGGTTATAAGAGTTTTGAAAAAAAACTTTTTATATTTAAGTTAAAATAACTGCATCACACGTAAGCCTCACTCGAGATACATATCTATTCTTATATTCTTTATAAAATAATATTCTATACCTGTGTAAGAAGAAATACTTTTCCTTAGATCATTAACAGTATTGACAAGAGCATGTAGAATTGTAGGACAATTAATTCAATATTTTATGCATACTTTCTAACTTTGAATTTCCAATTAATTAATAAGACGGCTTTAATATATTGTTCCTCCCAATAAACATGGGTTGAGTGAGCATATTAGACTAAAAAAAATAATAAACATTTCCTGATGTTGGAAGAAATGATCTATTTTTTAAATTACAGCAAGTCTCCTAGTAATTATTATTTTTCCCCCACATTTATTAATGAAAAATAAGCAATTTTCAAAGAAGTAGAAGAAAAAGAGACATATATTGTGCTTGCAAAAGAAAATGCGACATTTTTTGACCTAAGCAAAAAAATGGTTTCGCATAGAAAATAGCTTACGGTAACATCTTATATTCAAAGCCGCTCGAAGAGTGATCTGAATGGTATCATAAAAGTGAACATCGCCTACAATCTCTTAAGATTCCTGCCTCACAGATTTTTTTGAATTCATGAATGCAATGTTAAACCTATGGAATCCTATTTCCTTTCTGAAAATAGAATATTTTATATACATAAATGTAGTCAAGTGCGTATTCAAATAAATAAATAAATAAAAATGTTTTTTTTTCTAACTTTATTTCTATGTGATTTTCTTCTAGAATGTCACAAAATACTTTTTATATAAATTAGAGCCCAAATACAAATAATCAAGCATAAAAGTTCATAAGGAATGTATAAATATTGTAAATTGATGAAAAAAACTAATTTTTTTACTATTTCATTTTTTTGACTGTAATTATTTTACTATTTACTAAAACTATAATTTATTTACTAACTTACATTATTAGTAAATGTAATGATGTAGGTTAGATGTAGTGGTTAAAATTCCACTTCAAGGGGTGCCCTAATTTTCGATTTTAAAATAATTAACGAGGGCCTTAAGAATTTGTTCATTTGAATTCGTTCATTTATTCATTCATTTCTTCGTTCCCTATTTAAAAGTTGTCATTATTTTGTTGTTTCGATGACAATCTTAAAACTCAAAAGTATTTGAAACTAAATATTGGATTCTCAAAAAATGGGAGCAGCTGAATGGGATTTAGCTCCTTATTAAAACTCGTTTGAAACTTATAGTGATATTAACCCATTAATCATTTAACCCATAAATAGTACGGGCAAACCAGTTGTGACCAGCTTACAGTAGCCCATACTTGTATTTTCTTCTTTCTGCTTTGATTTGCACACATTTTTTAATTCTTATAGTGAGATTATTAGTGTAATGTTTTTAAGAGATGCAGTTTGTCCATGGTACTGAAATATTTCTCACCCGGGATTTTCTTTGAGGTGAAAGTGAGAATTGTCCATTGAAGGCAGGAATTTAAATTCTTGAAAATATATGGTAAGGAACAGAGATTTACAAGGCAATGTGTAATTTGATGCATAAAGAGAAATGTAAACGGAAAGATAATCCTAAGAAACGCCAATATTATCTCTGTCCCTAATGCAATGTAAGACATGGAATCACTCCATGCTTCAAATTATGTGTGCATCCTTCAATACAGTTGAACCTCTATTTAACGAAGTCGCTAAATCCCGAAAAAAAGTTCGTCATATGGAAAATTCGTTATATAGAGGTTCATATTTCAATATAATTTATAAACGCCATGAGAGAAGTTTTAAATTTTAATAAACACTATTTATTAAAGAAAAGTAGTTATTCACACCTTTTTGTAAATTAATATCTATTTTTTGTATATTTTACTCATAAAAAAGTAAGAAAAACTGCAAGAGAGAGAGAGAGAGAGAAAGAGAAAGAGAGAATAAAACAAGAAAAAGAATGTCGAGGAATACACTATATTTTCAACATTAAGAAAATAGTTTTATACTAAAATTATTGAATTTTAAGGACAGTTTCTAATTTTAAGCCTACATGTTATTTTAAACATACATTATTTGTATTCAGTAATTTTAAGCATACACCATTTTGTATTGAGTATAATTTTAAGCATACACTATTTTGTATTAAATAATTTTAAGAGTACACTATCACATCCTTACTTAAATTTGGTTGCTAATAAAATCTGCTATTTTTATCTGAATTTCTTGTTTGAAAAGTTAGGGCAATTTCATAGCTCTTGGTGAGTTGGGCATCTGGTAAAATCAGTTCAAGGTCATTGATTACCATAAAATGTGTTAAAGGAGAAAAAAAATTGAAATATTCAAAAATATTTTTAAAACGGGGAGGGAAAAAATTGAATAATAAGAAAAAAAGCTCGCTATATAGAAAGAGGTTATTTTACGAAGAAAATCATGAAACTTTTTTGGTTCAAGAAAAAAGTTCACTATAGAGAAAAATTCGCAATATGGAGGTTTGACTGTATATACATATATACATATATGCACACACACAAAATCATCAACCGTTCGAAAAAGAAGTACGGGCATGAAATTCTTCTATTGTTATGAGAGAATTTTTTCAAGATATGTAAAACATTCTTCATAGCATGCGCAGTGTACTAAAAAGAGTATACATTTAGGGGTTTTTGTGTTCTACTATTATAAAACAAAAAAATATTGTAAAAACTTTAAAACCGAAAATTAATATAAAATTTATCCATTTACGCATTCTGTTAAGTATTATGTCAAGCTATATGTAATAAAAAAATGTGCCTTTTGGGGAATATTTTGAGCAAAAAAATTAACCGCTTAAGAGGTTAAATCAGCGTTTCTCAAACTGTGGAGCGCGCCCCCTAAGGGGGCGTGAGAACTGTATAAGGAGCAAATAAAATCATTCTGACATAATAAAACATAAAACATACTTTTACATTAATATAATACACTTATAAATGTATCAGTACTGCACAATGTATTTTGCAATTAAATTAACAATACTAAGTTAAGAACAAGCTTAATAATTACCAGCTACCCCACTGGCTTGTCATATATAAAATTATACGCAAAAATTAGCACTTATCCTGATAGTTTGTACTCTTTAAAATTAATCCTTTAACTGCCAATTAAAAGATACGCGATTCACTCCCCAAATCCACCGTTTTCCACGTAGACGTGCGTATGGGATGAATTGGGAAGGGGGAGGGGGACAAAAGGAATAAGTATGTAAATCCATCGCAAACACTGTCAATGTCCTTTTATTGAATTCCAAAGTTATTTTATTGCGTTCGGAATAATTTTATGGACAACGGTGCACAGAAAAGATCGTACTTCTGCAAGACGTATATATACGTAAACGGCAATTAACGCTTTGGCTGAGTGAGACGTTTATATACGCCGATGTCACTTAAGAAGTTAAATTTCTATTGTATAGCTTTAGCATCCAAGTTATAGTATTATTGAATTCAGTGCATTGTTATTATAAGGAAGGGGGTGATGAAAATTATAATTGAATATTGGGTCGCAAATATTGAAACTTTGAGAAGCATTGGGTTAAATGCATGTTAAACTTGAAAATAATAATTGTTCTTAAAAAAAAATAAAAGGAAATAATCGTTGCTGAAATCTTGAATCGTATCAGGATTTTACAAACAAAACATTTTTAACCGTAGCTTAAGGACAAAGGTAAAGATTCTTCTACAAACAAAATACTGTGCAGTAAATCTGTACTTAAATATCCTTTACGAAAGTTAGATTTTTTTTGTAGCATTTGTTAATCTTCTTATAAACTGATAATTAGACCAGATAAGTAACATTGATTTAATGTTATTTAAGAGAGATTTATCAATAACAAAGTTAATATATAAAAAGTACAGTTAAAAAGTTAAACTAACTGTGTATAAGAAATGCGTATAAATCTAAAATAGAACAAATATATTTAATAAAAGTCTTTGGCCACATAGGTTTGCTGAATCCGAGACAGAAAATATCTGTTGACACGCAATAATCTAATCAAAAAGTAATCATCGGTACTGAGATGTATGTATATAAAAGTAATGGAAGTAAAAGTCAAAGAAAATTGAGTAAATAAGAAAGTGATACAAGATGAAAATACTAAAAATTAATACAATTAATATTTAGTTATTTTTAGATTGTGTAAGAAAAAAATACTAGTTCTACTTCAAAAGTATTGTAATATGATTACACCAACATTTTTCTAATAGAATTCTGATCAGTTTTACTGTAACAAAGAAACACATACATAGCGTTATAAAAATAAAAAATAAATCGTCGATATGGAAGCCTCTAGTTGGTGTTATTTTCGAGGAAGGAAATAAAGTTTGTGAATGCTAGTTCCGTAAGATATGAAAAACACTCCACATATATATATATAACTCTAACAGTTATCCTGCCATTGATAAAGCGTCGAAAGTTTCGAATGGCTACACCTGCGTTTTACCATTGAAACGTAATTCTCACAGTAAAAAAAAATTAAAGTAGAATTCGAAGGCTATGCAGAATAACATATTGAGAAAAACGATAAATACATTTTTGATATGATAGAAACAAAACTGAAATTAGTTTTTGAACTCTTATGAAAAGATATTCAATAATTCCACTTAGCCTAGTAAAAAACGTTTAAATTTTTTTTATTATTATGAAATATGAAGCTTTTGTTGATCAATACACATTAGATCGTTCCTTTATGATATCGTTGGTTGAGTTCGAATAATAGCCAGAGATAGAGATAGTACATTTGTTTATATTGCAGAAAATAAATATTTACAGTTTACATTTACTCTTAAATGTAGTAATGCGGTTAAATGAAAATTACACCTTTGAAAGTGCTGCGGATTGATGCAGACAAGACCTTGCGTCTGTCCGTTGCGTTTCCAGTTTACAGATTGTCCCGGTACGGGGTTCAAAAGTTTCAGTTGGGGTAGGAAAACGGGAAAGTATGGCGCGCTCAGTCACAGTTAAGAGTGAAGAGTGTAGGAAACACTTTATGTGCATTAAAATTTAAACTTTTCTATCAACTTTAAATTGTTTGTAATTTGTTCCTATCAAAATATCTTTTATTATAAATATATTTTTTAATTTAAAATAATATACAAATTACTAGAAGTATCATTATTTATGAAATCAAAATCATTTCTATCGTAATCTAATTTTGTTTAAATTTCAAAAAATTATAAAGAACATACACAAATACTTTCGTTGAGAAAGTATTTTGTTTAAGAAAATTTAAAGCTATAATCAGATTCAATTTGTAATTTAAATTACTGCAAAAGAAGTTTTACATATTGTATCATTCAGCAGTATATATTCTTTATATTGCTAAAAATCAGTAAAAAATTCAAAAATAGCTTTACTAACAAAGGCTGCTTTAAAGTAATGAAATTATGAGTAAATAAAAGAAAGTGATATATTTGAGAGAAAATAACTAAATTTAACCATTTTCATTAAAAGGAATACATAAAGTGTATCCTATACATGTATACAAATATCTTCATTTAATGGATTTATTTTTCATTCAATTATAATTTATTTCAACAATATGATTAAATAAAAAGCAATATTTTAATGGAATGCGTTGAATTTGAAACTGCTTTGGAACAAAAAAGGAAGAAAGCTTTAAAAATAGTATCACCTGATAGTATACACTTGAGCAAACGTTATTCCTGTCATACAAATAAATGATTGTATTAAATGGTCGTTTGTAAATATTAATTCTAGAAAGAGTTGCCACTGTGAAATTGAAATTCTTCAACTTACGCTATACGATCAAAATTATCCAGTATCTTTTGCTTTTTCTACAGTTAAGTGAAATGTCAGTATGCGGTTGAGCTACCTTTCATTGCAATAATAGCTGCCACTGTTCATCTATAGCTATCCACTAATTTTTGGAAGATTACAGCTAGAATTACACTTAGTTCTTACAGGAAAACCCTGATCAATTAGGACACCAATCTGGGGAATTGTGGGCTATCTCGTAGTCAACATTCTTACTCCTCCTAATGATGTTTTATGGGATTCAAGTCTGGCTGTAGACAGATCAGTTCAATTCCTGAACATCCATGTCAACACAGGCCTTACAGTAGGAACAGCCAAACTATTTCCCCAGCCATGGAAACACAAAATGGTCTAAAATGTCGAGATATACTTCAATCTTGATAAGTTCTTGAGCAGGAACCAAAGAGTTCAAGTCAAAGCATGGAAAATACACTCAAACCCCATTATTCCTCCTCCCCAAATTTCACTTGCGGCACAATACAAACAATTTCAAAGCATTTTCCAGGAAATCTTCCTCATTTAGACTCTACTATCGGATTGCCGGCTAGTACACCCTTATTTGTAACTCCGTAACATGTTATATGGCATTTGTAATTAAGTCGTGATATTGTTTGGTTCATAAGAAGAAATTCTTCCATAGAAATCGATGGCATTTCGTACATCGGAGCGAACGAAAGTTTCGTAGTTCTGTTGAATCCAGGGGCTTCTCACAATTCTGCCAAAACCATCCAAATGGCTTTCACAACTCTCTTTAATGTTCAGCGGTCTCTGTCATCTTAATGCCATGGTCTATTGGGTTGCATTTGTACAGTTATAGCTCCTTCACAATTCCACTTCGTGATAACATTATTTCTAACATAGTAGGAACGTCTCGAGCAAAATTTTCACAGCGATGACAGCCGATACTTTCAACACATTCCAAAACATTTAGCTCGCTTTTATCTTCCATCGTATTTTTATGGCAGATAAATTGAGTTTGTTAAAGTTACACATCACCTTGATTCTGTGAATACTGTATTACGATTGCGAACTCGTCTGAATTATTTTATACTTATCTAGGATCTATATAGAATTTCGACGACACTGACCAAATCTACTATTTAGAGGGGTGTCTGGATACTTTTAATCATATGTTTTATTTATATCATTTTTTTTTGCAAATTTATGATGAGATATTTTTACGTATAAAATATTTCTTTGCTGTTTGATGAAATTATATCTAAATGTTTGTTTTGTATGAAGCAATATACAAGATCATTGAACCGAATACTGTTTATCACACAGTTATTTAAAAATTTTATAATAAGTAAGTAATGTATTAAACTTAATCCCTTCGTGAACAATTATTTTACATTTTATTTTGTCATATCAAAATCAATGTTCTATTAACTGTAAAGTTTTCTTACCGTACACTTTGGCTCATTTTATAGGTTGTTTTTTTGTTTAACCTGGACTTTCATTATTCCGGACAACCAAGAACACAAATTATACATAATCTGGATTAAGGAGGTTCTATTGTACTACTTTTATTCTACCTTCTTTCTTCAAGCCAAATGTAATTCAAAATGACTATGATTGCTTTTAACTCATATAATATGTTAATTTGTAAGATACATCTCAATAATCTGTAAGCGATTTCTTTTTATCTCATCCATATTTTAAATGTAAGATATTTGGAAATTCATCGTTTCATATATATATATATATATTCGTGTTTATATATTTATTTTCTTTCCTTACTCGTATGTATTTATTTAAACTGATAACAATAGGAATAGTTATTACTTGATACAAAAAGGATGCATTAAAGTTATTGATTCCCACTTGTATCATGGAATATCTTTCTCTGGACGTAATGGGCAAATTATAACGCCCTTCAATGTGAATTACTTGAACACACTGTCGGGATAACATTAATGGTAATGCTAAGTCACAGATTTATGTGGTGGTTTAACAAATAAAGCCCAATGATTATTGGTAATGCTTTTCTTATCTACTTGATACTACTTTTTTAGAGAGAGAACTAACTAGTACTTTAACAGTAACAGTACATTAACAATAATAATACTTTATCAGTTATTGTACAGTATTTGGAAATAACAGTATCTCACGAGGTTTGAATAGAACTATCGCTTGTTAAATTTTTTTTTAAATTAAAGATGTTTAAGTGGATATTATTGTAGAGTTTTTGGGAAAATATATTGTTGAATTGAGGCAAAATTTAAAAAGATTTTTACATTTAATAAAAGAAATGGAATCTCTCTCTTTTATGCGGAATGTAAAATAAGATTTTACGCTAGATTAAGATGATTAAAATTGGCCCACAGAATTAAACTTATTTGTAGATATTGATCGTTCTTTTGAATGATTTAAAAATTTTATCCTTAAGGGGAAAGCTAAATGATCAATTGAACGTTTGGATTTCCAATAATGCTCAAAAGGAATTGAACTCAAATTGAATTGCTCAATAAATTTTGATTACTATCAAATTTAAAGAAAAACATTATGCACCTCATTTTGATGGATAAACAGGTCAAGTGAACAACAAAATATAAAGCACATCTTTGGATAAAAAAAATCAGAACAGGCTTCAAGTCTCTTTTAGAAAAATCCTTAATCTTTTAGTTTATTAACGACTCAATTTTTAGTCGATATAAACTTATTACCTACTGTTTTTTAACTGAATGTAAACTTTTCAAAAGTGAAATTGCAACTCCTAGAAATAATGCACATAGCACTCTGCAAATTTCAGGAGCGATAGTGATAAGAAATATATGTAAATGATTAAAAATACAGACTAATAAAATCATTATAAACCAATTTATTCAGTATCTAATTCACCAAACTCACGCAGTTATACAGGCCTGAACCCGGTGAGGTATTCTATCAATGAGTCTATTGATAGTTGCCAGAGGTAACTGTTGCCAAGCTACATCCACTGCTATGCACAGATCATTCATGGTTTGCGTTAGTGGTCCTCGGTTCATGTCACATCCAGTGAGATCTCACAAGTGTTCGATGGGATTCATATCTGGAGAGTTTGCCGGCCAGGGAAATCACCTGATGAATATGCCAATCTGTGTGCTTTGACATTCACCTGTATGTACCACTTCCTCTTCAGGGTGCGCGTAGATCTTCCTGAATCCATCATGTGACACAACGTTAGATGGTACTCACGTTGTGCCCAACACGAGTTGCCGTTGTGCGCTGTGACAAACCCAGTTCATGGAGTTCTATAATATGGTCACGTTTCCAAGCCATTAAGGTTTTCGACTACCGTGATATTGAAAAAGCATATAAATGGATTATATCTATGATACTTAGTGTCACTTAGATTAGAAACTATATATAAAATTCTCTTAAGAATATTATTACAATAAAAAATTATTTAAGTACAATATTTTGATTAAAAATGAACATAGAATGACCCACTTTCAAAATATTCTCCTTTTGTGAAAATTGTTTCTATTATAATAATATTTTGCCTGTATGTAACTCAGACCTCCGTACAGAGGCTCAGCAAGAATGTTCGAAATATATGACTTGGAAGTGGGTTTATCCATGTGTTTTTTACGACAACAGAGGAGAGAAATTTTAAGAAAAAAACACCGATAATTGTTTCAATTGGTTGCAACTTTCAAAATAATGTGAATTTTTCAACAAAAAAATAGTTCATACTCTCTGGAGAAGTTTTTACTTTATATAAGCAAAGTATTTTTTTTATTATTATTTTAGAAGCATTTTTTATAAAAGGAGAACATTTTGAAAGAAGGTTATTCTTAATTAATTTTTTGCCAAAATATTGTATTTAAACATTTTTTTTTGTCAAAATGCCCTTAAAACAATTTTATACATGTATTCTAATCTAATTGACACTAAATATCCTGAAAATTATCCATTTATGCGCTTTTTTAAAATAACGGTTCCGAACGCAGTTGAATACATTAACTGATGGTACTGAGCTCGCAGATGTCTCAGAAACATTTTCTACACTTCTTGGAAAGAATGGAAAATGCTACGAAAATTCCGGAGTTGCTGTTCATGAGAACGAGCATACGACCATATCTGTAAATATTCAGGCCGCTTGAGGCCCTCAATCCTATAACTAGCTGTTATGCATGTGTAACTAAGTGGATTTTTTTATGCTGGATGTTGCTGCATTTTGATTGGAAAGTAACAGCTTGGTGCATGAGAGAGGCTGAGTGGCTGTTGTCCTGCAATAACTTATGTAATTCCTTTATAATTCCTGTATCTTTCTATCGATTTCCTCGTTTTCTTAAAATCTATCTTACATAATTAAAAATGTTTGAAATATTAGATTTACGTAAAGACTATTTAGAGAAGAGGGCTCTTAACATGCTAATAAAATTTTGCATATTAAATAAATAAAAATGATATTTGTAATAGATATTGTTAAAAAATATATGTTTTTTTCTTCTTAATTTTAAAATGCACACAGAGATAATTTCTAATCACAACAGTAATATGCTTCTTTTTTAACAAAACTCTCGCTTAATTATTATTTATTCTTGCCTTATTATCACCCAAAATTACTTTAAATACGATATTTAGAAAAAACTGAAAGATTTTATTTCCTTTAAACTTTCATTCCGTTTAAGGCTTATTTTTTTCTTAGAATTATAATCTTGCTATTTAAGTCTTCGAAGTTATAAAGATTTTAAGATGTGTGTTTGTGAATCAATTTTTTTATTTATTTCTTAGCCAAGTATATAAAAAAAATTCTAAAATAATTTCTAATACATTACATATATTATTAGAATTTAATAAGAAATAGAGAAATACTCTTTTTTTATTTTTTATATATTTTAAAGTAATTAGTTTAAGGGTATATAATATGTTTAGTAGAGCAAACCATACTTATTCAGGAAAAGTTAGTATTGCATATAAGAACCAAACACGCAACCCATAACTAATTGAGGAATAAAAAAAAGGAGTTTCTTGCTGTTACAAAATATTATTCAATAAATAAATTTTCAAATACCTTACATTAATTTTTGAGTTTAGCAGAAGAGATATGTAATTAAATTTAATACGATTTTGAAACGCAAATGGATACTACAGTCACAAAGACACATGGGCAATTATTTTGATAAAATCAATTCTTTCTAAAAGCTAAAGATTCAATGCTGCTTTAGAATTAAACAGATTAATATATTCTATGGTTTGTCATTAAAACTAAGTGCTTTTTAAGAGCTTCAAAATCAATAGCGATATTTTCCCGATACTGCTTTAAATTACTACGAAACATGGTTATATATTACATGATTTGAGTTTTTAAATAAAAAATACTTATGTGCAGTTGGATATGATGTGCATTTAACATATTATATATAAGTCTTATTTAACAATATATATTTGCGAAAAATTTTTCTCATTTTATTTTATGACATTTATATCACCCAAACCCAATTAGCGTTATGTTATAAGTTTACTTTTAATATACATTGTTAATTATGGAATTGTATTTTTGTTCATTGGTTGGAAATTTATTATCCTGTCCACACACACACACAAGTTTAACCTGCATTGATATCGCTTACAAAAAGATAAGAAAGGGCTCTGTAAGAGAATAAAAATTGATTTTTCTTTTTAAGAAGGAAATGAAAAACTTTTCATTTATATGCAAATTTTGAAAATAATTGTCACCTAGAAAAAAGAACTTTTTTATTTTAAAGGAAAAGGCTATTGTTTATGAAGTGTAAACTAAAATTAATAACTTGCCTTTCTTTGATATGCTGTACTTTTTTTTTTTTTTAATATTCAGGTTTTATAATGTTTTAATTTCACAAGGCTTGTTTATTTTTTTATAAGTTTTTTTTCAATTTTTTTGATATTAAGTGTCAAAAGAAAGTAACACTTAAAATTGGACCATGTATCAAGGGAATGAAGAAAAATGAAATAAAGCAATAATTTTACTTGAAGATTTACTTTTTGAAACATATTTTGATAGTAACATTTATATTATATGTGTCCCATACAAAATTATAATAACACTAAGAAGTGTACATTTATCATACTTCGTATTTAACTATAACTTTTTACATACTTTATTATTATTTTTTTTATTTATGTAACATCAATACCCTTTTATTTTTAGTTTTTGACAAAATTTATAAATGATTGCTCATATTGCTGAATTTTATATCAATAAAATAGACTTTTTAAATTCAAATGGTACTGATTGAGTTCAAGTATTAAAATAAAAGTTTTACTAAGTGTACACCAGCGATTCTCAATCACTTCACCGCCACACCTTTGTGTGCTACGAGTTTTTTTAAAAAATTACTAATTATACTCTGAGGAAAAAAATAAGATCCTCAACCGAATCATTTAACCATTTCATAGAAATAAACTAAGAATATTCGTGGTATATTTAGTTCATTCTTTCGTGGATAGATGAATATAAAAAAATGATTGGGTTCGTTATCCATTTGCGATCGCATATATATGTTCATGTATATGAATAACATTGAATGGAGAGGAAAAATTAATTTCACTCTGTAATCATCGAGATTTATTTTTGAAACATTCGGAAGAGTCAGTTAGTTCATTTTGGATTAACATTAGAGGTGATTATCTCATAATAGCCACAATAAAACTTTAAAATATTGTTAGTTTCCTATATCTTATTTCCGTGAATTCGAATTTTTAGCAATAACAAGTATAAAATTTAAAAAAACAAAAACATTTTGACTTTTAAACGTAGATGACGAAATGGAATGGCATTATCATTTTTACAACCCAATATAAACGAAACTATCAAAAACCATCAAGTTAAAATTTTGCATTAAATGTATTCTTATAATTAATTTGCAAGTAATTACTCAGTAAACATTTTGTTGTTTTGATCGTACATATTATTTTACTGAAAATTATTATCACAAAGTTTTTTGCATATTGTATTATAAATAAGTAAAATTTTTTTAAACCTGTTTTAGAGTCAGTATGTCGCCAAATTTTGAAATTATTGAAAGTGTACCGCAACAAAAAAAGGTTGAGTATCACTGGTGTATGCATTCCAAAATTGCCAATTTCATCACTTTAAGAAAATGTTTGATAATAACTAGACAGTTTCTCATTCGTTGTTGTTGTTCTCGTGTCCATGAATAAATGCAGTAGATATCACTAAATTCCGTCGAAAGTCTTGATCACTGCCTCTGCTATTCTGGGAGCATCAGGGCTGTACAGGAGTTCCCGCAAAGAGTCCCTCAGATGGACTATTCCCATTTTTAGTAACTTTGTTGCGACGGTTGGGCATTCTCATTCGTTGACAATTTAATTACATTTTGGGAGTTGAGTTATATATATATACACACACACATGCATTTTTCAAATCTATAATTACTTCACATTAGTCAAAATTTTTTAAATATATTATATATATAATTATTCAGAAAAAGAATTTCTTAGTAAGAGCTATTTAAGGATATGTTTTTTTTCGGAATACAACTTATTGAGAGATATTTTAAAGTTAAATAATGTGTGTGTGTGTGTGTTTTGCGTTTGGATTTGTGATTTGATTCCACACACACATATTTTTAATATATTTTTTCCCTCATGTTGCAGTAAATGATTTTCGCTTATAAAAATTTGTCTTATATTTTTTGCTTCCAGTGCAGAAAATATTTTCTCCAGTCCTTTTTCAAAAGTATTTAGCCCTAGATTTTAATATTTCATGTTTTTCTGTGCATTCAAATTGAATTTATTTTTTTAAAATTACTCATATTTTAACGAACTTTTAACATTTAGCTTAGAATAAATAAAGTTTGCAAAGCATGTTAAAGATTTTACTCTATCACTAATGAAAAGGAGAAGAAAGCTTTGTATAATACAATGGAATATTCTCTTAGTTATAATTGAACGGAATACATTTACTTTACTTTCCATTTAATTAAATTTAATTAATCATAGAAGTGTTTACTTGTGTCATAAAAATTGATTGATGTTTTAATATTTCTTTTATAAATAAATTTATCTTTATCACATACAGAAGTAACTAATGGTTTTTCAATCTTTTGGTCTTAGCCTCATTACATCTTTTGATATATGAAACTGAAAAAAAAACTGAAGTGCATTTCAAAACACACACACACACATCTTATGGAAATCCTAAATATTGTAGTGGAGCACGAACACTTTTTAATTCAGTAATAACATGATAAAACTGTGATAAAATGTTGTTCTTTTCTATAAAGGTAATTTTTATTTTTACTATGGATATTGATGAATTTATAATAGACTATTCATGTGAGGTTACATATTAAACTTAAAAGAGCATTAAATTGATCCCTGCTGACATTTTTGTGCCTTTTAAAAACATTTTTGCATTGCAGTGTGGCATCTATAAACGGGATCGGCAACTTATGACACAAGCACCGCATGCTGCAACGTGGTACAATTCTCAGTGGCACTCTACATTAATCTACAAATTTGTCAGTTTTTGAGTGGGTGGAAGTGGATAAATTTGTAATGGACCTTATGTAACAAGCATCTTAAGAATTACAGACATTTACAGATTATCGAAAAAATCTGAAAGGTAATTCTACAGATAAATTTTCAGCTGTTTTGTAAACTATTGGAGAGATTTAACTGTGAGAGAAGAACTAAGAGAAGATTGTGTTTGTATTCTGCTTTCTGCTTTTGATTCTGCACATCTAAGTAAAAAATCTTTCCTCATAGAAAAAATATTTTAAGTCCGCAAAGAAATTATTTAACAACTGAATGCTCAGAGAATAGTGCCAAATTGAAAGTCACTAATTATGAAAATATTGCAATGCAAGCCTTAGGTTCACATTAAAATTCATATTTATCTTTTTATTTAACTACAAAGAAGGAAATTACTTATATTTTACGTTGTATATTTCTACAATTTTATTAAATATGTTTGAAAATAGATAATTTATGTATAATTTTAAGTTTTAAAATTTTTGTTCAAGAAATAGTTATATGTTATGCTGTTTATTTTTATGTTTAGAAATATCTTCAAATTAGGCAAAACTAATACATAATAAAACTGAAAATTTATATTACTGTCCTCTATTTTCCAACTAAGCATGCATTATCTCAATAATGGAATGGTTTCAAAAATGTCCTGCTGAACGGCACGCTGAATCATACTGGTAGATCGGTTTGACACGCCACAGCTAAACGGTTGCTGATCCCTGATCCATTACGTACACATTTTAGGAAATTCAACTTCGTTCCTTTCGGAAATGTTCAATCGATGGAAATAATTTGAGTTTTATGTAGAAAGAATTTTGAACAACAAAATAATTATCCGAAATTCTGTAGGAAATTTTCCCTTATAAATAGATCTTTTATTTATTATTCCATCAAAAATTCTTTAATTAAAACCAGCAATCTTTTCTTAAGTACACTGCATCTTAATTTTTTAAATTTAAAATAAACGTTCGGTAAAATTTATACTTTTCAATAATTTCAAATACACTCCGGTGAGCTCTTTCATTCATTGTCAGAACAAGGTTTTCTTTTCAAGATAAATTTTAACTTAATCTTGGATTTTTTTAAAAAAGAAATTTTTCAATTAATTATTTTGGCAGTAACTAATTTGAAATATTTCTTAATTTGTGAATGTACCTGTATTAGTAATCTAGCTTAAATATCCCATTAACGTATGTATATATTTTCCTGGGCCGTGGGTAGCCTAGTGGTTAGAGCATCGGACTCCAGACCGGAAGGCCTGGGTTCGATGCCCGATGCCACCAAAGACCCTCCGAGTACACACGGAGTACGTGCTCGTTAAATCAGTGGGTCCGTAGTCTTGTGGGCTTAATCACGAGCGCAGGGACTGGAGAATATTTCCCTCCCCTTCAGTTTACATGCAGAAATTGTGGAGATGGAGGGCGTGTTGCCATCTATCGTCCCTTCGGGGAATTTCGCCGAGCTAAAATCGCACTGTCACCTGTATGGTGCTCAAGGCCAACGACAGGCGTACTTCTTGCCCATACCACGATGAATTTCGTGGGCCTCGATCTGACTACGTCAGACAGGTGGCATCAGAAAACAACAACAAAATATATTTTTCTTCCATTAGTAAAAAAGATGTATTTTCATGATATATTTTAAGACTATATTAAACAAGCTTATATGTAATCATAATATACTACATTTGAGTTAAATAAGAGCATTTGCTCTTCTTATTCAGAGAAATGTATTAGAATATAGGTAAAAATCTGAAGTGTGAAATATCTAAAGGAAAAGGGAAATTTTGATCCATGTATTTATATATAGACCCGAGTACACATATAATATTTATATATAGATCCAAGTACAAAGTTACTTCTCCTTTAAATATATTTTATCGTTACTAATCTTATGTTTTTACACACATAATCACAAACAAGAACAAGATTAATAAATAAAAGTTGTTCTGCTTTCTTCTTCGCGACAGGAATATGCAAGAATTATTTTGCATTTTAGAATAATGCATCAAAATCTTGACTAAAGTAACAAATACTTACATATAAAATTGTGCATTTTTTTATGTTTGAGAAAATTAAGAATGCTTTGTGAAGAAAAAGGAGGCATTATAACAATTCTAAAAGGAAAGTTAATCGTCTAAAATTTAAAATCATCTTATATTTTTGGGTGAATAAGCCTATTTTAGAATATTGCTTAAAATTTTTTCTATTAAAAATGATTGAAATTATATTATTTTTGTAATAAATTCCTTTTATTAATAAGAGTTCAATCAGATTTTGGTATTGTATCATATTCTTTCGCGGTTCTATGTTTTTTTTTAATAATCTGATTTAATCTTTGTCTTATTGACCAATTACGAAGCTTCCACCGAATGGAAATAGAAAACCTTCACTAATACATAGATAATGTAATTAGAAAATGCTGCAAAAACGCTCATTTTTCTGTACAGCAAATCTTTTAATTGTTTTGGTAGGTATTCGTAGTTTATATACTGCTTAGAGGGCTATTGGAGATTTCATTAATAATCTTTAGATTATAACTGAATTTTCCTCGTGATATTGTTTTTTTTAAACTTTTACATCACGTGAGACAGTTTACATTACACACATATTTTTTTTCATGCTTTTCTGGAACTTTAAAACATCATCTCGAATGTGTGAATCCTTTTCATACTTTCTGAAATTTTCATTCAATGTTTGATGAAAGAAATAAAGTATGAATTATGGAGTCTATATATATTGCCTAAGAGGTGTTGGAAGAAATTTGAACAAATAAATATAGCAGTATAAACTTACATGTACGCATTTTTTAATGTAATACATACTTATTTATGTTTATGTTATGATATGCTTTGCAATAAATATATTCAATACTTTTCTTGTATTTTTTGTTCTTTTTAATCTTCTATTAAAATCATCTCAAGACCATGCGATAATCCTGTTTTTCATACTCTTTTGTAACTTTTTTATGAAATTTTCTATATATAATGTTTAAACATGTATTATGAATATAGCCGGTCAATTTTAGATCGGTATTGCATTTTGGATTTTATAATACAAATTCTGTGTAAAACAACGCACAGTTGATTTCATATGTACAGCTGTGTGTGTGATATCAGAATCTTCAAATTCCTTAAAAATATTTCTAAATTTTTATGCAGAAAAGGAGGGGGTGATGTAAATTTTTAATTTAGTTTCTTTCGTGGTGGTGGTGGTGGGACTAATCCCCATCTGGTCTAGTCAAACTAGACCAGATCCATGAGTCCATAAATCTGTAGAAAGTCTAAGCACAGCAGGGGGAGGGTGCAACAGCTTCCTCACAGGAAAAACCCAGACATCGCAGAATGTGCTGAGGAGGAAACTGACTGATGTTACATTTGGGGCAAATTGGGAAGCTTCTTTTGCCACCCTCAAAATTCATGCACCTCAGGTGACCAGTCGAAAATTGTGAGAATGCCGTTTGATATGATCTGGAACCCTTGAATGATATGGCGGATTCAGGTTGTCTTTGAAAGTACCATGAGTGTAAAGGAGGGACTACCCAGGTTCCACATATTAATTCTTTAGCCCTGAAGTAGATAGTTTCTTTTGTAAACTGATATATTCCCTCCCCCCGAAAAAGATATCAACAAAATCTTGAAATTAGCCTTTTTATGTAGTTACTATATAATAGGAGTATAAAACTATTTTTCTCTATAAACTTATTGTAAGTATCAGAACTGATACTATTTAAAAAAATATTGTTTTATGGTTAAGTGTAGAATAGAAATAGTAAAAAAAATCTGACTGAATAAAAATTCATTTTAAAAAACGATGACATTTTTCCTGTTATATGAACTTACATATACTTAAATATTTCTCAAAAATGTGTGTGATTGAAACAACTTCATCCTTCCAACATTTTATAAAAATATGTTTTGGTTTTCATTGAAAATGTCTTCAATATTTTGACAAAGCACAACATGTTATGAATGCCTTTTTCAAACACGGTAAAAATGTTGTTATCTATAAACGAGGTATTTTTATTTTAAATAAAATATTTCATGCCATATTATAATTTATTAACCGCACTACTTAAGATTTTTTATTTTAAATTTGTTTATTTTTAAATTAATTCCATTATTTACTTGTTTTTATAATGTTACTAATTTTTTTCTTTTATATTATCTAAAGATTGAGATTGAAAATTTATCTCGGTTTGAAATAAATATTCTTATAGTGACTGAATATGTAAGAAGTGTATTTTATAAATAATTACAACTTCAGTTATTACAGAATTATGTAAAATTTACCAAACGATTTAAGGGCGAAAGCTATAATGTCAGGAAAACTTCACAAAACTGTATTAAAGGGATTCAATTGAATCTCTTTAATACAGTTAATATATTACTATACAATTAATTCGATAGTAAATTAATTAAAAGATTCGTAAATCTGCTTAAAAAAAGATTCAAAATAACATTTTGGATAAATGTTAAATGAGTAAATTTTTGTCTTTTTCTAAATTAGAGTAAAAATTAGTACACATATTATTGAATATTTATTTGAATAATGAATTATTTCCGATATTGAAGCAGTCACGGGAAATGGGTTTTAATTTAAAAAGTGTAAATCTTCGGAAATTTAAGCATTTTTTCCAATTAAGTTTTAACGAGTTACTTGAAGATATATTCGGTAACTTAATTTGTAATTTACTAACAACATTATCTGACTAAAATTAAATTATCTGAAAAGTGAGAAGCTCCTGATATTCGCACATAGTTTCATGACTTAGTAAAACTCATTCGGGTTTAGGGTCTTAAAATCTCGTTTATTGGTAATGAAAATGGAGTGAGTTTTAAAAATCTCTGGTGATACTTAAATTATTTACCAAATTAAATTTAATATTAATTTATATATTATGTCAAATTAAGTTACTTTATTGGCAGGAGTAGTTCTTTCTAGCAAATTCTTCACGATTAACTATGTTCGATTCTCGGCAGAATTAGTGATCTGTGAATGCTAATGTAATTAGCAAGATAGTTTTAATTTAAATTGAATTTCATTGAGTTATCATTCTTCAATATCACAGGAGGAGCCTTGTTTTATTCTTGCTATTACAACATATTTTATGAACTTCTGAGATTCAGAGGTAAAGTGGTGCGTTCTATAACAGGTGTAGATTTTCAATTATAAAATCGGATTGAATGTGTTGATTGTAGTGTTGATGTATTTTACTTTTTTCTATAAATAAGTAATACCGGAATAAATTATTTTGTGTTATTATTGCATACATTAAATTATACACAATTATTCATTGAATGGTTTTTCAATAACATTAATGCACATAAGGTAGTGAAATTGGCAAGTTATTTCTGAGATTTTTTCCGTTTGGTAATCGAATGTTCATTGTTTAAAACTTGTGGCTCATGAAGTTCCTATCGATTCAATAATTTTTGTCTTCTTGCCGCTACAGACCTTTCCTATAAAGGAAGTAATGCACATTAAAAGTATTTATATTGGGTGTCTACATGTTGGTGAAGTGTGAAAGCTAGAGTGCTAGCCCAAGTATCGTCCTTGTCATTTATCCGTGATTCAACATTACGAAATCCATCTCTAAAAGCCTTCGTGCTACTTTGATGTTAATTAGCAATAAATCTATCATTAATTTAAAAAAGTTTATTTTTGGATTAGATGTGATGGAGGTGCTATATATGCAATATGACAAAAAAACCATCAGATGAATTCCTTTTTTGGTAGTAATATATCTTGGTGATCACGTAGCCCTCATAAAGGGATATGTTTTACTCCTTTATCCATTTAATAAAATAAAATAAATTATTAATAGATCATACAATTTTGAAGAAAATAAAAATAACTACTTTCTCTATATTCAATTAATATATCGAAGCTAAAAATTTGAACGAAATATTTATATGATCCCTCAAACATGATATTTGCCATTTCGTGTTTTTTGTTAACTTTGATCGAATATATTTTATCCTCAAGGCACTCAAAAACGAACTATAACGCGTCTTTCCTCTGAAATGGAAGTATACTACCTTTTATAGTTGTTTGACCGATAATTCCCCCTCGTTTCAACATTCTCTTTTAAAAATAGGCGTTATGAAATGAGAAATAAAAATCTGAAAGCATGTCTAGCTTTGTTCAGGACCCTTTTGTACTGTACATTTTGATGCCTGAAGCCATTTAATGTCTCGTTATAGTATTACGAGAACAGCGATGGCATTTTTACATTTAAGAGATGCGTTTATTGTCGCTACTTCATGTTATCCGCAGATAAGGATTTACGATTGACTTGACAATTTGGCGTCATTATAATACAGCCAATCCCTTGTGTTTTGCCTTATAGGCATCTTCTAAAAATATCGCATTTTACGAGAATTCCTGTAAAGAATTATATAAGTTGTGTAAACATGAGCACATGTTTACTTATATATTATACCGTTATAATTAAATCAGTAGAATCTTTTAGAGAAATAACTATCTTACCTTTTACATGAAAAGTACAATAAAAGTTCTTTCTATATCTAAAAGTTCCTTTCATAGATTAAAACTTTCTGCGGACATAATTTTCTACAAATCACACAATATGAATACTTCTTTTGCCAGAATTTTTAACTCCAGAAAATAAGATGAGAAAAATGATAAAGTATTATATAGTGTTTCTTTAAAATTTCTTCTGAATTACAAATTCAAAAATGCGATGCAGACTATATTGCTGCAGACGCATCTTCTATCTTATGACATATATAAAGTATAAGATAGAATATACTTCGAATAAAATTGTTATTGTTATACAACAAATTTTTCGTGAAGAAGGAATTTGGTAAGTGGAAGAAAATTATTAATTTAAATTCAGTCTTCGAATTATTTTTTTACAGCGGAAAATCTTTATTACTAGCTTCATTCCCCGGTTGTTGCCCGGGTTTTCTCCAGTGTATAAATTTATCTTTCCACTGTGAATATTAGCACTTCTAGGGGTGGGTGTGATTTCTATAATGATATACCATTAAAATATTCTTTTTCGAAATTTCTTTGACTTTGCGCCAACGTACGCTTTTCTTTCCCTTCTATTTAGCCCGGCGTTGCACAGGCTTTTACCAAGTCTATAACTTAATCCCCATGGGAATTTCCTTTTTCTCTCATAACGCCAGCACTTTTGTGTAAGTGTGTTCGTGCGCGATGTGAGTGATTTCTATAATTATGTCATTATTCGAAATTTGTTCCACTTCTTTTCCATGTCAGACAGGTTTCTTTCCCCTTCATTTAGCCCAGGGTTGCACGGACATTTTAAAATGAACTAATCTGTTACTATTACATAATATTACGGTATTATATTACTTTGCTTAAATTGATTTGCTATCAATATAAACGATCTCTTCTTCGTAAGCTGTATTTGATCTCATTTCATGACGATTTGTCCTTATAATTTTTTAATACTCATGTTCATAGCAAGAATGAATTTCAACAAATTTATCATATCTTTCCTCTTTTATCTTGTCACAGTTCTACCTGTTGGATGCAATAAAAGCTAGTTTACATTTTTTAGACATAGGGGTTTACCTGCTACACATTAATGACACTAAGTTCGGTATTTCCGTTAAAGTCCCACTTGAAGTGTATGACGTGGGGGATTTCGACTTTTCTAATCTTATCCAATGCATTTTGAACCAATTTAGTGGTATCTCTATAACTATGACCCTTCTGTTATGGATAGAAGTTCCTAAAGCACTTGTAGGCAAAAAGTCCTGATGCATCCGGTATTCGAACCATATCAAATGGTGCTTTCATTTTATTGGTTTTTATAGTACTATACGAATCATCTGGCGAAAAAATGTTCAGGACTTTTTTTTTGTGCTTCAGACTTGAATATAGTAAGTAGTTAATCATTAGGCATTAAAAATAAACTCACAATAAAATTGAAAATTACGAGTACGTGGGGTTCCGGTGGGAGTTCGAATACAACTGATTTAAGTTTTATTTTTCTAGTACTTAGCTAATGTGATCTATAACAGCTCTCGTCTAACGGGAACAACGAAATTAAACGAAGAATTTTCAGATGTAGCAGAGGAAAAAGAGTACAGCGGGTTAACTAGATCTTTATTACGATGTAAATACATTATATAATGGAGTTAATCAGATTGTTTTTGAAATAAATTACTTATTATTCAATCGCTAAAAAGATTTTGTCATTTAGTGGTATTAATACTTATTATTCGAGATATTTGTTTTAAATATATGCAGTTAAGAACCAATCAAGTGATTTGAAATGTAATAATATTCAAATAATGGAGTCAATTGACCTGATAAGTGAAACATCCATATGGCTTTCTGCTTAGAACCAAAGTATAATTTAGAATTTTTACTAGAAAGGTTTCCAAGTTCATTGTTATTCATCCAAACTCTCTCTGATACTTACAAATAATTCAATTAAAATGCTCATAAAGTGTAAAAACCATAATTATATATTTGGCTGTAAAATTTATCGATTGCTTATAAATACGCATGCAACTAACATTTTAAAAAATACTTCGTAATTTTTTAAAATTAAAATTATATTTCTAATCAAACAATCAATATAACAAATATCACTACAGATCACTAATATATTCGAAGTATTAAAATACTGATGACAATTAACAAATAGTCATTAAAGTTTGAGTTACCATGGTTGGTTAGTCAAGTTTTAAAATCAGTCCTCTGTGCAAATTTTATCTTTAAATTAAAATTTTTGCATACAAATACTGATATTCAATGCAAATGAATTTGAACTCATTGAGATTGTTAAAAATCTAACTGATTTGAGAAATAAATATAGACAAAAGAATAATATATTCATAAATAATTGGAAAAATTATTACTAATAGAAACTAATATTAATTTAAATACTTTTAAGGAACTTCAATTAAAAACTCTCTTTGTTTTACTTATTGAATGTTAGCATGCGGGTATATAGATAAATTAAATTTGAAACAAAGTAAATAGTTTTATAAACGTTTCTATAACACAAAAAAGCCTTATATTTTATTTCTTCAGAATGTATCAAACGAAATAGCTTTTTTTCTAAAGCAAATAACATAAAAAATACAATGGATAAATCTTTCAACAGAATAGTTATATTAACTCAATTTCAGTCAGTTTTTAGTTCATTTATTATAGCTAACATTAAATTTATTTGGACTTGTTTTTTCAATCAATTAAGAATATTTGATTTCAAAAATAATATAAATGGACAAAATTCAATTTAGTGTTGTATTTTTGTTAAATCTGACACTGATTAAACTTGTTCTGCGTCATACTTTAACTTTTTTGCGTTATAAATTATATATATGGACTACAAATGTTAAAAATAAGCTCAAATTCCGCATTAAATGATAAAATACATTGCTTAATGATATATTAGTGTCAAGTTATCTACAGAGTCTAAACTTTTCAAAAATTTATAAAAAAAAAACTAGTCCATAATTTAAGATGAATATAGTGAATAAATATTTAAGAGCAATTTAACATGATATAGGGAAGAATTGAAACTGAAATACGCCTAAAATTATTTTCTTTAGATCTTTTTTTGTGCAACTTGATGATATATTTAGCATATTTACTTGAATTTCATAATTTAACATTATATTTGCGTTACAAAATTGACTTCAGATTTTATGTAACATTCCAAAATATGACATCATAACTATTAAATGTATTCTTATAAAATATAGTTCACACACACTCACATGCAATGATCCTTCTTATTCATTTCTACACAATTTTAGATCTTTTACATATCTTCTAATTAAATTAAGTATATGTTCGTTAGCCATCTGTCCATGCATCAAATATATTAAAATAAAGAAAATAGTTCTCTTAAATACTAGCTAATAAATATTTTTATAAGATACCGGAAACCTTTAACCCGTGATCACCAACGTGGGGGTGTTCTGTACACCCCAGCAACAAGAAAAGTCTCCTAGGATTCCAAAAAGAATTCGCTGAACCACGAATTTTTCTGTAGCTACACATTTTAGGTCATTGGACTTTCGGGCCTGATGAAATCACTCTCGCTTGGACGATTGGAACTTAACGACCTTCAAAAGTTTATCTGGGGTGCTGAGAACTCCCCGCGAGCAGTTGAGCATATGTATACAATCTGCTCTGAATATTTGGAAAATGTTTAAAATATTATATTATTTTACATTTTACTATACTTATCATTAAGTATAAAGTATGTTTATTACTGTTTTATACGTGTTACTTTTGGCTTATGAAAAAATATAAAATTGTGTAGTTTAAAATGAAAATTTTATATGTTTAGTTTAAATGAATGTTAGTCTCATTTGTATGCAATAAATTTAATAATTTCATTTGTATAATACAAAAAACATCTTGTAATTTATAAATATGTATCATAATTGACTTAGTTTTCTTTTCATATTTAAATACACGGGTTAAAAGTTTGGGGTGTTCTCTACACCCTGCGAGCAACGACGGTAGCAAAAACAGACGCGAGTGATCCCGGGTTAAATATTAAAATACTTGTAAATTAGAATCTCTTCGCAAGTAATGCAATTTGTAAAATATATTGTTACACATGGCTTTATTGGAAGGATCGAGAAAATAAGACAGCTTAAGTATCACATATGAGCAATGATAAATTATTAAAAAGAAAGAGCAAACATTTAAAGTAAGAAGTAAGACAAATTAACATGGAAACATAAGTAAAAAGTTAAAAATTTAATCAGCAAGAAAAGTGACATAAGAGATGCAGTCTTTACAAGGAGTTCATGAATGTTCTGGCATTCCAGTACGTTTTGCTTATTTCATCAAGTTTTTGGGGCTCCTTTTTTATTTAGTTCTGTGCATATAAGAAGACGCTCTGCATTCGTGATGGCGAATTAAATGTTTGACATATACTAGATGAAAGGATGTCTACTTAATTAAGATAATGTGCCAATCAACCATGGATTGTTTGCAGTCTGAAGCATGCAACAGCCTCTTTACGGGGCTTTTGACAAAACCTTTTCCAAATGTCTGGGATATTAACCCAAGTTTTCCTTGTTCATTTTGCTGCTTGGTCATATTTAAGAGTGTCCATTAATTTCTCATTAATATATTTTTTAGGTTGTAGAGGAAGTGGTTTGTTATCTTGTGGCTCAAGTGTTCCTCTCTTGTCTAGCAAGTAAGCTTTTTCGTTTACCCACATGTGCCATTTATAAAATATATGAATACTCCTAATGTATCTATAAAAATGAAATATTAAAGTATAAAAATACTTTATTAAGTTTTCTAAGACAATTGTATTAGAAAAAAATCAACTTATCAATGTAAGTCAATACTAACATTGATTTTAATTGTTTGATATTGACTAATTAGTTTTTTACACATATAATAAAACACAAATTTAAATATTTTATGCTCAAAATTATATGTTTTCCTGTTTATATAAAAGCTAAACTTTAATACAATACCAAAAATACATTAACTGGACCTTTTCAGAAGCTGAAATAAGATAAAACAAGTTCGCTTCATTATCTTATCTACATTCTTCTTCAGGAAATCTCGTCTGAAACTTTTTCTGCTCTTTCTTGAATGGTAGAAAATAAAGAAGCAGATAGAGAGAGAGAGAGCTTTTGTGAGATATTTGTTTTTTTCTTATCTAGTTGTTTTACATGAGTGAATATAATAAAGTACTAAATAATATTTTTAAGAAATATACAATGTGTTCAATACTTCTTTTGGAAGTGATAACTATTATTATTGTTTGTTTTTAAGGCCCCGAAGTGGAATTCATTGGAAAAATGCCAGGGTGAAGAAATGTAAATAAAGATAAATATTTTTACCAAAATATATATAAAAATACCTTTATATGTATTCCCCAGATATTCAACTGAAGCAATTACTGACAAATTTTACGAAGTTGTAAATTATATTTAGTACAAATTAATTTTTGAAGTAATTTTGTTTTCATATGTTATTGAAAGATTTTAAAAAGAAAAAAATATTTGTATAAGCCGGGGATGGTGATCTAGTGGTACGGCAATCAAAATGGTTTGCATTTTATTTCATTACAGTTGCTTATGATGCAAAATTTATCAAGCATAGCGTTGTCAATTTTGTTGCCACAACTGTATCTTAAAGTTTATTTGTGTTATATTTACGATTTTTAAATTTTTTAATATAGCTTGTTCATAAAGAACTAAAAGTCAAAGATAGTAAGTGTAACAAGGAATTTCAAATTTGGTGAATCTAAGAATATGACATTATTAGTATGGGCGACGCGGTGTGCGTTTTATGTTTTAGAACAGTGGTATGCAGAACAACGTCTGTAAAAGCGGCATTTTGATACAAATCACAAATCCTCTTATCAAAAAAATGAGCCACAGCAAAAATAATTGCTTAGAAATCATTTGTCGGATGACTCCAGTTTTGCATGCATTCTATTAAAAGCAACATCTTACAATCTTTATGTAAGATATTTATCCTCCAATCTGCAATATCCTCCAATCTGCAATAACAGAAGTCTCACTAATGTTATTTTAATTTGAATTACACGTATAACTGAACCATTTACAACTATACAGGGCAAAAGGTATTTTTCGTAATAGATAACGAGGTTTGAGTTGTTACTATTTAGTTTTATCATTTTTTCTCTATAATCACAAATCAAAATTATTTGACGGAGCGTCTATTCCTCCTCAAACACTTATTTAGAAAAAAATAACACGTTGATCCATAAGGGTTCACCCCCTCCCCCTTATATAAGCTGCCTGACAGAAAAAAATTTCAGTTAAGCAAGCTGTTCTTTTTTTAGCGTCGTACTGAGGCATAATTGGCAACTAACCTGAATCACAGCTAAATGACATGGACAATATCCAAATTGGCATTCCATTCTCCAGACTTCCACATTTCAATTAATTAAACACATATTAATCCCTTCTACATGACCGATCTTTAGAACTAGAGCTCCCCAGTCGATTGCAAGAATGCCACGACCATAACCAATCAGGTACCAGGACTGTTTAAATCACATAAGAAATTTAGAAGAGTTCATTTTTCTTAAAAATTATAAATTCGCAGTATATAATCTAATGTTATTATAGTTATCTACATGAAAGAAAACCTTGTATAACAATATATTCAATTAATTCAGGCATGGATGTTTGTAAAAGGATAGCGCCTTTACGGCAGGGGTGTACTCTAAATAGCCGTCGAGCCGCAAGTCCTCTCATGTGGTTGGTGGTTGGGGAAGAGAGGTGGGAGGCCCCTTACTCTTCTCAAGGATGTTCTCCCTAAAAATTGGGGAGGAACCGAGTTAAAAATCGTACTGTCACCTGTAAGGTGTTTAAGGCTACGGCCACACACACACACACACAACTACAGGCGTACATTTAGCCCCTTGCCATACTGAATTTCGTGGAACTGGATCTGACGTAGTCGAGATCAGGTGGCGTAAAAAACAACAACAACACCACTACACCAACGGGAGGACGTTTGAGCTTTCGACAGATTTAACGTGCATCATTTCCCTACACGGTGGGTCTTCAGTGGTACTGGGCTCGAACTCATGACACGCCATCCACGAGTCCGTTACTTTGACTTCGACCATGGAAATTGAAAGAGATGTCACACATGTCGGAGGATGCTTTCATCGCTGGAACGTTCTTCATTAAGTGATCTTCAGTCAAAAATATGGACCTAAATGTTTGCATACGTTCTTCTGTTCAATAGAACGCCACCATACGCAAGTAATTTAAAACGAGCATAACGAACTCTTTTTCTGATAGTGGAATGAAACCGTATTCATCCCTTCCTCCATATTAACTGGTACTGAGAACCTTTGTTGATATTTAAACGACTCTCATCAGTTAACAGAATGAGACTAAATTGATGCGACGTTCAGTCTTTGTGATCTTGTCATCACTTTAAACGGTGCTGCCGCTGTGCTCCTGTTGATGGTATGCAGTATTCTGGACCACAGTTGAATACGCCACCTTTATACATATGTCTGACCACAATAAACCGTGATATCTGCCGTTCGATTTCCTTAGCCAGCTGCTGAACAGTGTTACCCAATGTCTGCACCCGGTCCCTTTTCGCTTACAGAATGGTATGCTGGTCAACACTTACTGTTCCGTTTTTTCGGCCGACCCCTGCCAATTTTCCTTACAGTTATACTTGTAATTTTGAAGGTCTTTTAAGCTCTTGATTTTACATTTTTGTCAGTTCAAAATTTTTGTAAAATACTTATCAAACTAAGTACTTCTTTTATCTTGTTGATTGTTCCACCCTGTGTAAATGGATCCTGATGGCTCTTTGTAGGCATTGGGAACATGAAATCTCCTCTCTTGAAGTTGCAGTTAATGCCTGGAAATGCGTTCTTCAACCGTCTTTTTAAGTTGCCTTAACACTGGGCAAGTGCATTCCACGCGTTTGCCAAAATTTTGATATTTGAATACGCATCACCTTTTTCCTGAGCTGCCTTATCGTTGTACTGGTCAAAAAGCTATTTTCAGCAATTTAATGGTTGAACATTTAAAAATGTATTTATTTCTTAAGTGTTGCATTTAAGTTCATAAACAATCAATTAAATTTTTCGTATGCGTTTTAAAAATAAGGCATGTCTGCAATGGACACTCATGATGGAAAATAAAACTATATTTTTTTATGGAAACTTCTTTAGAATTTGCAACTTTAACAAATTCTCTTTACCTCTTTAATCTTTATTTCCAAGTTTTCTTAAGTACTACTTTAAATAATGAGGGGAGGTGGGTTCGGATAATTATCCAATTACCAAACATGTTAGACTCGATAATTTTTTCAGGGCATACATATGTACAAAGCACACATCATGTGTTTCACCCAATTGGACAAAACTGCACTTTCTGCAAATAAGTTTCATCTATTTCTCATGCTCAAAATGGTGTCATGCAGCAACAATAAACATCACGATGCAGGTTGGCATTTTCCGCTGCACATTCTTTGACGTGGCATGTGACACGTTGGCACAAGTATCCGTAATACGGTTTCGAAGTTCCCGCAGTGTTGAGGGGGGATTGCATATACTCATTGTTTGATGTATTCTCACAGAAATAAGTCTAATTGCATCATGTCAGGTGACAGTGCAGGCCATTTAACGGGAACTACCATACTTTATGACTTGTTGTTGGAATGTGTCTCAAGTGTAAGGTTTGAGATATGATACTTTGTATTGCAGGGTGCCATCGTGTTGGAAACCTAAATTCCGGAGGTCACTCAACGGCAAATTCTTTGGAAAATCAAATAAAACTAATCGTAATGACAAGTCTCGGGATAATGTTAGCGTGCCCTTATAAAATACCAATCAATCTGCGTTTGAATACTCCGCATCATGCATTTGACGACCAATGAACTTGATGTCAAGTTTCCACAGTTCATTTAAGAATATTCACCGACCAGAAATATATGTTTTGCTTATTGTGTATAGTATTACCTGCAAAGCATGCCTCATCCATCCATATGAAGTAGGCAAGAAACGTTGGCTGTACGTCCAAGCGTTTCGTATTGAAGTCATAGCGTCTCTAATCTTCCCTAAATAAATATGTATTTTACGTCTTCTATTTTCGACATTACTTTGTGGAAAGTGACTTCTTTTACTAAATCGATGATACTGAATAACTTTGTTACTGATCGTTTTTCATATACCTCCTACTGTTTTTGAGATCAGAACGATAACTCCATATTTATCCACCGGGTGATACTGTAAGCAGCCTTTTTGGTAGCACATGGAAACTTTACTATACTTAGCCACCATTTTTATGACTATAACACTTGCTGTTCGTAAATTATTGGGATGCCACTGGACATTAGCAAGAGTACTGTATATACGAGGGACAATGTGATGGGACACACGGTGCATGTGGAGATCTTCCGTTAGAATGCGCTGGAAACTTATCTTCGAGGAGTGTGTAGTCTCAGCGATTTGTGTAAGTTTATGGCGACAATCTTTTCAAACACACTATGACACCAACGCAACATTTCTGTGAAGTCGAAGGTCGTCCAGCGCTTTCATTGTCTTCAATGGATTCTCGGCTGTTTTTAAAACGCCAATGCCATTAGTAAAACTTGGATCTCAGCATGGTATATTCATGGTACACCTTTCTTAGCATTTTCAAAGTATCCATTGGTGATTTACCTAAGCGTTGACAGAGTTTAATGTCACAGCGTTGTTAAAAAAAGCCACATCTCTTACGTCGCGTTACAAAGCTAACTAATTTCGAAAGATTCGGTCACATCAGATGAACTAAACCAACTCTTGGGCAAGAAGGGGAAGATTAATAGAATCCATTTCAAGAGGTTTAACTTAAGATACTTGATTTCGTCTTTAGGAATGGCCGCAGTCCCTGAATTTTTGGAACGTACCTCGTTGTATATATACATATAAAGGGTGTTTTTTTAGAAGTATAGAACTTTAAATTGCAATAAAACAATGATGTATTTATTATTCGATTGACATGAATTTTTTTTTATTTGAAAGATAATCTTATGGCATTACATTTTAAATATGATTTCTGGCATAGGACTGCCACGGTTGGCTCGGATGTAGCCCAATCTGGACGTCCAATTTTCGATGACTTTTTCAAACATTTGTGGCCGTATATCGGCAATAACACGGCGAATGTTGTCTTCGAAATGGTCAAGTGCTTGTGGTTTATCTGCATAGACCAATGACTTTACATAGCTCCACAGAAAATAGTCTAGCGGTGTTAAATCACAAGATCTTGGAGGCCAATTCTCAGGTCCAAAACGTGAAATTAGGCGGTCACCAAACGTGTCTTTCAATAAATCGATTGTGGCACGAGCTGTGTGACATGTTGCGCCGCCTTGTTGGAACCACAGCTCCTGGACATCATGATTGTTCAATTCAGGAATGAAAAAGTTAGTAATCATGGCTCTATGCAGATCACCATTGACTGTAACGTTGTGGCCTTCATCGTTTTTGAAGAAGGATTCCACCAGCCAATAAAGCGCACGAAACAGTCAGTTTTTCTGGATGTAACGGTGTTTCGACATACACTTGTGGATTAGCTTCACTCCAAATGCGGCAGTTTTGTTTGTTGACGTAGCCATTCAACCAGAAGTGCGCTTTATCGCTAAACAAAATTCGCTTATGAAAATCGGGAACAACGGCAATCTCGTTTTGGGCCCATTAGACGCATCTACGCCTTGCTTGATGATCGTTTTGATGAATTGCCAAACCAACCTGAATAAATCACTTGGCAGCTGTTAAATCGGTCGCCATCTTGGAAAGTAATGCCAACTTAAACTTCTATACCTGGAAAAAAAACACTCTTTATATACGAGATAAATTCAACATTATAAAAGTACTTCATTAAGAGAATAATGTACATGTTTCTATATTCAGAAAAATTACTATTAATTACATACAACGCAATAAATTCTTGTTTAAGAAAATCAGAAAAAATAAAAAATAACTATAAACATTTCAATATATATTGCTTAATTCAAGAATGACTAAATAATTTTACTGTCAGTTATTTGAATAAAGAAATTCTAATTAGTAAGGATTACAATTTCTTTTGGTACATTAATACTTTATTATTATAAATTTATCATTTTTCCGAGATAGATATAGTTACCTCCATATTCTAATTTTAGATAAAAAAATTACTTATTCTCTATAATCCTATTGTACCTAAAGTAATGGTAGTTTGTATACACACTTTTTAATTTTTTTATTTCAATTCTTTTCATAATTTTGCTGAGCGCTACTATTTAGCTATTTCCATGCTTTGAATTTGCATTTGGGTCTAAAATCTGGCAATAACTTGTTTGCTTAGCGCGGGCTCTGCATTTTTGAATGCACTTTTTAGGTAAGTTACCATTTTCTTCTATCCATTGTTTTCTATAGGTTTTTGCTCAGTATTATTAACAGAAAGGGGAAAGGTTGGCTGGCCAAAAAAAATGCAACCCCACTATAATATAAATTACTTTAAATATAAGAGCGGTCCTATGTCAGCAATGTTTATAATACCATAGCATGCATATTTTTTATATTTTAAATTCTATTATTCTTAATTTCTAATATTTCCTTTCTAAAATCTTATGTCTGGTTGTCTTGCAATTTCATCTTTTTTCAAATTTGATAATTATTGATTATTTATCTCTCTTTAGTAGAGAATTTTGAGTATACGTATATGCATATATATATATATATATACATATATATATATATATATATATATATATATATATATATATATATATATATATATATATATATATATATATATATATATATATATATATATATATATATATATATATATATATATATATATATATATATATATATATATATATATATATATATATATAAGAGATGACGGAAGAATCGTTCGTCATTGAAATGACTAATTAATGTAATATTTTTCTTCAGATATCTTTATTCTAATATATTTTGGAATTTTAACAAATGAATAATTTTAGCTTCTTTGTTTGCTTATCAGAACATTCGAAACTGGCAGGAAATTCGTAGACACAATATTTCATTACGTCTTAATCTTATATTGCGCTAAATATCATTCGTTCGTCATCATGCTGAAGATGCTTTATAAAGTGACGATTGACATATCTTGAGTTGTAAGGCAATGAATTTTATTACCGCATTCCTTTATGGTTAATTAAGCGTGATCTATGTACAAAATAAAGATGAAGGTAGTACCAACACTAACGGTACCGAGAAAGAGATACTGAATAGTTATCGCGAATAGTGAATAATCATTAGACAAATATTATTTTTATGGATGTGGATCAATATTCAGTTTCAACAGCTGGATATTTCAAAACTAGTTACTGTACAACGACTATTCTGTATATTGGTTAGACTTCACGTATTGTTACAAATTCAATTAAACGATGTTAATTCATTTTACATTTAGTTTAAGACCAGATTGCTGTCGTTTTTGTCATGGAGCATTATTTTAATTTATCTTGATTTTTGTTAATAAATCGCTGTTTAAATGTTTTAAAAGTATGATATTAGAAGCAAAAACATTCTAGCTTTAAAGAAAATGAAAAATTCTCAAAAATCTTTTTTTATTCCTAATGGGCTGTGGACTGGCGATTAACCATTGTAGACCTAGTACATTCCCCTGAAGCTGGTGTCTCTTTTTAGTGCGGCACCATATAGGTGGATACCAATCGCCTCATGTAATTTTGACACTCAGTTTCTTCCTAAGGGGAGTGAGGCATCTGAGCTCGGACGATGTGAACCTGTACTAGGATTTAATTTTTCCGAGAGAAACCAAGCCAAACAGACCCTCTTGGGATCTTTTACTTATCATATAATCATACAACATGACCGCTGTCGATTTTCTGCATCATGAAAATACACTGACTTGGGCAAGGGTCTAACAAGCAACCTTGGATGCAGAAGGCCAGCGACAAACCAACACGCCACCCAACCGGCTTTCTCACAAAACTTTAACCATAAATATTTAAAATTATGTGATTTTGTGCAATTACTTAATAGATTTAGTTGAGTTAATATGTCGACTGATAGGAAATACTAGCTGAAATTAAATCAGAAGCCGTAGAATTACAGGTTCCACATTTAATGTAGCTATCGATTCGATATCCATACAGAATATATTAAGTTATTTAAAATAGGATATGAACTTAAAGTTTTCATACAGCATTAAAGGGATGTTTAATGACCAAATATTGCTGATTGTAGTTAGTTGTGGGATGGTATCTCTTTCAAAGTTAAAATTATCTTATATTACTTAAGTTTTATGTTTGATTAGCTGAAGAATTCGAAAAAATATTAAATCTTTTTTTAGTATAAGTTTTGATTTTTTCATTAAAATTCGGAGAAAACAAAAAGTTAAAAACAGAGTTTTTATTTAAATTAATGTTAAACATATGTATAGCAAAGACTAAGTCTTGATCAAAAGCTTGAGGTATGGCATGTTCATTACGTCTACATAAATTTATATACACATAGTCTAAAAGATTAGAATCTCTTTTGGAAATTTTAGATTATGTAATAAAACATTTGAATAAAAAGAATAATTTCATATTTAATAAAAAATACAAAGTATGTTTTACTACGATATTTGTATATTTTAGCATCAAAAGAAAACCTTAAAGAAGAGAAGTAAAAAGAAATAATCTGATTAGCTTAAGTTAAAAAAAGCTTCTCCAAAAGTGAATTATAATTCGGGATAATCTAATATCTTAATTTAAATCATTTAAGATTTTCCTTCTGTCTATCAAAAAAAAATGTCTGTGTGCCGATATAAGAAGTACTCAGAAAAAAATTGCATCGCATACTACAATTAGTGCGTTTTCGATGTTTTCATGATACAATCAATTTAACTAACCAGTAATTATCCTACCAGCTACATCAGCTGCCGTAAATAATAGAAAAAGAACATGCCTATTTCGCAGGGAAATGACGAAATTAGGAATTTGATCAAATCCCTACGGTATATGATCAATTCACGAAAGATGTAAGAATAACGTCTCTTCAAAGTCATTTCCCTGATGAAAATAAATGATTTGATTAAATCCATGGTGAAATAATAAAATTCGGTGAAATAATGAAATGAACAAGTTATGATTCGCACAGCTCTATTTTCACTTGTTACCACTTCTCTTTATCCAGGATGGACCATATGAGGCGTGCAGAGGCCGCTATGCACCGTGGCCGCACGATTGAGGGAAATGAAACACATGACATCTTGGCAACATTCCTATAGTTGTCAGTATAACGAGAAATACAATTAATCATAAACATTATTATTATTATTAATCTCTGAATTTCCACAACTTTAAAAATTTATTCTTGATGATGCAAATGTTTAGTTCTTGTTATCTGATTCGAGGAAATCCTGAGGATTCCCACCTAAACTGAAATTTTTGGGTGTATATAATTTAGAAGTGGACTTATATATTCATATTTGGTGCTAGTTTGATGTCACGGAGCAAGACGGCAAGTGCTACACTGCTGGACAATTGCTAAGGACGGATCACAAATTGCTATGTAGCATAACATTAAGCGAGACATTAGGCCTAGTAGGATAAAATATAGTTGCCACACTGTTCAGACATTAGAATAAAGAATATTTATTGTTCTGGAAAGTACAAAAGCTGTGAAACATCTGAAACAAAAAAAAATGTTCATTTGATCTGCGAACGGAGAAATGGAACAATGCATCTAAAAGTCATCAGGCACCTTAAAGAAAGGTATCAGTACGGGATATGTCCACCGTGGAGTGTGATGCAACATTCCACACGTCGTACCATACTTTGCAAAACATTATCGAGCAGCTGTTGAGGCGATTTATCCCATTCCTCTGAGTGCACGGATGAGGGTGTTCTTGTTTGTCGGAGGATAGTTTCGACCAGCAACTTGCCTCCCCAAAGCATCCCACACATTTTCAATGGGTTTTAGATCTGGAGAACACGCTGGCCATACGAGAAGTTGAATACCCTCGCTGTCTAGACAATCCTGAACAGCGAGTGTTCGATGACATGTTGCGTTGTCGTCCATAAAAACAAATTTATCACCGACACACCGGAAAAGACGAACATGAGGAAGTATAACTTCATCAAAGTATCGTTGGCCCGTCATAGTCCCATTCGCAACCACATGTAGGCGCGTGCGGCCATTGATCATGATGCCGGCCCACACCATGATACTGCATGTCGGATATCGGTCCTTTTCCTGGATATTTTCTGGACGATAAGCAGTACCACTCTCGCGCCAGATCAGTTGGCGTCTACAATCCGATGACAGACTGTACCTACTCTCATCTGAGAATAGTACGCATGCCCAGTCCTGTTCAGTCCAATTGTGATGCTCACGACACCATTGAAACGGGCAGTACGGTGCTGTCTGGTCAATGGGACACACACAACAGGTCTGCGTGCGTATAGTCCTCCCCCCTCAAACGTCTGGCAACAGTTTTTCGGGAGATCTGCTTTCCTGAGGCAGCAAGAAACTGATTTGCCACCTGCTGAGCTGTGATGCGCCTGTTCCTTTTTGCTCATAGGACGATATATCTGTCTTCTGCAGGCGTCGTACTTCTAACACGACCTCCTCCGTGCCGTCTACTACACATTCCGCTGTGAGCGATGTCGAACTCCCTGGCAACATCTGTTATTTTTTCGCCCTTCTCTTCGATCTTTACAATAATTCGGCCACGCATAAAATCATCTATGTGATGTCGGGAAGACATGCCAAAAATTTTAAGTTCGTCTATTAAATTTTTCCTGTAAAACTTTGACTTGAAACAACAAACTGTCCACACGCGTCAAAACCTTTAAAGCTCTTATGAAAGCTATCACGTGATGAACAGACGTGGAAAAAAAAATTGCATACTCATACTTCTTCTTACTAATATCCCGCACTTATTCTAATTTTCCACATTTTGCTTCCTTTCATTTTGTGGTTGCTGTGGATGATAGTGTTATCCGTCCTTAGCAATTGTCCAGCAGTGTATTTGGCGTGATAAAGGAATCATGCCAAGCAGATCTTGCTGTTGCTGGAATGAAATCCAAGATGGCGGCCTAGCGGTATCGAATCGTCAGGAAGATAATTTTAAAAAATTTTTTGAAATGCATTGAAATATATTTCTAAAGAAGAATATAGGAGGAGATTGAGAATAACCAATATCAATCAATAAACAATGAATAGCAGTATAATATAATATAATATAATATAATAAAAATCTACATGGACCGATAGTATTATGCAGTATAAAATAACAATCTTATAATATAATTTAATAGTAATTATACATAATATTCTTATAGTATAATTTAATAATAATTATTATATATAATAATAATCATAAAGTATAATTTAATAGTAATAATATAAAAGAATGAAATCATCGTATTGTGTAATATAAAAATTATTCAAAAGAATACTCATATAACGTTATAATTATAAATAATTAACATAATATGTAATATGTTATTTATTAAAAAATATAATAATAATAAAAAAAATTTATGTATATATATAAATAACGAATATTATATGATTATTACATATAATAGTAATTGTATTTTTATATATTATTAATTATAAGTAATTACATAACATATATTAACATTAAAAATGAATGTCAATTTAAAAGTACTCGCAACTTGCAGTATTCCAAAAACTACAAAATTATTAAGGTATCATAGATTGTAATGTTATCACTCATCTTGGCGAACATAAACAACTTGGCGCGTGTACCGTGATATCGGACTAATTCCTCGTATTTTAACGCATTAAAGTAGAGGAAATATTATAAAAATTACACCGGTTATCATTTCAATTAATAGTAATTCTGAAAATAATGTGAATGTTCAAAAATCCTAGTTCAGGCTCTGTTGAGAGGTCCTAACTATACATACGAAAAACATTATGTAAACGCATTTACCATAAAAGGAAAACGTTTTGAAGATATAATTTCTTTTCATTTAAATAGTTTTTTCTTGTAATTTTAATCTTAAAATTTTTTTATATGTCTATTCTAATTCAAGTGACACTAAATGTAAAAAAGAAAAAAAAAATCACTTTATCATATGTTTTGCAAAATTAATGTTTCAAATGTAGTCATTAGCCTAAAATTCCTGTTTTAAAGAATTATAGATGTTATTTTATTTTTAGAATGAAATATTCTTCCTCTTCGTGGAACCCATGAAATAATAAAAACGCCCGTAATATTGTAAACTTTAGTTTATTAGAATTAATAAGTAGATATAACTCTTCTAACGTACCACATAAACAGAATAAAAAGTTCGTGAAACAGAATTGTGCTTCACTTTGCTCATAGACCACATGAATAAATTATTTGAAGTCCTTACTGAAATATATACGGTATATTTCAGTGAGGACCGACAGTATAAAAACAATCACGTACTATAACATCGAAATTGGACTGTACTCTTGATATTTGCCATAAGGAACAAACTTCAATTAATAGATATGTCAATTTTGAAGAGAAAAAATTAACTATATAAATCAATCATTTAGAGGGTTTATTGAAGTAATTTATGCGACTGAAGCAGGACTGTCAAATGAGAGAGTTATATTAATGTCGCACAAAATGCAACATGAAGGCTAACTGTGCAAAGGAACTCCTAATTTTGAACCTCAGTCAAGAGAAGAGGACGACACCTGAGCCTGTACCTCTTCTCTAACTACCACACTGTACCAACGGAAGGATATTGATCCTCGACAGATTTAGAGTGTATCGTTGCCATCGATACGGCGGGTGCTCTTAAATCGCAAAAGGATTCGAACTTATGACACTCTGGTCACGAGTTCGTGAACATGACCACTTGGTCATCGCAGCCACCAGCCAAAAACATATAGAAAAAGTCTAGTGAGATTGAATTGGAAATGCATTGTAGATGGCAGGCATAAGAAAAAATAGTAGCAACATGAAAAAGAAATATAAATGTGTAAATTCTCATGCAATTTACGTGCCTTACGTAGCACACTCTTTTAATTTTTTAGGTTTTTGATGCAGCTACTAGTAGTATATATTGTAAATATTTTGGAAGGAAATTCCAATATTTATATTGTTTATTTTTTGCATTTTCAATAAGATGGGAAACTCTACAAAAGAATTTAGCATTAATCCTAAACTATTATGCGACACTTGTTGGGAAGTTAAAATAGATTTTGTTAAAGCAGTGTAACACATTTAGAACAAACTTGTAATATCCTAGAAGAATTTGTTGATGTAAATTATTATACTGGGGTATCTGAAACTAAAAGTCTAATGGATTCAATACAAGGAATGCCAGTCATTTTGTTTAATAGTATGGTTTGCAATATTGACCAAAACTAAGACTATCAATAAACTATTTCAAGCAGAATCAATTGTCCTTGATTCAGCTTTTAATTTACTCAATAAAATTTAAACTTAAATCCAAAAATTTAAGAATTAATATTTAAAGCATTTTTAGGCAAGCAAAAAAGGTAGAATATAAGTTGTATATTTAAGAATATATTCCTGAAAAAAGAATTTTCGAAAAAGAAATATATTTTATCCCGAAATAACAGAAGATGAAGTTAGAGTGAGTGAATATTAACGTCACCCTATTCAGCTACATCAGGGCATTTGGCTACGGTCCTCGTAATTTTCGACAACAGTCAAGTGACGAGGAGGCCACCTGAGCTGGTACCACCTTCTTCTTATTTCCACTCCCCACCAACGGGAGAACGTTTTAGCCTCGATAGATTAACGTGCTTTAGCTCTTCTACACGGCGGGCTGTTAAAAGGTTTTTATTTGATATCTTTTTAACTAACTGCTATGTCGGAATATCAATGGTTAAAACAGGCATTGTCATCCAAACTAAACGTGTATACAAAATTTCAGATCAATTGGTTGAAGACATCAACTTCAAAATTGAGTTGCAAGATTCCACTCGAACAAATTAATTTAATCAATATTTTTTTAACTAATTGCGATATCGGAAAATAAATGGTCAAATCATGCATTGTCATCCAAACTAAACGTGTATATAAAATTTCAGCTCAATTGGTTGAAGATATCAATTTTTCAAAATTGAGTTGCAAGATTCCACCCGAACAATTTACATTGCAAGTTAAATAAAAGCTTGTGTAAAAAAGCAGGTTTTGAGACAAATTTTGATGAAAAGTACGTACCCGAGCCATATTTAATTAATAAAACTGGATATTAACCAAATAAATAATTCAAGTCTTTCAGCTCAAAATAGAAACTGTAATAACATAGACTTCCTCTGGTATTTAGCGGTCCCATCTGACAACTGGACATTGGAAAAATTAATTTTCGAATGTGTTCAAAGAGTATTTTATAGTACCAAACTTCGATAAGCTGTCTCTTAACTGTGTCAATGATTCAGACTTCTTGTACAACACTTTCAGAGCCATCTGAATTTTCACTAATTTCTAATCGGATTTAAATCCAGACTTCCTTCTTGGTGCTCCGGTCTTCTTAGCTTATTATAGAAGCTGCACTTTTTTTCTCCACTTTTGATAATGACAAAATTGTCATGACTTGTGCTCTACCTGCAAGTTCTCTCCAGAACATATTCTTGATTGGTGGGATCTCTCATTACGAGATTTATATGACCTCCCTCCTCCTGATGGTTACTGACTTCCTGAGAGTGAACAATATAATGCATTTGCTCTATATATAGCTCAGATAGAGTTAAACAACAACAACAAATCCAGACTATTACCAGGCCATTGTAAAATAGTTATGTTTTAGCCTTGAATCTATATATTTACCTACGGATGTAGAAAATAAACATGCAGAAAAATTAACGAACTATGCAATGCAATTGATAGTCAAAGGGTTTAAGTTAAAAGTGATTAAAAGCTATTGTTTGTACGGTGGGGGATCGGTTAACGAACATAATCCGTTCCAAGACTATGTTCGCTATCCGAATTGTTCGTTATCCGATCATCGATTCACCATAGACTTCTGTGTGAAATCGATTAATTCGTTCTGGAGATCCTAAAAATTAAATTTTAAAAAATGTATAATTTCTTTGTAGGTTTTTAAAAAATAATACATACATATAGTCTTGCATATTAATCAGTCCTTTTCATTTTTTGCTTATGGGGCGTTGAAGAACATGTCCAATGTCGATTGCTTTTCGCTCTTTTTCAGGATTTTCCGGAAGTAATTAATAGCATTGTCGTCGTAAAGATCTCCAATCCTACTGACATCAGCTTGGTTTGGGTGCCATTCTAAGACCATTGCTCTGACAGCCTCCCACTTTTTCAAACAATCTTTAATGGCAGATGTCGGCATTGGTCCTCTTTCGTCTTCCTCTTGTTTAGAAGGAGATACATTTCGCTGTGTTTCTTGGTGTTCTTCATTCAAATTTTCTTGGAGTTCTTTCATCGTCAGTTCATCTTCATGTCCCATTAAGAGATTTTCTATGTCATCCTCTCATTCACCTCCAATTCCAGATCTCTAGCAGTTGTCAAAATTTCATCCATAATTTAAGGGATGTCTCCCTGATCACCTCTGAATATGTGTTCGTTGTCTAAACACAAAAAATCTTTCTTGAAAGTGTTCGTTATCCGAATATGTATTCGTTATCCGAACACAAAAATCTTTCGGGAAAGTGTTCGTTAACCGATCACCCACTGTAATACGTTTTCAAAAAAGCATTTTCTTATTCCAGTCCCATTATTTAATTGCCCCACCTTGTATACAAGATAAACTCAAACGTTTCTGTAAGAATAGTAGAAGTACAAGTTAAATGTATTTAAGGTATAGAATTAAACAATGCACACACACACACACAATTTAATGTTCGATAAATTTTGTTTCGAGTAATGCAATTTAAGGTTTATATTTATTTTTTTAAAATGCCTTTAAGTTTAAAAAGTTCTTAAATATTTTAAAAAAATTTCGTATATAAAGTTTTTAAAAGTAAAGGTTATATATTTGTTCTATTATCTTTTGAAATTGAAAAGAAAATACATTATAGTTTTAATAATAAAAATATAAGAAAAAAACTGGATAGAACTTAAGACAGTCGCTTCTATTTTGAGCTATTTTAATGTATTTAAAACACAATTATTGGACCATTCATCTTAACATTTAGATTAATTTCATTTTTTATAGAAGTCTGTCTCGTCTTTCTTTCTGTAATGAGCTGTTTTTGTTAGTTGCTTAAAAAGAAAATTCTGAAAGTAACTATTGATCAAAAAATATAAGCAAGTGAAAATAATTATTATTTTATCTTGTAATAAAATGCATACTAAGTTTAATTACATATTCCGAAAGTTAATGCTTGAGAACTAAGAAGGAAACCTTAAAATAAAACTAATTCTTAAGTGCACCAGTAAGTAGTCTGATAAATTATATATATATATTTCAAATTATAACTCGAATAAATTTTATCCATTGTTCGAGAAATAGCCAAGAAAACACATGCGTAGCCCATATACGACTCAAAGAATTTTCGATTCTTTCTCTTTTCTTAAAGAAATACTTCTTTCATAAATTTAAGCTTGAAATTTACTTACTTAATTAAAATAAGTATTACTGAACAAGTTTCAGATTAACATTAACGAGGCGAATTATACTAAAAATATACGCATGTAATAATAATTATTATTTTTTTCATTTCTTTTGAAATACTTTTTTTGTTTTATTACAAAAGTGTAAACGTAAAAAATAATAATAATTAAAAGAAACGGATGAACGGTTACACAAATAATCGTTTTCATTATGTAATACTTTTAAACATGAGCACATTTTATATCCATCAGTAATTTTCCAAATATTTAATTTTTACTGTATTTTTGTGTTAAATATATTTATTATTCCATTACATAATAAACGCATTATAATACTTATATTCTTGATGTTTCCGCATGTTTCCTGCTACACAATTCATCTGTTTGAATGAACTATTTGAAAATACATTTATACTTCGAAATATAATTATAAGCATATTAATTAAATTTCATAGGGGTTAACGATTATATTACCTTTAATTATTGGCTTTTTATTTTTAATTATTTATGTATATTTATTTTTCATGGCATATACATTTTAATTTAATAAAATTAATTTAAATATTTAAAAGTTCTTTATATATATATATACACTAGTGTGCAAAAATTAAGGACGAGACGGTTTTTTCAATATAACTTTGTACAAAAGCTTTCCAAATCAACACATTTAATACCATAAGATCCCCAATACGTAAGGACATGTGTAATATGTAAGCAACACTTACTAAAAGAGAAATCAGAGGGATAAAAAGAAGCTTGATTGAAAAAGTAGCATGGAGCGCAATGCGACTGAAGGCGAAACATCCCTGTGATGGGTGTCAGAAAAGAAACATCCGGTCTTTAGTAGGGGATATGATCTCCCCTGACTGCTAGGCAGGTTTCACAGCGTCTGCCCATGCTGAGAATGAGGGTGTCAATGAGTTGTTGAGGCATTGCTGAGGCATTCGTCTTGCAGCGCCAATCGAAGCTCCCGAATCGTTACTGGTGGTAAGGTACGAGCTGCCAAGCGTCTGCCTAGAAAATCCCATACATGCTCGATGGGATTGAGATCCGGAGATCGTGCCGGCCAATCCATACGTTCAATATCCTCATTCTCTAAGAGCTGTTCGGCAGCTACTGTACGATGACATGGTGCATTGTCGTCCATGAAAAGGGACTGCAGACCCATAGCGCCTCTAAAAAGACGCACATATGGAAGAAGAATCTCGTTACAATAACGGGTCCCGTTGACTGAACCTGCGTCGAAGATGTGAAGGTCTGTACGACTACCAAGCATGATGCCTCCCCAAACGAGAACACCGCGACCTCCATACCTGTCCCTTTCAATGATGTTCGAGGGATGATTGCGGCTTCCCCGCTCTCTCCAGATGAGTATGCGATGAGAATCGTTACTCAAACTGAATCTGCTCTCATCTGTAAAGAGTACTCGTCCCCATTCATTGTCTCTCCAATTCCGGTGTTCCCGGCAACACAGAGAACGCCTTATCCGATGGGCTGGCGTTAAAGGTACACACCGTACAAGGCGTCGTGCAAACAGACCACCACCGTGCAGTCTTCTGGCCACGGTAAAACGCGATATCGGTCGTCCAGTCACCTGTGTCGTGTGTCTAGCGATTTCTCCCGCTGTCTGCCGCCTGTTTCTTCTGGCCTGTAAGACAATGTACTGGTCATCTGCGGGTGTGGTTCCTCGTGGACGACCACTACTGAACCCCCGGATAGCTGTTCCTGTAGTTTGAAATTGTCTCCAAAGTTGTGAAACGATGCTGTGAACAATTCCGAACTCTGCAGCCACACTTGTCACACTGCGGCCTTCCTCCAACTTCCCAATGATTCGACCTCGGGTAAAAGCATCCAGATGTCGTCTAACAGATTGATTATTCGCCATTTCTCGCTGAGGCAGCAACTCGGTGTGAGTTTAACTGCTATACGGCGTGCAATCTCTTTGCCAGAAATACTGATCTTACACCGACAACATGCTTTATACTACTCAGACACTCCCCCATTACGTCTACTTGCATATCTGCGTATGTCCTACCATACATCACCTTACTTAATCTCCTGATTGGTCTTTCTGTCCGCTCTGCCTCTTTGTTCAGCTGATATGCTAATTTTTCGACTTCGTCCTTAATTTTTGCACACCAGTGTATATATATATAAGTTCTCCAAATTTTTCTTTTTAAAATTTTTTTACAGTTAACATATAAGTCACATGAACTGTGTTTTCTGCTTTTAATTATATTATTAATTATTGATTGAGAACCACATAGTTTATATTTTAGAGGGATGTCTGTTTTATTCTTCGTGAAACGACCAACGTTCTTCCATATACCTAACTTTTAAACTTTGAATATAAAATATTCTTCGGTGGTATTTTTCTTATATTTATTTTCATATTTGTATTCTTCAGGAATGCTACAAAATGGTTTATCTTAACTCTCTCGACACTCGACTTTATCCTGACAAAAATGATACTTTCGGGTCACATATATCTATTACGCTTGAAGTTTAAGTTTATTAGAGATTCCTGATTGTGTATTCTAACGCAATCCCGCAGCTGCCTGGAAAAATGGAAATAATTTGCTGATTTCATCTGAAAGAGTTTAAAGTGTGTTGCAAAAAGTTTTCCGAATCTCCAAGGTATTTCTATAAAGAAATTTTGAATTTCCCTTGAGTCTTTAGTAGCCGGTTTCGATACCGTTCAGATTCTCCACAAAAAATCATCCTTTTTTATTTATTCTAAGAATACGCTTCAATAGTATAGGCTATAGAGAATACGCTTCAATTCTATGCTGATCTTCGTAAAAAATTTCATTCGAGTTCTTAAACAAAACTAATAACTTTCACTTTATTATTTATAACGTAAATCAGTGTTTACTAACCTTTTTACTCTTATGGAACCCTAGTGAGAATGTTCAAGTTCTAGGAAAGTTCACCATCTGTGTAATAATATCTTTTCATGACATTTTTATTACCAATTTTTAATAGAAACATTCTACCCATTTATTTTTTAAAAAAATGCAATAACACGCAATTAGTAAAATTCTAACTATATTAGATATAGATAAAAATAAATTCTTTTAGTATAACAATTTAAAGTAAATGTTCCTGTGAAATCTGTGGTTGTTTTTTTGGAAAGATAAATGTTGAATTCGACGTCTGATTTTCAATATGTATACGTGGATTTGATCTTCCACAAAAAGGAGATAATTTCTATACTTAATTCTTGTTTAATTAAAAAAAGCCAGCCTATACATGTCGAGAAATATAGAATTTGTCCAAACCTATGTCCTTAAATTTCCTCACCCAATCGCTTAGTTCTGTTGACAAGGATGGAAAATGGTAATCAATTTTCCGCGAATGCTCCTTTACGTAGGATGCAATAAAATTTGATTATTGCTTACACCTGTTTTCCCTTTTTAATATCGTTATTTATACAATCGTCCAAGAATCCCTTTTAGAACATGTTTTCTTTTTATAAGTTAAGGTATCCTGCTACGTACGGAACCGTGATTTTGCAAATCGCATAAATGGATAACTTTCATGATATTTAGTGTCACTTAGATTAGAATATATACATAAAATTGTTTTAAAGACATTTTGGCAAAAAGAAGTTATTTAAATATAATATTTTGGCAAAAAATTAACTTAGAATAATCTTTTTTCCAAATGTTCTCCTTTTGTGAAAAATACTTCTATTATAATAATATTTTGCTTGTATACAGCTCAGACCTCTCTACAGAGGCTCAACTAGAATTTTTGAAACATATGACTTAGAAGTGGGCTTATTCATATTTTACGATAACAGAAGGGAGCAATTTTAAGAAAAAAACGCCAATAATTATTTCAATTGGTGGTAACTCTGAAAATAATGTGAATTTTTCAAAAATTCTAGTTGAGCCTCTGTAGAGAGGTTTGAGCTATATGCAGGAAAAATATTATTGTAATAGAAGCATTTTTCACAAAAGGAGAACATTTGGGAAAAAGATTATTCTATTTTTTTGCCAAAATAATATATTTAAATAATTTTTTTTGTCAAAATCTCCTTAAAACAATTTTATGTATGTTTTCTAATCTGAGTGACACTAAATATCATGAATATTATCGATTTATGCGCTTTTTAAAATCACGGTTCCGAACGTAGTCGGATACCTTAAATTTTCTCTTAAATCCAAAAATCTTTTCACTTGAAATTAGTATATTTTCTCCACTGTCTTGCACTAGCTTAGTTGATTTAAGTGATTAAAAATATCTTCTAGTAAAGCTAGTATCTTACGCGGTATTTGATCATCAAAGCCTTTTGTAAAACATTATTGTACTTTTGTTGAAAATGTACATGTGTTTCATCCTTTAGCTTAAATATTTTATTAAGAGCTCTGCCTCTATTTAACCATTAAATTTCAATGTATATTAGCAGATATATATGTTCTTCATCCATGTCTTCACGAACTTTTTAAAAATTCTGGAGGCAGGCAGCTTTTGTTTTACGAAGTTTATCATTTTTACATGAATTACCAAGAAATTTTGACATAAACACTTATCTATGAATAAAATAGTGAGTGGTGAGAACACTTTGACATGTTCTCTTCTTTTACCAGAAGCCTTTTTTAAAGTCGTATATAGAAGCAATACCATTCGTATCTATGCCAGTACAATTCTTTAAAGAAAGATTTCTTTTCAGATATGCAGATAAAATCTATTCCTCTGCTGCTCTCAGTTAACTATTTAAAGTTTTCTGATAAAGTTTTCTAAATTTTTTTTCTTAAAGCAGAGGAAGTTTTCCTGAGTTTCACCTCCATAAACAAATTTTACAAATAGCAGAATATCATATTTGTTAGTTAAGTCTATTGACTCGTCTACTTGAATTTAAAAGATTGCTCTTTTTCGGCTTATTATACAAAATCTCTTCAGATTCTTCTGGAATATCATCGATTCATTGACTTATTGTATTGTTTGAAAGTGGAATATTTCCAGTTTTCTTACCGCATCTTTTCCCAACATATTACATGATTTACAACAATTTTTTACTGACTGTGTGACTTTTCCTTTTCTGTGCAATAAATTACTCTACCAAACAACTTGTTTGCTAAAGATTTTACTAATTGTGAATATGTTTATTAAACTATGTTTGAGATTTCAAAACAGTTTTAAAATAAGCAATTGTTTTGTTTTTCACTTTAGTATGATTTATCGTGAAAAAAATGTTTGTTTGACTTTGTTGGATTTATTGCTGAATTCGAAAATGTTTTTACCGCAAATAAAACCCAATGGAAGACAATATTTTGGGCCAATAATTCTTATTAAAAAAGTTAACTTGAACCTTTTTTTTGAGTTTCTTTTTTATGTTTTATGAAATTTTACTTGAGATTCCCAATCTTTATTATTAGTCCCTTCACAATTACCTGGAGTGTTTGCCTTTAAATATTGGTAAATTTTCACCGTTGAAATCAATAGAGGAATTTAAAAAAACATAACCTAGAAAAATACTAATAAATTTGTAATACATAAAAGTAAGCACAAGCCTTTGCCAAGCACACATGATCCTATATCTTTTGCATTACTAATGCATACACTGTTACATTCAATTTTCTCAACAGTTACTCGATTATAATACCAATAATAGTTTTCTTTTTTTAAGTGCATGTTACATTTTTTTTCTTGAATAATTAACAATGCTTTGCGGAATCTATGTTGGAAAAAGCTTCCCCCTAACTTACTTTATACACATAAATGCATCATAAAGAGCAATTTTATGTGATGATATTGAATAATTGGAAAATTCTAACTGTACAAATAACTATTCCTGATGTAAAATTGGGAAGTAAGCTTCCAAAAAACTTCATAAAATACATCATACATTTACAAAATCCTTAAATTTAAACTTCAATTGAAGTTATACCTTTAAGAATAACTTCAAAAACTGTATAATTATGACATCAAAATATGTATAAAATTGTATTAAAATGAATTGATTCATTTTCCCAGAACTCTTAACTTTTAATTAGATTTAACTAGAATTAAAGTATTTAACGCAAATATCAAACTATTCCTTGAATTATTCTGAAGCTGTAATTTATTTGCATTTTTTTTAGTTAAAATGTTTTTCAATAATCGGGCATATCACGAATAAATTACTTAAAGCAAGCGTGTGTTTTTGCTTTACGAATTTATCGATACTTTCAGGGTTTTCAAATTATTGTATACTTCAAACGAAAATATTTAAAGTATACATATTACTTTTAATTTAGACTCATTCACGAAAAATGGATTAATATTTAAAAGCATTATACTTCAGGTAATGTTATTTGATTTGGGGGATTTTTCCTCGACAATAATTTCACATAAAAATATATAAAAAAGTTTTCATTGGCAACCATTTCATTGAAAGCTTCTGAAAAGTATCTTCAGATTATTCTTTTGAAGTAAATATTTGATTCAAAATTAAATTTCACTGCTGTAACTATTTATCATTAAAAGGAAAACAACAGCCATCTAAAAATAAAATATTTAAAAAACAAACATGTAAAACAAATTGAAAATAGACATTTTATATTTATAAAACGTATACATTTTTTATTAGAATATATGTTTATTCTGTTGTCTAAATATAATAATTAATATTTTTCTTTCTCTTTTCTCTTTATGCAGTAATATGCAAAAACACTTTCTTTTTTATATCATTTTATGATGTAAAGGTAAACAAACAAGAAATTGAAATAATGAGTTATTTCGATTTATGTTCAGCATACCCTTTGGATATTTATAAATAATAAATAACAACTTGATAGGAAAGAATCATTTTTGTGAGAAAATGTTATTTCCTCTCACTGAGTACTTGACACATAATAATTACATTATGTATTTGATAACTTTACGCAAAAACCGATATTTTGCTCCCTGCTGTATAAGTCAATTTAAAATGTCGTTTTCTTGCTTCAAAAATGATGGATGAGTATAAAATGGAAGCTCACACAATGAGGGTGTTGGGGATATGTTTTATGAAAATCAACTTTGCAGTTGATGGGTTGGGTTGAAAAGTGTCGTATTTTTCCATTGATCTACTAAAAATAAATCTCGCGAATTGAATTTTTTGTATTATTACAAATTTTACGAATATTCTAAAGACCAGAATTAATTATTTTCAATTTTATATTTGGACGAAGATAAAAATAATGGAACAACTAACAATTCTACATTTTTATCGTAATTAATAAAAGCCTGATATGTACGCCTTTGTATTCATTGGTTTAGTTTTGAATCGTATTTATCGTGAGAAAATAAATTTTGCATTTCTATTTTTGTAATATATGGAAGAGCGAGCTTTGACTCGATTTGAAGCAACTTCTTCCACATACACGCAAACGGTGGTGTATGTCACGTACTCAGCCAGTGGTAGTGGTGGGTATTATACACAAGGAACGCATATACGCCTACTACGTGCAAAGAGTGCAATCTTTGTTCACAGATGATTATCCCTGCCAGGTATACTTTATACAGTGGATGTTGGGAATGAAGAATAAGGATTCACGATTTTCTGCATTAATATTACTTAGTGATGAGGCTAAATTCAGCAGAGAAGACTTTTCCGCATGCGCAGTCAACACATTTGGTATGACAGGAATCCCCACTGCGTTACCCCTCGTAATCCCCAGCTGAAATTTTCCGTAAACGTCTTGGTATTTACCTGGTAGGCCCCTACATCTTGCCAGGCGTTTGACAGTCGCAACATACCGTATCTTCTTGGAACAAGGGCTTCCGAGATTATTGCAGGCTGTTCCGCTCCTCATCCAGAAACACATGGTTTATGCTAGACCCAGAACATTTGTCCCTGGGTCCGTAACTTCTTGAACAACGCATATCCCACACGATAGATCGGACGTGGCGGACCTGAGGCTAGACCTCCTCTTTCACCGTACCTCAACCCACTGAACCTTTTCTTCTGGAACTCATGAAATCTTTAGTGTTCAAGACGCCTGTGAACTCAGCTGAAGATCTCGTGGCGGGAATTGTTGTTGCTACGTACAAAATTAACACGACACTAGGAATCCTTGAGAGGGTAAGCCAATCGTTCACACGCGTGGTCGGCATTTCGAGCTGTTGCTTTGAGTTTTTCACTAAACAATAAATTTGATCATGCAACTTTTAGTATCGTTCATTTGCTTTCCCAACACTGTTGTAAGTTCAGGTTGGAAATGTAATATTTCTCCTTTCTGCTTCTCAGAGTGTGGAATGCGATACAATGTTCCCATGTCATTATTGATCATCTGGCTGCGTGCTATCACCCCTCTTAATACGTAAAAGCAATTTAGAATCACCCTGTATATATATATATATATATTGTATATATCGTGATGGTCAAACTTGTGGACACTTTTGAAAATTCTTACGTTTTTTTAAATTTATATGCAGATATAAAATGTTTCGTTGTACCAAATGCAAAGTCTTTTTAAAGAGAATGTAATATTGATTTCAATACAAAAATAAAGTTCAAATATTTATAATACAAAAAAGTTATATTGCAATACCTATTGATATTCATTACATCAGGTATGCCCAACCCGCGGCCCAATTGAAGTTTCTGTCTATTTTATTTTAGACATTTGGACTACAGACGGTTGAATTGAAAATATCGTGTTTTGACCCACCCCCACCTCTCCCCGTGCAGTTTTTACGGAAATATTATTTTTCCTTCATTTGACTTCCAAGCAATTGTAATAACATATGTTGATGGATGGAGGAAAGGAGATGAGTGTGGGTATGTTATTCCTCTTTCAACGAGAACTTCGTTGAGAGTGAGTAGTGTATTTAGTTCTATTTGTCTGAGAAATAATTTATGTCTATATTTTTATGTTCAGATTAGTAGTCTTTTTCTTGTTTTATTTGGCAATGAAAGAATTCGATGATGGATTTAATGAGTTGCCTCAGGACTGTCAGACCAGCTAGTAAAAATGTAAGATATTTACGGCAGCAGAGTAAAAATGTTTTATATTTTAACCTTCTGAAATTATGTAACTTTTTCATTTTATGATATATATTTAATCACGGTGCAATAATTAATATCATACAATAAGAAACTAAACATTTGGCTATCGGGCAGAAAAAAACTTTTTTTGACAAACAGTGTAATAATTACAAAGCTGTTTTTCTTTACTTAATTGCTTTTTTGCATTTGAAATAAAGATTTTGAAAATCTAACTTGTATGCAAACATACTGTAACACAAGTATAAAATGTGAAGATATTACTCACATAGTTGTTATACTACGTAACCTCAGATGACAGCATAAATCTACTGTAGATAAGAACCTTGTAGGTTAAGAGATATTCTTCCACCAACAAGTGCAATCGGTCGACTTTCAATTTTGTTGTGATTGTGATCCAGTAAAAGGTAAACTTGGTGTTTTTTGATCATATTAATAATTGAATGTTGATCACATTTTGAATGCTGTATGATAGTAAAATATTTTGAATATATTTTTTTATTTTGATATGTGCGGCCCACCTCAGAGTTTAGTAAATTTTTATGTGGCCCACCAACCAATTTGAGTTGGGAACCCCTGCATTAGATACTGATGATAGCAGTAGTTTATCAGTACTTAGTCGGGCAGCGTTTATTTTTTATTACAGCTTCACATCGACGTTTCTTTGAGGTGACGCTAGTTTTAAGTTCTTCCTTCGTTATAACATGATATCAGGAATCAATTTAGCCTCGATTAATTCCCTTTTATTTGATGGGTACCTCACTCGCGGACAATAGTTTTCAAATGGTACCAGAAGCTTTCTATAAGATTGAGGTTACGACTGTTTCCTGGCCAGGACAACAATGATATGTATTAAAGAAGCAATGAAATCAAACGAAAGAATAGACTGGACACCTAAAATGAGATATGAGACGAGAAAGTGGTCTTTCCTATGTTATAATTTCAAGACAAGTGGGTGGTTCAGTGATTACATCCGGAAACCGAAAGTTTTGTTTAAAATGACAAGGGACAAGTTTAATAAAAAACCAAAGAAGAAAAAGCTGAAAAAGGTGCACCGCATCTGATGAGGACAGAATAACAAAAAAGTACTAAGTTAAAAATAAAATAATATCATCAACTGTCATCAGAAATTATCTGAATTTTTCCGTGTTAAAAGAATTTCGTGTTAAAGGATGTTGTTGTGTTGAAAACATATATTCAAGAAAACTAATGTTATTAGAGTACATTTTATTTACATAGATATGCATATAAGCATGTATTTGATAAATAATCAATGAAACAAAAACATTCAAAAGCTTTAGGAAATTTAGTACAGAGTTTAGTAATACCAAAATCTTTACAGATTTCTGTTTTCGTCATCTGTATTTAATCAACAGCCTTAAGAAGCTCCATCTTCCTTTTAAGCGAAGAAGAAGTTTACTTTTCACCTGAGCGCTTTGTCATTGAACTCGTAAAAAAATTCTTCTGAAATAGGGGAAAATAACGTGAACCAAATTCACTGATTTTTACTCACACTGCGATGTACTCGTCATTGAATTCTAAAGCCAGCCAACTGATGAGAGATGAGATATTTTGTGGGGCGTTTGTAACGTTGAGGTGAAAATAATTTAAATAAACAAAATTGGTTCGTGTCACAGGATAATCCGAAGATATATCAAAGCCGAATTATCCTTTCTACGCATCATAAGAAACCACCTTTCTTTCATTTCACCTATTTTTCCCCCTCTATTTCATTTTCCCCACAACTCTTTAAATCTCACCTGCGCAGCTGGTGTTTTTCGTGTTTCGTTTTTTCCTGGAAGAGAAAACTTTGTAAGGGCGCCCCCTTGGGTGCCCTTCTCTTAGATTATCAGCGTGAGCTAGAGGTGTAGGAATAAATGAAGAACCAGAAGCTGCCATAATCTTAATAATAATATATGTGTGAGAATCTACGGTAGCTAAACACACACTATATAATACCGAAATAACGTAACTCGGACCACTATCAATAACAAACTCGCCTAAGCTCAATTTCAATGTAAACACAGATCCGAATATTAAAATGGCAACTCCTACCTTAATGTCCAACGAAACAGCAATCCATCCGATCCTAGCTGAAGTTGCGGTTCACTGGCGTAGAATAGTATCTACCTTGACTACAGGCTCTCTGTCACGGGTAACCTCTCTTGACTGTCACTTAACTTCTCGAAATACTCTTCACCTTTGCAACACGGACTAACATAACACTCACCAAATGCCACCCCGCTTACTATAAACTTCTGTTATTTAAAAGCTTCCTAATTTGCATCTTTCATTCACGTCTTACTTCTCGGGTTGGTTGGAAAAGAATTGCCGTTTACTCTTGCCCCAAAGAACCCGAAAGGACATGTTAATGAAAAAACGCGTGATCCCGTCACAACTTTTCGTGTTAAGAAAAAAAAAATGAAAATAAGAAGTTTGGCTGAATTGTTGTATTACTTCGTATTAACCAATATTTCTTCTTAAGCGTTTTCGCGTTAAACGTATGCCACTGTATTAAGCGACGCGTAATAATTCACTAATAGTAATTTTGGCACTAGAATGAAAAGTGTATAATTTCAAATTATTGATAATTTTTGTATAGATGCTTATTATAGAATTTTCAAAAAATAAGTGAAAAAATTTTGTATTTTATCTGGACCCCGATATAACGAATAACCCCGAATTAACGAACGAAATGTTCGGTCTCGATGCATTCGTTAAATCGGGATCCGACTGCATATATATATATAAATTACTTAACTATCGTTGCATCATTTATAAGCAAAATATACACTGATATCGAATTGCACGAAAAGAACTGAACTGAATGAAAAACCACTGCTTCTAGATAAAAATGTAAATATTATACGGCAAATACGTAAGCGTACACGTGTGTGTAGGCAGAGCCAGCAGAAAAACAGACTTTATAAGCGCATGTAAGTTAAGACGTATTTCACTCGCCAGTACACCTCGGAGAATTTCTTGGTGTTATTTTGAAGCAACCGGTTTAATTTAAATTGCATCAGTAAAACTGAGTAACCACCAACGTTTAGATGGTGAAATGAGGTGACGAATTGTAGGGAGGCTAGAAGCAGGCCAATGCCAAGTACAGATTTGTAGAGAGTTCAATTTAAGGACCAGTGTCGTGTGTAACTTATGGAAACAGTTCCAGGATAATGAATGCATCGAGAGAAAGTCTGGGCAAGGTCGTCCAAGAGCCACGATTGCTAGAGGAAATCACCATTTGTCGATTATAGCAAGGCGTAACAGAGGGGTTACAGTTTCTCAGCTCTTTCGTTACTTGTATGCAGCCACAGGAACCCGTGTATTAAGGATGGTTGTTTCAAAAACGCTTTATGAGCGAGTGTTGTTTGCCAGAAGACCCACCCGTTGTTTGATTCTTGCTCACGTCTATGACCATTTAGAATGGTGCAGACAGCATAGAGATTGATTATAAATCAAAGGGCGACAATTCTGTTCACTAATAGGTACCGTTTCAGCCTAAACTCCGATTCTTACCGTACTTTCGTATGGAGAGAACCAGGAACCCGCTACCTACCCTTCGATGCCCGTTAAATCAACAATTACAGTGAGGGAGGTTTAATGGTCTGGGAAGGCATCATATTAGGTGGCAGTACACTTCTCCATGTCTTTGAGAGATGTTCTGTGGCTGGTGTGAGGTATAAGGATGAGGTCTTGGAGCCCTATGTTCGCCTTTTCAGGGGTGCATGTGGCCCAGAGTTCATTTTAACGGACGAAAACGCCAGCCCCTATTAGAGCTCTTCTGGTAGATGAATTTCTAGAGACTGAGGATATTCACTGTACAGATTGGCAAGCCAGGTCTCCAGACCTCAGCTCTTTAGAGCATGCCTGTGACGCTCTGGGGAGGGCAATTGCACTCGCAAACTCCTCTGAGAGGAAATGAAAACAGCGCTGTTTAACGAGTGAGACCCATTGCCCAAGAACTCATAAACTGCCTTATTTCAAGTATGGTATTACACTGCGAGACCTGTATAGCTGTGAGAGGGGACCATACCCCCTATTAATCCATTTCTTTTGTTGATTCTGCAACCGCTGTTTCATACCTTCCAACTCTAACGAGTGTTACGCACGATCATAAATGTGTATTGCAATTGTGGAATGGTTATTTGTTTTGTATTGTATATCAATGTATGTACATTCAAGCTTCATTAAAATCGCTCCTGTAGTTTTAGAGATCATCGATAAAATCTGCAAATTCTCTTAAGGGTCCGGCACGTACATAGGATCCCATGTTAAATTGCGTAAGTTGATGTACCTTTTTCTCAGAAACTACTTAGTTCTCATACATAAAAGTTTTATAGTGGGTTATGTGTATTTATAATAACACTTTAACGAAAGGTTTTGTCTTTTGGGCAGAAATTAAATTAATTATGAATTTTCTTAAGTTGTCCAATCTTTCCCCCTAAAATTTAGTTTAAAAAAGTCATATTTAAAATATTTTACTAAATATATTTAATTCCCTCCGTTAACATATGCAAACATATCAAAAGTATGCTCATTGAAAATTTGAGGATTATAGGATAAGTAGTTTTTGAGAAACAGGTACAGAAAGTGATGAATATTGCATTTTGAGAAAATCGGCTTTAAAGTAAAAAAATTGTAATTTTTTGATCGTTTACATTTTTTAGTACTTTCCAGAAGCATATGAAGCCTTTTCTTTCATTCCTTCTATTCTCTCTACTATTCTCTATCTATACAAACGCCTCTTCTAATTTTCTTTTTCCATTATTTCTAACAATTTTGCCTTTTTTGGAATCTTAAGATGCTTTCGTTAGGCTACAAGAATCCTACGTGCATCTAATTTTTTGAAGCATGACACACAGTTATAACTTGGTTCAGTATTAGAATGTTTTAAGATCATTAAATTTGCTACTTGTCTCATACTGAACTACGCATAGTCATATTTACTCGTAATATTTTAGAGTTCTTAACTCCACAAATGTAGATCTTGGAATCACTGACCACATGGTGCTGTTATCTGACTCATATGGATTCTGAGTCTTTCCATGTACACATTTTTTAATAAAATAGGATCACATAGATCTTTAAAAATTGGCTTCATTTAATTCATTATCTTATATAGCACGTATGAATGCATTTATGATCATAGTACCTTTCGTTACATTCAGCCTCTGTCTTTTGAAACTTGCACTAGGAATTTATACCTGCGGGGCACAGTCCATGTTGATGGCTCTCGTTTGAAGACAGAACATGAAAATAAACAGCTCAAATAGAAATTTTCATGCTGTTAGAGATCAATGATAATATTTCTAACAGCCATAATATATTATCTTTGAATTTTTGATATTAAAATGTTGGTTATGACCACTTAGGCGTTTTCCATCAATTAGCTTTTTTCTCCCAGTTTCGCTTTTAAGATCCGAAAGATGTGTACACATACATTTTTGAAAAAGCCTGATTCAGTCAAATTTTTCCACTTGAACATCATATGGATTCGCGCTCATCAGAAACTTATGCAAGGGGAAACACAGGGTCTACTAGCAGAGCTCATTCGATGCAAGTCAAGGAGTAGCTTTATTTAAAAAAATATCTGAAAATACTTTTAATTATCGTATTCTCTCATATCATATATCATTTTAAACAAAAATATTAGAACTTTTAGAAAATTTAAAAAAGTTAAAATCGGTAATTTTTAGAAAATTGAAGTGCTGGCACTCTTAATTTCTTACACTAGTGTAGCAAATAAAGATGAATTAATTTCCACTTGAATCATTTCATAGAATTCTTAGTTCCAAGAAAATAGTAAAATCTCTTACATTGTAGAAACTATAATAAAATACCTTGTATAAAAGAATTTACCTCATCAATAATGAATCAGGATATACCTCGGATTTTACAAACATTGTCCTTATGTAATAATATAATAAAGCGACGCACTGGAGAAAAGGCAGTTAATGTTGATAAAAGAAATCTTAGTGTTTTGTAAAATTCTACATTTCACTTATACAATTGGTCGCAAATCTACATAAAATATAATAATAATTTATTAATGGCATGTGTATGTTTCTTTGATGAAGACAATACATTACGAGAAAAAATGATATTCGCAACAAATCTCATTGCAGTGGCATATTTAATGCTAACTCGATAAGTCCGAGCTCACCCAAAGGGTTTCGAGCAATAAATTGCCTTCCATTTTTATTTAATATGGGTAAAACATACTTTAAAACAAAAAGGCATTCCTTTGAATAATATTGTTGCAGGTACTACTGTGTGGCCGCGGTAGCCGAGTGGTATAGGTATCGGATCGTGTTTTGCCTGGTCACGAGTTCGAGCCCAGTACCACTAAAGACCCGCCGTGTAGGGCAGTGATGCTCGTTAAATCTGTCGAGAGCTGAAACGTCCTCCCGTTGGTGTGGTGTGGTAGTTAGGAGAGGGGGTGCAAGCTCAGGTGTCGTCCACGTCTTTTGACCATGGTTCAAAATTACGTGGTCCGTCGCCAAAAGCCCTCGTGTAGCTGAACAGTGCGACGTTAATATTCAATCAATCAATCAATCAAGGTACTATTGATGGAACATCATCAATGGAATGATGAATTTGTTGCCTATTTAAGAAAAAAAGCATCGATTGTTTCATTAATCCATTATGCAGTCGGAAAACATATGAGCATAAGTTTTGGTTAATAAATAAATATAATAACTAAAAAACAAGATCAACTTCAAAAGACAATAATGAATATTGTCAAGACAATAATGAAGAGAACATTTTCCTACAATCAGAGATACAAAAGTGGGCGGTACATATAAAAAGTCTGGCCCTTCCGTCCCCCCAATCTCAGTGGACACCAGGATAAATAGGTTACAGAATCCTTAAACATTTTCTGATGATCTCCCACAATCCACGAGTATCGACACTTTTAATGATAAATTGAGGGCTCCAGTATCCCCAAGAACAATTTTTCAACGATTGGTTGAACACGAAATACAGGCGTTCTGTCCTTCACACGTACAAGTCATTGACAAATAGCCCCACACACTAATATGACTAAATTTTCTGTTCAACAACTATTGTTTCTGTTTAACCAATGATAATAAATGAATAAGAGTAAGAAAGTTATACAGGGATAGGTTCAATCGTATTGTGACTGTTTATCACTCCATTGCTCCATAGCGCGGAATGTATTGAAACTTCTAGTGTGTTATTTTTTTAATGACAAAAAAGATGTACGATTGATAAAGTGTGATCAGAATAAATATCATTAGTTAAATATACATTTAAATATCATGCGAAGCTTTGTATTAACATTTCACTTACATTCGGTTCTCCTTTGATCTCCGAAATTCCTTGGTAGCCCTTTCACAGCGAAGGGAATATGCGGCATGAGTTTGTAAACATTCAGGAATTTACAAGCCATTAGAACCTGGAAAGGACGACTCTCTAATTTGGTAACCAATTAGCATAAAAAATTCGCGTTCCCTAAGTAGGAGAGCCCAAATCTTCGCCAAAGCTTCTAGAGCCAACTTGACTCCAGAACAGGACTCCCGTATCAGGAGCTGCTGCAAACCGTACTTTCAGACCAGGGTACAATACAGACAAATTTCATTTGTTAAAATTTCTAATTAACTGGTACTCCTCGAGAATGACTTTCATTAAGGTATCCGACAGCGTTCGGAACCGTGTTTTTAAAATGCGCATAAATGGGTAATTTTCATGATATTTATTGCCACTCAGATTAGAATACATGCATGAAATTGTTTTAAGGACATTTTGACAAAAATATTTTATTTAAATATAATATTTTGGCAAAAAAAATTAACTTAGAATAATCTTTTTTCTAAATGTTCTCCTTTTGTGAAAATGGCTCTATTATAATAATACTTTGCCTGTATATAGCTCAGACCTCTCTACAGAGGCTCATCTAGAAGTTTTGAAAATTCACATTATTTTCCGTTACCACCAATTGAAGTAATTATTCGCGTTTTTTCTTAAAATTGCTCTCCTCTGTTGTCGTAAAATATGAATAAACCCACTTCTAAGTTATATATTTCAAAAATTCTAGTTGAGCCTCTGAACAGAGGTCCTAGCTATATACAGGCAAAATATTATTCTAATAAATAGAAGCATTTTTCACAAAAAGAGAACATTTGGAAAAGATTATTCTAAGTTAATTTTTTGCCAAAATATTTTATTTAAATAAATTTTTTGTCATAATATCCTCAGAACAATTTTATACATGTATTCTAATCTAAGTGACACTAAATATCATGAAAATTATCCATTTATGCGCTTTTGAAAATCACGGTTCCGAACGTAGTCGGATACCTTAAGCTTTTATAAATTTAACTTCTTAAATAAACCGATTTTATGTTATTCATTCTGAAACCATTATTAATAGAGTTGTAATAAATATTATTAATTTATTCACTGAGACCAAATACGAAGCTCTTTATTATTTATAACACAACTTTTTATGTCAAATATATGCTGTAATCATGTTCATATTATGCATAAAAAGAAATGCACATTTAATTCTTTTTTATGATTGATATTATGTGATATTTAAATATATAACAGTAAGAAGCAAGTATGAAAAGATAAATGAAATGTAAATCTCGTAGGAAAAAATACGATTCATTAAAATATTTTAATACTTATTATTTTTTCCTATTCTTATTTTTTGAGTGTTTGACACACATTAAAGGCTTCTAATCAGTATTCAAAGAGTAATTCTTTCCCGTCAACCTTAATGGAGAGAAATATTTTTGCTGAAAACGTTTCTGTCTATGGACATTAATTAAGCATTTTCTGTCTAATCAAGCAGATATTGAAGAATTTTTTTTTTAAATTTGATTTTCGATGAAATTTCCATTGGTTTTTTTAACGATGTTTCTGAAACTTTTACCGTAAAATTTCTGAGGACCTTCAAATATTTTTTACAGTATCTGCTTTTAGGTGATCAATTAATTTATTTTAAATTATACATTGAATATATTGTTCTAATGCTAAGATGAAAAGTTTAGAATATTATTTATTTTTATTATTTGATCTACCAATATGATCTGTAATATGTAATATATTTTAAACACATTTCTTTACTATTTTTAATTTATGTACAGCTCTGTGGACGAATTCTAATTCTAAAATAAATTGCTTTCACAAATATCGTTATAAGTAAGTTTATGACCTATTCCTCAGAATTTTTTCTGTAACATTTTAGATGGAGCTTAATTGAAAAAATAAAATATAAAAAATATTATGCAATAAATATTATATAAAATAATCATTACAATTTTAAATTATACTATGATTTACGACTGTTTTTATTAGTTCAAAAGAAAAGTACCTATCATTAAGTGAGTGAGTGAATATTAATGTCGCACTGTTTAGCTACTCTAAAGCTTTTAGAGACGGCCCTCATAATTTTAAACCGTCGTCAAGTGACGAGGACGACACCTAAACTGGCACCCTTCTCCCAGCCACCACACCACACCAACGGGAAGACATTCGGCACACTGGAGTCAAAAAAGTATTGGGACACTTTTGAAATGATTAATTTAAAAAATATACAAAGTATTAATAGAACTTAATTTCGCATCACTGATTTAGACTAGAAGTTTAAACATAAACGTTTCAATAGATAAGATTATTTATAGAAAAAATGGCGAGAAACGAAGATATATTGGTTAGTGCGTGAAAGCTCGTAATAATTCATTGGAAAAAAAGGAAAACAGTTCGCTGCATAGGAAAAATCTTAAAATTGTGTAAGTCTACTGTTTTTAACAACACTGACAGGTTCAAGAAAACAAACAGTGTTGAAAACTAGCAATGATCAGGGCATCCAAGGATATTTAATGAACGTGAAGAGAGGTAGATTGTGATACAAAAATACATTAATCCAAGAACTAGAGCAGTAAAAATAACTTTGTAATGTAAAAGTAGGTTCGGGAAATCAATAAATCCTGAAACTGTCAGAAATGATTTAAGAAAATATAAGTATCATGGCAGAATACCTCAAAGAAAGCCCTATATTAGAAAAAGCAAATAAAGATGCTAGGTTGGTTTTTGTTAAAATGTATGCAAAGCAGCCAACAGAATATTGGGAATGTATATTTTTTATTGATGAAAGCAAATATAACATTTTCGGATCAGATGGCAAGTAAAAAGTTTGGCGGAAATCAAATACAGCAATGGATGTCAAAAATTTATGGCCTACTGTCAAACATGGAGGGTAACCAAATTTTCTGGGGCTGCATGGCAAGCTCTGGAGTCGGTAACTTACATTTTATTGATGGTATAATGAATGAATATGTCTATCTTGACATTCTCAAGTGAAATTTAAAGCAAAGTGCGTGCAAGCTGGTACTCTCAGGATATTTTATGATCCTCAGGTCATCTCAGGATAATGACCTGAAACATACTGCAGATATTTTCAAGTTATGGGTCCTCTACCACTGTCCTAGTGTTATTAATACTCCTGCACAAAGTCCAGACCTTAATCCCATTGAACATGTGTGGGATTATTTGCAGCAAAAAAAAGCAAAAAACAAGCAGGATTTAAGAAAATATTTGGTTGAAGAGAGAGAGAGAGAGAGAGAGAGTGGACCAAAATCGATAGATCATTTTGCAAAAAATTGATCCTATCCATGCCAAATAGATTTCGTGAGGTCATAAAAAGCAAGGGTGGCCCAACAAGATATTAATTTCTAATTTTGAATTGTTTTTCTTAAATTATTGGGAAGTGTCCCAATACTTTTTTGAGCACGTTTTTTTAACTCGATTTCTTTTATTTTCAATTTTAACCATAATTGCATTAATGTATGGATTTTTTTCAAGTTATTATTATTTGTATTTACCAAAATAACATTTACTTCTTTTTTTTTGGTTTCATTTGCATGTTTAAGTAAAATATTACGATAAAAATCTATGAACTGGTAGTGTGTCCCAATACTTTTTTGAGTGACTGTAAGTGTCTCTCTTAGTGAGTTACAAGCAAGGTGTAACTATCAATTTACAAATTCTTTTTTTTTTGCGGCAGCTGTGAATGGATACGAATATATCTTTCGCTTCTGGACTGCAGCTCTGTTCCTCTATCCCATATCTGACAGATTTGATGCTGGAAATGAAGATAGTTAAGTTTTTACTTTTTACGAGAGTCTTAATGGTGATTGGTTGATGCGAGGTTTATTCGGGGGAAGTCAAAAAGCTGTGAGTAGTTCACTTCAGATTCGTCGAGAATGTATAAAAAGAGGGGCGGGGAGAGAGGGAAGACTATATACAGGGAAATTGAGAAATACATCAACATATCTAAACATATCAATCGATACTTTTTAAAAATATTAGCCTTTTTTCTGTGTACTTTGATACAAAGTAATTAAAATTTGTTTAATCGTGTTAAAACGATACTTTTTACTGCTAATATTTCATTTTTAATACATCCCAATTTCTTTCATAATAGAGAATAAATAGATAAATAAAAATTAAAATTATTATCTTTTTTGAGATAACTTATTGCCTATGAAAATAATATGTTACTCTAATTGAATTTTGTTACTTTCATTGAATATTTGAAACATTTCTTTAATTTTGAATTTTAAATGAATTTTAGATTTTTTTCTTGAAAAAGGTTACAAAATGCTGAATTCATGTTATTTTTTGTCATTGAATTTTTTATTCTTTTTCATCGATAATAGTTTTAGCAACTGTCCGAAGCTAATCTAGGTTTTAGAAACTAAGTAAAAAGTATATAATCACTTTTAAAGAGCAGCACCAAAAAAATTACGTATATCAGAAAATTTTAAAAAATAATCTCTTCCACTCATGAAAAATAGCGTGTGAAAGAATAATGAGTTATAGTGGTCCTAGCATTGTGTTTTGCTCTTTTTGACCTAATGTAATTGGAAATAAATTCCAAACACTTTTTTTAAAGTGTTTTACATGCTAGTTTTAAGAACAGAAATCATTTATCAAATTGAGTGTTTGAGTTACTTTCACCCTAAAATTTGTGTTTTAAACATTATTATTCAAAAAAAAAAATAATTGATGCAAAAATTCATTTGTTGTATATAAACCATAATAAAAATATTTTTATTCCAATTTATCAAGTTTTAAAATATTAAACAGGTTAGCGTGAATATTTTTTAATGTAAAAAACAAACAATATATGTTCTCTCTCTTTCTCTCTATATAATTTTTAATTCTAAAAATTTTTTTTAATCATGTGATAAATAATGTTACTTATATTATCTGTATTTCTAAAGTATTTTCTTTTCACAATAGTCAGAAAAATAGAAGAAAATTTGAGTTAAAAAAGCTACATAATTCAATTTATCCATAATTTCCCCTTTAATTCAAATAAATCTCATTTTACGGAATGAAATCAAATTGTGTGAGAATCCTTTAATTTATGGACAGTTATTGAACAGATTGTAATGATACCCCTTTTTCCATAATCAATGTACAAAACTGTGCCTCAGTGAACAAATTGAATTTCAAATTAAGTATTTAATTTTCGAAATATTCAACTCTGTTTAACTGGAATAAAACCAAGAGATTTTCCATACGAAAACCAAATAATAGCTCTCGGAATGAGAAATTCCATTACTTTTCAGTTATCAGAAAAATTTCTTTTTTATCACAGGATGTTTCTTAGGGAGACATTTTTCATTAATACTATTTAGAAAAAAATGTGAGGTTGAAAAAAAAATAAGAAATGGAAGTTACATTAAAAGAAGCTGTACTTTAATGCTGCTTAAATTTTCATAAACTTCAAAATTTTTTTCATCATTAAAAAAATACCGTTTAGTAAAAACTACTTTTTTTAAAAAAAATAGTCACGTTTTTAAATTTTTATTTGCTTTAAACATCATTCGAGAAGCTCCTCTTGGGTAATTATAAATGGTTTTGGTAGTTTTGAGCCATAATTATTTGATGATGACACCTTAGTACTTTTTTTCTATAATTTCTATGCCACTTCATGCTAGTGTTATGAGATTTCGTTCCATTTAATGTGCAGTAGATAGTAGCTCTAATTGTTCTGCTTTAATTAGTGGAACCAAAATTATAACTTGTAATCCGTCTTAATGTCGTGTCTGCTACCACTGGTACATGTGATGTACCGGTGTTGCAGGTACCTTGTGATCTACACTGGTACTGGTATACATTTACGTTCAAGGATTCATTTAAATAAATATCAATATAGATGTTATTATGAGCAGTAAGATGTTTTAAAACATTTTTTATTCTATGTTCGTCTCTGACCTTTTGATCATAAGCCAATGAGCAGCTAAATACAATGAAGAACGATAAAAATGGTCATCAAAGCCACAGTCAACAACGTTAAAAGAAATACAGTTTAAAACCTCACGACCCATATTGAGGTGATCCTCAGCCATTTATATGTCATGGTTGTAAAGTAGGTTGAAATTTGAATCTGCCTTTCCCATTCTTTACAGGTAATCCTGCAAAAAAATCATGTTTAGTAGCAAGTTCAAAACCGATCATGCTGATTGCATTAGACAAGGAGATAGAAATTCTTTTGACACCTTCAGAAAAGAGCTCCATTTCTTCCCCGGAGCCCTGGATACAGCGGTCAAAAAAAGTATTCGACATGCGAAGATTTTTGCATTTATTGGGTTAAAAAATAAAAACTGTATGAAAAAAAAAAAAAAAATTATTGATTTTAAACCAAATATCATTAAGTATTAAATGTGTTGCATCTTTTGCAATACATTAAAATCTAATAAGTAACAAAATCACAATTATTTCATTCAAAGGCAAATAAACAAACAAAAAATGTATTCAACAAGACATAAAAATAATTGAAAAATTTACAAATAATATAAAACTAATATCTAGTTGCAATTCCTCTCCGATGGATGACTTCTATTAAATGCTGTGGAATTGATTTAATCAAAATTTCTGTCACCTATTGGTCACTTTTTGGCCATTTCTCTCTAAGGACCTCCCTTTGACGTTTGTTAAAAAAAATGGCACTCACTTAACCTTTTTTTTCCAATTTTCTCCACAGGAGCTCATTTGGATTGAGATCTGGATTTTGGTTGATTGCTTTTATAACTTTTGGGCAGTTGTATAGCAGCCAAAGCCTTGTATTGTAAGTGGGTTGAGTCATTGTCATGGTAAAATTGGTAGTCCTCCTCTATGTCTAGTTTTTCAGCACTTGCACCCAAATTTCCTTTTAAAATCTGTATGTAATACAAATGGTCGATTATGCCAATATTTCTCACTCCTTAAACCGCCATACTCCCTTAAACCATTATACCTCATCCTTTATGCTTTACTGTGGACAACATATTTCGTTCTTCCGACTCAGCATTGTCTTTTCTGTACAATATAATTTTGCCATCGCATCCAAAAAATTCATCTCGTCTACAAAAATTACATTGTGCCAGAATTCTACTGGTTTGTTTACATATTTTCTAGCTAACTCCAGTCTTTGCACTCGGTTCTTTTTAGATATAAATGGCTTCCATCGAGCAGTTCTAGCCTTAAATCTATTATTATGCCGGTAATTTATAAACGTTTGGGTCGTAACATCAATGTCTAAAAATTCTTGGTAACTTTTGCCAAATTTGATGTATTGGCTTTGTGGTTCTTTTTAATTTGACGTGCAAGCCATTGCTCTGCCGCTTGGGAAAGTTTTTTGGTCAACCAAATCTTGGATTATTATCTCAGCTAATTTTTGCTCTTAATACTTTTTAATTATATAATGCACACTTGTCTTGGACTATTTACAATAGCCGAAATTTTGTTTTCAGATATACAATTTTTAACTGTGCGTTATGATTAAATTTTTAATTTCTACTGACAACTCTCCTTGTATTCGGCCCATCTAGCTTACTGCTTAAATAAAACTTTCCAAATACCATCAGAAATAGTCCAAATGCTTTAATATACAAGAATTTGGAACCACACTTAAAGGTAATTTTGCTTTTCGGTATAAAGATTTACCAAAGCCTCCTATGTCGAACACTTCTTTTGTTTACCAAACTGCTTTTGAAAAATTATAATGGGGACTTATTTGCTTATTTTTTTTTGCTATTTTTTTTTGTAAAAAAAAACCTTCTACAATAGAAAATGAACTGTTATATGCAACAAATAACAAAACAGGGTTTTGTTGTTTTTGCATAGTAAGGTGTTTTAAGTCAATATTCGTAGAAATCTTTATCGTGTCGATTACTTATTTTGACCACTGTATATGCAGGCTGGAATGTTTGTATCTAATGGTGTAGGGTAAAGATTTTGATGGCTGTTCCCCCATCAAAGTTGTCAAAATGATTTACAACTACAAGAGACAATATAAAATCTTTAGAGAAATCTCCAGCCCCAGTATTTGTAGTAGTCCTTTAGGTAAAACCATCTGTATAAACGTGTAGACATGAGCCATCTGACAATGTCAGTAAATTTTAATTTAGGGTCAAGAGAAATTTTTTGCTAACTTCAGAGACAAGATCCAAATAAACCATTGGAAGTGTGAAATTTTTCTGTGGACACCAAAGTTTCGAAACTGAAATCAAAAAAATTCATAATTCAAATATCATTTAATGTGTACAATATATACTTATTAATTTAATGATACTAAATAAATAGTAAGTATATATATTAATGCTAGTATGGAACAAATAATAGATCAAAATAAAAATAATTGAATTTAGTTAATACTCAAGAGTTTTTAACCAGTCTTCTATAGTTTCAAAATGATTCTAACATTTGTAAAGCATTAATCTAACTTGGACTCATCTATATATCTGTTGAAATTCTTTTACTTTTTACTACCAGTATTTTTGTGCAATTATTTATGCATATCACAATCCTTTTTATACTCAACGATATAAATATTGTTATTTAATACGAGGTTATTGTTATTTAATACGTACATGAAAAAAAAACAACAAGCAAATAAGCATATAGAAAAGAATACAGATGAATATATAACTATACAAAATAAATAATTAAATTTTATTTGTATTTAAATAACACACGTGATAAAGGCTAATGAGGATGTTTAGAAGAAGGAGTTACTGCTAAAAACTGTTTATTTTTTGATGTAAAAGTGTGTGTTATATTTTCTTAAAGCACTTACTGGTACACCCTATGAAATAAAAAAAATCATTGAAGAGAGATGAAAAATAATTACTATTCAATGTATAGCCGAAAGGTTGAGGACATTTTCTATAATGTATTCTTCGGACAGAATATAATACTGGGTATAAGGGAAAGTTCTGTCGGAAGGGAGGAATAGGGAAGGGAAGTTCTGCCGGATTTGGGTGCAAGTGAAAGTTCTATGTAAGGGGAAGCACTGTGGGAATTTTCCAGCTTTCGTCATTGACTTCTAGTGGCCGTCCTAATCTGGATTAATCTTTCAAAGGAAGATCTTCCGATTTTGCATACGATCTTTGATATGTCCAAATTATTAATGCGTCCTCTCCAAATACGTCAGAAATTTTTTCTTTTACATCGCGTTATTTCCGTTTCGGAAATCATACAACCTACAACTTCTTATAAATGTCCTTTTTCTTCACCCATGTTGACATTTTTAGAAGTTTAGAAAAACTAAAACAGGAAATATATATATATATATATATATATATATATATATATATATATATATATATATCTTTATATATAAAAATCTTCTGTGCGTGTGTATGTTACTAAACTCCTCCTAAACGGCTGGACCGAATTCGATGAAATTTTTTGTGTGGATTCAAGAACATTCAAGAATGGTTTAGATTCACAATTCGGTCCGATATCGCAATTAGTTAAAAAGATATTAATTAAAAACATTAAAAAATACAACTCAACATTCACCTGCATTGTTGTAACAACGCTATTGTTATAAATATATATAAGTAATATAAAAAATTTTTAAAATCAATTCCTACTTAGATCAACCAAGAAAAATTTATTTTAACTACTTTTTATTAAATAGTTGCAATTAATATAAATATGTATATACATATGACAGAATCACAACATTAAGTGGTAATTAATTTTTATTAATTATCATTAAAGTATCGTATTGTCATCCAAAACAATCGTGTATATAAAATTTCCTTTCAACTGAATGCTTTAACACGTGAGAAAAACCTTTCAAATTTTGACATAAGTCGCCAACGTGGCTGTATTTGTAATTTTTTAAATAATTAGTTTTAATCAATTAATTTTTATTAATTATAAATAAATTATTGTATTGTCATCCCAAATAATCATGTACATTACATTTCAGCTCAATTGAGCGCTTTAAAATGTATTTTATTAACGATTGAAAATTCCACCAAGATAAATAAATAAATAAACAAACAAACAAATAAATATGTATAGAGATCGTGAGCTAATAGTAGGAATTGAAAAAGACATAAGTTGGCGTCGAAAATTGATTTTCAGCCAAACTGGCCAAACCCGGTCTTTAGTGTTACGAAAATGCAGACGCGATTCACGCTTTTTAGCGTTTTTAATTAATATCTTTTCAAATAAACTTTTTATATGTAATTCTTCTGTGCGTGTGTATGTAACTGAACTCCTCCTAAATGGCTGGACCGATTTTAATGAAAGTTTTTGTCTGTTCCAGTGGACTCGAAAATGGTTTAGATTTATAATTCGGTTTAGAAATGTTTATTTAATTAATTTTTTATTTATAAAATGTTGATCTTGGAATGTTTTACATTGGATCCGGCGGACTGCGCTACCATAGGAGTATCGAATATTCAAAAATCTCTTATTAGAATTCAAGTTGGTCCCGACAGTTGGTGCTGTGATCATTTCAGGAAAATATTTTGTCACTTCGTGTTATTATTTTGTTGAAATAAATCGTGTGTTAATTAAATTATTACATTCAGATGTAATTATTGTTTGAAGAGTTTGAAGTGTGCATAAAAAACTATACATTCTCCAAATTTAGTATGAAATTGAAGTGAGTATTTTACATGATTTTCTATTAAATTTACACGTGCGTTGACAACAATTATCCTAACCTACAAATCTATTTGTGTAGCTAATTGATTACACACGTTATTAAACTTTTTTTATTTAAATTTATTTCTTATCGGAAATAGTTTGTGTGTGTGTTTCACTTCTAAGCAACCCAGAAGGTACATTATTACTATAGGTCCTAATGGTGTGCACTACGAAGAAGTTTTTTCGAAATTCGCCTTAGACTTTTTTTAAATTCAATTTTTATGTGTTTTTTCAATTTTTTTTTCAACAATTGGATTTTAATTTGTTAATTTGGCAACAGTCATTTTTGTTTTGCTTACATTCTACTTGATTATTTAAAACTATTTCAGGATATTGATTTGATTGTGTCGTTTCTTTTTCAGATTAAAAATTTTGATTTTTTGAATAAAAAAAGGTAAAAAATATAATTACACATCATTTATTTACAATTTGATACAATAAATCTTTTCAGTCCTGTTACTTAATTAAAATTTCATCTTCAATAAGTTACTGATGTTTGTTATGTATTATTTTTAACGTTAATTTACGACGTCGTTTAATTAAGTTTTTATTCACACAGCCTTTACATTTAACTTTGCTGATAGTATACACATACTCACACGCTATCGATTGATTGAATTGTGATAATCGTACATGTGTGTAATGACGTTAGACATTGTAATAACTTTTTAATACAAATTTTACTCAAAACGGTCCAGATTGTTAAAGCTTATTAAAAAGATGGAATTTTTGGAATATATATGTATAACACAGACACACATCAATCATGTACTAATTTAACTTAAAACCGGTTTCAGTCGGATCCGAATTGTAGCCAAAGATCGATAACGCATAAAAGTGCACGTGTTTAAATGCGGCAGAGAACTTTCTATTATACCCAATACAAATAATTTTAAAACTACGGATATATATATGGAGAGAGATGAAGTTAATTAGTTTTATGAGGTAAGATTTCCACTGGGGGCATTTAATTGATAATTATTATTTATCCTTGTAAGTAGTAACACATCATCACCAAAAGGTGCCAACTTATGAAAAACGATTATTCAAAGCAATAAATTTCACAATGCTTTTAGAAAAATCTTTTAAGTCATCTATCTACTTATTCTTCCCCAATTGAATGCTTTCATTTCATATTTGAACATTTAGAATAAGAGTCTGAACTACTCGAATCCATTATGGTATTTGTTTAATTACTTTCCGGATAGTGTGTTCCTAAGTGCTTCAATGTTTTATTTTATTCCCCTTCACAATGAGAAAAAAAATATTGAAATCAAAAATTACTTGTATTTAGAGAATAAAATACCTATCTTCTTCGGAATTAAATCTTTTTTTCTGTTTTTAATGCGATATAGCTTATTCAATAAGCGTAAAAAAAAAGTAATCGCAATGCATTGTGAAAAAGATTTGCTAATTTGTTTCATTTCAATTGTATTCCATTGTCAGGATTCATCATTGAAAATCAACGTTATTTTACAATTTTCAGACTTTAAAGAATAAGATGAAGACTAAAAATTAAAACCAATGCTTTTAATTAGATTTTTGTTGATACTTTAGTTAAGCTGACTTTTATCCTTTTAAGAAAAGAGCAGATAAAAGCATTTGTAATGAAATAAAGGAAGATTAGCCATTTCTTTTATCATCCATTAATGATATCGAATAAATGTAATTGAATTCGAATCAAATGCATTGTTAACAAGAGGAGAATACTTATTTCTTGAATGAAAGGAATTTAAAAATAGTTTATTAGAAAATTTATAAAATTATTTTTTTAATTATAAATTGGCATGTTTAGCCTATTTTTTTTAATGATTAAATTTTAAGTTAAATTAAAGAGGTTGAGCACAGAAAATTACCAATAAACTATATTTATTCACTTCTGAATGCTCATATACAATTACTTTTTCCTATAATTAAAGAGTGTACATAAAACTGAAATTATATCTAAATAGGTCTTTTTGAAAAGTCCATGTTTTGAAAAATTTAAATTATTTTTAGAAAACAATACATAAATAGCTATTAAAACACAAAAATCTTGTTATTGTAATTTTTTTTAGGAAAATGTATTTATATGCAACGTATGACTTTTAGCCAAAAAACCACATTACTTCTAATTTATCAACAGGGATCATCCAATATATTTGACTTTTGTCCCCTAAAGCAAGTTAGTTGAAACATATTAAAGTATTTCCATGTTTTTAGAGTAAAACATGCCAAGAATTGAATATAGATAGGTGAAATGCATTTTTCATGATGCAAGTTTTTTTATGATTTATTGAAAATTTGATGTTGAAGATTGATTGATTCTTTAAAATGAAATTATTCCACTGTTTAAATACAGTATGAAACTGTACTGAATTGAATGAACGTAAAAATTCCCTTATTTTGAGTATCAACTTACGCGTATCTATAAGAAGGTACCATACCCCATTAGCCGAATTTTTTAATTCTCTATTCTGCAACTGCTGTTTCATATCTTCTGACTCCGTTAAGTGTTACGAACGATCATGAGTGTATATTATATCTGGTGAATTGTTTTTTGCAATATATTAGCCCTTCGCATATTACAAATTTCATTAAAGTCTGTTTTCAGTAATTCTAGAGATATTCAACAAAATATATAAAATTCTCTTAATTTTGAGCCTCAGTGTAAATAGAAATAAAGACGTCTGGTACTCATAATGTATTTTATAGAATTTAATTTACAGGAAACTTATGTTGTTAAGAACAGTTGACTCCTTTCGCCGTCCCGAGATGGCTCCACGAAAGAAACTTTTCTTCATTCTAGAAGTTTTTGTGATTGGCGGGAAAATGGGATTCTATTCGTATTCGTGCGTGACGGAAGCATCGTTTTTTTGTGATTGTGTTGTGCAATGTTTTCCTACATGTAATAGTGTGCGTGTGTGTTTTTTTTTGTGTAAAATATAGACTGGAAAAGTTCTTTGCGTGTTTCTAAATGACTCATATTAATGCATATATTTTCCTCAAGCTTTTATAGGAAATATCGCGGTAAGTCGAAATACATTGGCTATCCAATTCACATGAGTGATTCTAATTCTATTCCTAGATTCTAATTTTAAATTGATTCCTTATTCTTATTCATAAAATATGTCTTTTAACCCAATATTTCTAATTTATGATCTTTCAAAAGTGATTATGCAAAATGTTCAATGATTTTTTTCCTCTGAAAGAAATAAGTTCACCCTATTAATACACAGGGAAAGTGCTATATCATTAAATAAAATTTGAAAACATTAATGAATATCATGATAGTTAATTAAAAATTTTAGATAATCTCTTGTTACATTTACTTTTGAAAAATAAATTTTATAAGAACTTTAAGGTATCCGACTGCGTTCGGAACCGTGATATTGCAAAAGCGTATAAATGTATAATATTTATGATATTTAATATCACTTAGATCAGAAAACGTATATGAAATTGTTTGAAGAATATTATTACAATAAAAATTATTTAAGTATAATATTTTGACAAAAAATGAACAGAGAATGACCCATTTTCAAAATATTCTCCTTTTGTGAAAAATACTTATATTACAATAATATTTTGCCTGCTCAGAACTCTGTACAGAGGCTGAACTAGAATTTTTGAAATACACTCAGGAACATTGAAAATAGCGACCCAAGAAGAAAGCATCGGATTGAAATGAAATTTAATACACATAATGACACAGATGTGAGATTCACTTGATCTCAAAAACAAGACAATTAAACGAATACAGGGTGTGCAACCACATAAATACTGGGCAACTTCAATAGCGCGTTGGACCACCTCCAGCTGCAATACATGCCGCCACACGGTCCGGCATTGAGTTGATTAGACACCTTATGTTGTCCTGAGGCAGATGGGCCCACAAATCTTGAACAGCCAACTCTAAATCATGTACAGAGTGACACATCTGCCGTTTTAGCTGATCTCACACGTGCTCTACAGGGGACAAATCGGGGGAGCGGGCCGGCCATGGAAGAGTCTAAAAATAACGTAGGAAGTCTTGAATAACTCTTGCTGTATGCGGACGAGCTTTATCTTGCTAGAAAATTGCCCATGGGAGACCATTTAGGAAAGGTCCTACATGGGGTCGAAAAATATCATCAACGCAACGTTAGCCCGTTAAGGTTCCACGCATCACAATTAAAGGGGACCGGCTATCATAGGCTATGCCCCCCAGACTATTACACCAGCTGTGCGGGCAGTGTGACGTAGAACAGTGTGGGGGGAATTGTACCGCTCACCAGGGTGCCTCCACACCCATACACGGTTATCATGTGTCCCCAAAACAAACAGGGATTCATCACTAAACACGACCTTTTGCCAATCTGTGACATTCCACTTTGCTTTGGCTTGGCACCACTGTAGACGCAGTTGCCGATGTTCCCGTGTTAAAGGGAGTGCACAGAAAGGGCGCTTGGATTTAAGATTTGCTTCTGCAAGGTGTCTGGAAATTGTTTGTGGAACAATTGCTATGCCTACGTCTGCTCATATCATTGAACGAGTCACTGTGGTGTCCACAAGTGCTTGCTGCACGATCCTTCGATCCTCTCCTCTCGTGGTCTTCCGGGTCGCCCCAGTTCCGATTTTCCGCGCGTGGTACCTTCTCGTGTCCACTGATCCCAACAATTTCTAACGGCACACTCCGAACGATCCACCTGGCCAGCAACATGGCGCTTCGACCAGCCTGCAGTTTTCATCCCAATGATCAGGCCTCTCTCAAACTCACTTAACTGTGAGAAATGTCTTCTAGCACGTTTACCTGGCATGTTTCGCTTACCAAAGTCTTCCTACAATCGGCGGGTAATCGTCACGTTTATGAATCTTCGAATTTGCGCTGGCTTATATAGCACCCTCTTCCTGATTGTAGCGCCACCTCGGCGTGTATGAGCATGCGTATTGACACAAAATTTGGATCATTTGCATATCCCATTACGCTGTACTTATTTGCAAAGTTTCGCGATTGTACTTAGCTTCCTTCTTGGGTCGCTAATTTCAATGTTCCTGAGTGTATATAACTTAGAAGTGAATTTTTATCCATATTTTACTACAACAGAGGGTAGAAATTTAAAGAAAAAAACACCGATAATTATTTCATTTGGTGGTAACTCTGAACATAATGTGAATTTTTCAAAAACCCTAGTTCAGACTCTCTGGAGAGGTCTTAATTTATATAAACAAAATATTATTATTATAGAAGTATTTCTTATAAAAGGAGAACACTTTGAAAAAAAAATATTGTAAGTTAACTTTTTGCCAAAATATTGTATTTAAATAATTTTTTGTCATAATGTCCTTAAAACATTTTTATACATATATTGTAATCTAAGTGGCTCTAAAATATCATGAAAATTATCCATTTATGCGCTTTTTTAAAATCACGGTTCCGAACGTAGTCGGATACCTTAAACTCATTACTTAATTTTACAAAGTAAGGTTGCAGTAAGATAACTAAATAGTTGATATTCTTAGGTGAAATGAAGATTTGTCATTTATTCTAAATATAATGTTTTAGTTTTAATGTTCAGTACTTAGATGTATATATAATATTTATATTTCAAGTAAAATATTCAAAATAAATAAGTATTTCATCCTAAATAAATCGGGGTCGTGATAGCCTTGTATTTAAGGTTCATAATTTGTTGTAAGAGTGTTGCGGGTTTTAGCCCTGGCAGAACTGAGATATATATCGCAGTGTAGTTGAGCCAATGCATGTAGAATCTGTCGGGGATCAATGTCCTTCTGTTGGGGTGGTGTGGCAGTTAAGAGAGGAGTGCCAACTGAGGTTTCGTCCTCGGTACTTGTCCGAGGATCGGAATTACGATGTCTGTCACCAATAGTCTAGGGATGGCGATTGAGATCGATCTATCGAAAAATCGATTTCTCGGACCAAAAAATCGATTTTTTAAATTGATGTGTAGCACTGAATCGATATTTCATCCTAGAAAATCGGCATTCGATTTTTTTTCTGTTTTGGTATTTACAGTTAGTAGAATGTACTATCTTTAAAACTATTTATCTATATCATTGGGAACTATAAGCTATATTATGTATTTTCTAAACTTTTTAATGTAACAAATACATTTAGAAAATAAATGTCTTCTTTTATACCTGATACTTTGATATGGTAATAAAAATAATTGTAATTGTCGAATTCCCTGAACTAAAAAATTCCCTGATTTTACTTATAAGAGATCGTTTATTATGAAATCTTTTTTGTTTTGCATAAAATGGATTTATATTTACATTGTAAATGCAAGACTTGATAAAAAATCGATTTCTTAGAAATCGATCTTTTAGACTTCGATTTTCTTGTGAATCAATTCATCAGGTTACGATATGAATCGATTTAAAAATCGATCTTTTTTGCAAAGAATCGCCATTACTACAATAGTCTTCGTGCTGCTTTATAATGTGACGCTAATTCTTTTCTCAAAGTAAATTTATATCAGAATACTAGAATATATAAAGAAGGAGAGATATCTTTATTATTTTATTATTCTGGTTTTGTAAGGCTATTTTTATTTTACATGAACGTTACATACTTGCTTGCGTGTGAATTTAACTTACATAATCAAATAATCCCACTTTGCATTAACATTACACGTATTAAAATCATTTTTAAATAATTTTTGAAGCATTCATCTTAATAGATTTTATTTTACAAATGCCAGGCCATTGACCATCAGGTCATTAGGCAACGGGCTCTCCAATACCTTTTTACAATGCAGTTAAGATCATTCAGTGCAGAGCACTCGTCCAAATGAGCGGCAGTCATGTCTTGTCCAGTGTCACACAAAACGCAGATAGGTGAAGTCACTAAATTAAAACGAAACAGATGAGCACAAAGGCAGTCATGTCCGGTTAAAAGTCTAAATTTAGCCACAGCAGCAGCACGAGAAGAACTTGGAATACCATGGGATTTCTTACATAGTGTACTCCAAGGCTTATCACGAGCAACACGAGAAGCTGTAAGGCGAAATGATTCCCTGAAAATCCTTTTAATTTCCAGTTTGGCAGAATGAAGTGTCAGGTCTCTGCGAAAGTTCTGAAGGATACCGTTCCCTTTTTTGCCAAAAAGTCTGCCCTCTCATTTCCCAAAGACCACAGTGGATGGTACCCATTGAAAGACGATCTTTCCTTTTATCTTTCCCAGGAGTTCTTTACAGTTCTGCACACGTAAACAATTATTCTCATTATAGTTGGACAAAGCCTGAAGGGCAGAAGTAGAATCTGAAAGAATTACAGCTCTTTCAATGGGGGGGAAGATGAACAAAAGTTGCTGAAGGGCTATATGTATAGCTTCAACCTCACCATCAAAGTGAGTTGTCAAAGGGCCGGCGTGTAAATAGAAGGAGAAGAGGTGACTAAAAACACCAATGCCAGCGCCTTGGGCAAAGTCCAAGAGTGAGCCATCTGTGTAAATGTGAAGCCACTCCTCCGGTGGGAAGCGGGTATTGATAGTTTCCAAAGCTATAGCGTGAAGAGCAGTTGACTTAGATCACGTTTTCTCACATTCAGAACAAGGTCCAATCTGATGTCGAGTATTGCGTAGTTGAGTGGGTTAGCAAAGATAGTAATTCAAAGGGCACATCATTAATGACTTTATATTGAATGTTCTCACGAAACACATTGAATAAAGCCCTTTTGAGTCTTAAGATTACGTCCTCCATCGGAATCATAGTCCCGCCAGAATGAATTATTTGGGAGTCTAATAAGTCTATTGAAGAGAATAGCAGCATTCTTCTCAATTATATTAGTGAATGGCTGAAGGTCGCAAAGTAACTGCATGGCAAGCACTGGAGTAGTTTTAACTCCGCCAGTGATCATGCGAAGGGCTTGGTTATGGAAAGTGTCAAGAAGTTTTCTAACGTTCTCTGAGGCAGAGATCAGCACCTCATTGCAATAATTTAGAACTGGTTGAATATATGTCTTGTAAGTTGTATTTAAGGTATCCCTATTGCATCCCCATTTAACTCCGGTCAATCTTTTAAGAATGCAGAGTCGCTTTCTTGCCTTAGAAACAACAAGCTCAGCATGTTTAGTCCATTTCAATTTGTTATCAAGAGCGCAGCCCAAATAAATTGAAACATCACTCTGTTGAACAGGCATACCGTTATAAACCAATTGGGGACTGAATGGTTGTCTATTTAAAGTGAAGAACTGACAAGTAGTCTTCTTTAGGTTTACAGTCATATTATTTTAAATACACCAAAGGTGTAATCTTTCAAGGGTCAGATTTAGGATGGTATTTAGTTTGGACTGATCCCTCTTTGGTGTGCTGCACCAGATGGCAAGGTCATCCGCAAATAGAGCCGTATTGGTCAGTCCATCAGATGCCAAGAGATCAGGGAGATCATTAATAAAGATGTTGAATAAGATAGGACTAATCACAGTGTCTTGGGGCAGGCCAGTTTCACTTTGTTTAAAACTGGAAATAGCGTTTCCAAAACGAACGGCCGAGAAACGCTGAGAAATGAAATTCCTTATCCACATAAGCATATTATTGCACACACCCAGGGTCTGCAATTTTTGAATACATTTAAGCCGCCAAACTTTATCAAAGGCTGCTTCAAAATCCACAAATAGGGCAAGAGCAGAGTGTCTCTGATCAAGGGCGTCCTTGATGGACTGGCCAAGAAAAACAACTTGTTGGTTTGTGGACTGACATTTTCTAAAGCCAGCCTGAGAAGAGGTCAGGAGATTATTAGTTTCGAGGTACCAGTCGAGTCGAGAAGTGATCATTCTTTCCATGACCTTAGATAAGATACTTGTTAGTGAGATGGGGCGATAATTGTTTAAATCATCCAGAGGTTTGTTCTTTTTAGGAATAGGAACAACTATTGCCTTCTTCCAGATTGCAGGCACACCATACTTCCAGCTATGTTTACACAGTGTCAAAAGCACAGAAAGTGCATTACAGCCAAGGTGTTTCAAAAATTCAGGGTGAAAATTATCTGGTCCGGGACTCTTAGCACTTCATCTTAATAGATCTAATGCTATTTTTTAAAAAATATTTAGGAGGCTGGGGTATGAAGTTTTTCATTAATGGTTTTTGTTTCCTAACTAAGTGTGACAAATCTGAAATCACAACACAATCTCGACGGGAAATTGATTTTTAAGATAAGCTACTATTAACTTCAATTTTACAAAAGTATTCACATCCCCTAGAGGGAACAGTAACGGTTAAAGATTTTTCATTTTCTCGTATAATATTCAGTTTTGCATCTACTCTCGTTCCTCGATCAGTAATGTGCTGTTTTAAGCAAGCAAACATTAACATATAACAGAAATTTGAATACATAACGTAAAAATATTTTACAAGAAATTTGGTGACTGAAAGAGGAAGACATTTTATTTATGTAAAAAAAGTAATATTCTTTAGTTGTGCTGCATCAAGAAATATTCTAGCATCAGAAATTCTGTATCCGCAGTAAAAACTTTATGAGCTGTTTAAGGCTTTGATAATTAGAAACAAATATGTTATTCTTCCTATTTTAAGTAAAATTGAGTCCTAAACGCTTTATTACACTTTATAGATACTGAACGAAATCATAAAACATAAGATCACTGAGATGAAACTGGAGTCGCATCAAATTATCTGAATTTGATTTACTTGAAAAGTCCATTTTCTTCTTTAGCACAGCAAGTTAATTTTTTCCAATTCTTTTATTCTGAATTTAAAGTCGTACATTACAGTAGTTATCAGAACTCTTTGCAGTCCTGTGCTCTGATAAAGCTAGGTTTTTAGTCATTTCGGTGAGTTTTATATAATTCGATTTAAACCAAAATGATACTTATGTTGAAATAATTGAAGTTTATTTTAAAAGATAACACACAGAGATAATCTCCGCTGTAGAAATTTTTGAACGAATCAGAATTTTTTTATACAATTAAAGCTACTCTATTTTATAAGGAATACCATGATACAGCTTTAACATTTATATAAACAAAGAAAGTAAAAAAAAAATTTACATAAGAATTGAAAATTTTATGCGCATTAAATATTGTTTTTATATAATTAAATAAATATTAAGCGTCTATATATATTTTAATTTTTGTATTTCACGTATACATTGTAATAATAATTCTTTTAGTAGTCTTTATTTTATGGCGATGTATGATCACTTTGTTTATGATGCGGTCAGAATTTCATTTTAAGATTTCATAATTATATTCTGTTGAATTGAAATTGTTCTGTAATTATAATGTTAAATTGCAAATGAGGGGTATGATTTAATTACAAATAACTAACTTTACATAACTGAAAATTTTTTTGATAAAAGTCAATTCAAACAAGGAATAGTACCTTCGAACTTTAAAAAAACAATTTTTCAAAATTATCTATATCAATGGATACAGAGAGCAGTTTTAAAAAAGAATCCTATCGAAATACGACATAATTACGGTGTGAGCAATAAAAAAATGTAATTGTAAACAGAATTTGTGTCTGAAAATCAATGTGAAAAGTATTTACGTTGGGTTCTGTTAGGGTGTGGATGTGGATGATGAATTGTTTTTTTTTAATGTCGCTCTTCGAAGCTATACAAGAGCTATTGGCAATTGAGTCCACAGTTTTGATCCACTTTTAAGTAACGAAGACGAACTTAGTTCTATCCCAATCTCCGAATTCTACACGGATTTCGGATGTATATTAATTTTTTTTACATCACATGCAATACTAAAGTATCATTGTCATTCAGCAAATTATGAACCGATCTTCCGCTTCTGCCCATTTGAAGTTATTTTCCAGAGAGTATATAAAATCCAAAAAAATAAATAAACAAATACTTCTTTGAACAAACATAAAGGTGTTCACTGTATTATTATTAGGAATGGTGTAAAATCTTTTATTAGGGATTTATCCTCACCTAAACTATTGAGAAGTATTTGAATGAAAAGACTCAGAGCTCAAATACATCTTTCAGTTCTTCAATTTATAAGAACTGATCTCACATTATGATCTTTCAATTTAAAATTTATACTAATGTAAATTAGGCAACAGTGGTATTTAATGACGAAATAGCTAATTGCCTTTTATGAAGCGTCCGAATTTTATATTAATGCATTTTTAGATAAATTCTGATGTTCAATATTAAGTCTAGATAACTAGAATTATTTAACACAAGAGAAGGAGAAAAACATAGTGTATAACAACTGTATAAATATAGTGGTGTAAGACGAAATACTTCTTATATGAGAGGGAAGCGTTTTAAACGTAAAAAAAGTTATTGTAAAAGATTGAAACTAATCCTTTAAGCTAAATTTTGTCATTTTCTAATTTTCATACTTTCCCACAAGATTTTAAAAAGTTTCGAATGCAGAGTTTTTATTTATGTGTAGCACATCGTTTATCACAGGTTACACTTGAGGAGATCCTTATTTTGTGTGTTAAAATGAATCAGTTTCATTTTGAAGCATGATAAATAGAAAAAGAATTGATATTTTAAAATTCTTACCAATTTTCTAATTTAGAAAATGCTTAAAATGGACATAAATTTATAAAATTGGAGGTATACAGAGTAGAGTTTTCTTTAGCTTTAATATGAAATAAAAATGTAGGTTCTACAATACATTTTTCCAATGTTATCTTGTAAAAAATAGAAGAAAAAACTATTTTTATTTTTGTTTTCGTCAAATTCATAATACTTAAATTTTTTTCCTACACAAACTATAAAATATATATATTAAAATGAGCAAAATTTATACTGGTTTATAAAGGAGTGAAGAAAATGTATTCTAAAATATGTATTTTTTAGAACCCAAAAGACAATATCTCCCCTTGAATATGGAATAGTAAATATGTTCAAGAATGTCAAAATTCCCTAAAGGGAAGAATGAAAAGGAACCCAATTTTTACTTTAAATTCACCACTATTGTGATTAATGACATCTGGAGGACATGAAGTTTTGAAATTATAGTAATTAATGATCTAAAATTAAGAATATTTGATTGTAAATCCCTTGTTCTACATAAGATTTACTAAACTAAGTTTTGAGTCTCTAAACTTTTCGTGTCAAAATCGAACGGATAAGAAATATAAAGCAATGTTTGAACATTTTCAGAATAATGAATTAAAAACATCGCAAGATCTGTGCTTCTTATTAAATGTTTTTTAATTGCATGAGTGAAATTAAACAAAATTTTAGTTTAGATTAGATTTAGTTTAATTTTTAGCTTATAATAAAGTTTAAATAGTTTAGTTTATAATGAATGAGGTTTAGATTGTTTAAAATACACTCATGTCCATAAATTAAGGATAATTTAGAATGAAACGGAAATCGAACTCTAGAGTAAAGATTTCACTTGAAGAATTATCACACATATCACTTCAAGAATAATATGCAAATTACAGGAAACCACCAAATAATGCCGATAATACGCCAACATGACGAAAGTGTGCGAGAAGGGTTTATAAGGAGTGAGGGTAAGGAGTTAAAATTGTTTACAAGCATTTTGGGAGCCATTCAGTGCCATAACCGAACAGTTATGACACAGAGGACGCAAGTGAGTAATTTTTTACGCGGTAGAATTATCGGCTGCCTGGAATGTGGGAATCCACAGATGGAAGTATCCGAGGAACTTGGAATTGCCGAAAGTGTCATCTCTATGCTTTGGCAACGATTCTAACATGACGGAAATGTTAGTAGAAGTTACGGTATAGGTCGTTCCCGAGTTACTAAGCTGAATAAAGACTGGCATTTGGCAATGACTTCCAAAAGAAGTAGATGGAACAAATCATATGACAAGTCACCTATATGTAAAGGATAGGAAAGTTTTAGAGCAATCCGTTTACAAACGTTTCAGACATATTGGTCTATATGCTCGTAGGCTTGTCAGATATGTTCCACTCATGGCAACTTACCGTTGTTAGTGGTTAGTTTGGAGTATAGAACATACAACTTGGGCATCGTCATAGTGGGCTTCTGTGATGTTTTCCGTGAGTACAAGTTTAGTTTGCACTCTGATTCACGTGGAGTTTTCATATAAAGAAAGCCAGGTATCCGTTACCTTTAAGATAATATAATTGAAACCATCATTACAAGAGAGGGTGTACGATTGCTCGTTTGGAGCGGAATTATACTGGGCTGCAGAACAGATCTGCTTATTCAAATCGGAACTATGTCAGGCCAAACTTATCGAGACATCATTCTGAAGCAACTTTTACGTTTGTTTAGTGTGCCAGGGGCACAGATGAATGACAACGCCCGTCCTCACTAAGAAAATATCGTAGACGAATGCTTTGAATCTGAGGTTATCACTCACATAGAATGGCCAGAATTCTCACATGACATGAATCCGACTGGGCATGTATGGAGCATGCTTGACCGACGAGTTACAGCCCGTTAACCACCCATGTACCGGAACTTCAATGAGCATTGCTTGTTGAGTGGAGTAATTTCCCTCCAGATCAGCTGAAAAATATGATGGCATACCTAGGTTTTGTACTGACTGTATTTCATCTCATGGGAGACATACAATGTATTAAACAGTATACCAGCTATGTAATGTTAAGTGTTTGGAAAGGAGAATTTTTATAGCTATTCCAGTGAGAAAAAATCATAGTTTTCATGAATGGTATCATACTCGTGCATACGCCTATTTTGTTCTCTATCTTTTGTTTAATAAATGGGCCTTATGAATAATTACGCTTGTTTTCTTTCTGAACCTTTATTTGTCGAAGGTGGCATTATCCTTATGAACACGAGTGCAAGTAAAGTTCTTTGGAAGAATATATATACTCTGCTGGCTATTATTAATTTCGTTAATTTTTAAACCAGAACATACTTTTACAAAACTAAATGGATTTTTATTCACAATAACTTTTGTAAATATACTGTTGAGAGAGAATATATTTCCCTCTTTTGAATATTCATATGCATTACTTTATTCAAGTACAGGTATAACATAATGCAAAAAGAAAAATACTAACGTTTTAACTTTAATTATAACAGTTGTGTATTAGATTTTAATGAACTCTTTTTTTTATCGTACCTCAGTGGTCGTGATCGCGGATTCATGGCCGGCGTTGTCGAATATTGGTGTCATTGAAAATCCATCGCGAATAAATGCTGGTGCATGTTGAATCTGTTGAGGCTTAAAGTCCTCATGAGGCATGATGTGTAAGTTTGGAGAGCTGGGTGCAAGTTCAGGTTTTGTTTTCGCCGTTTGAATAAGATTCAAAAACATATGAGTTTTGTCACCACCAGCCTTCACGCAGCTTTAATGCGTGACGTTAATAAAAAAACAGAAGTATTGTCCTTTATTTCTGAAAATATAAAAAAATGTTGAAAGTTTTTGATTAATTTTGCGGATTATATTCAAACATTCAAAGCTAATTTTTTATTTAAAATATACAGGGTGTGTTCCATAAACAGCACCTAAGCTCTGCACAGCCAGATTCCTCGTTGAGACTATATAAAAACTCCCCAAGGAACTGTATCTGTAAGATCTATGTTACTTGTCTGCATGTTGCTTGTACTTCGGTGGATACCGCATTGCTGCTACGTGTGCATTCATTTATTCTATAGAGTGTTCAAGTCTGCCTCTTTTGCACGGCGGACACTTTGAACATCAGTACTGTTAAATTTTTGCAAGTACTGCTGCCGACGTGTCTAATATGGCTGTGGTGTTATACTTTGTTTTTTGTGTTTTTCTCGTTAACTTGAATCGTATATGTACAAGTCTTTGAGCATGTTTTATGTGCTTCCTACGAGGAATCGGGCTGTGCAAAATTTGGGTGCTATTTATATGACTCTCTGTACTTAGAGCTTTACATTGTGTTTTTTTTATAAAGATTCTAGGTAACTCACACACACAAAGCAGCTGAAGTTCTTGTTCATTTTGCAATGACTTATCTGTGAGGTAAAATGGAGAAATTTATTTTGTATATCTCGTAAGTTATATGTAGGGCATTTATGAAGTGTATATATAGCACAGTTATTTTAAAGCAAGTGCTCTTTACAGGAAGTTCATTTAGGCATTTCAGGAGTGTTTTGGATTTAGAAACGTGAAAGTCCAATTCCATTCCAAGTTTTTAATTCCATTTTCAAAGACTAGGGGTTATATATTGATTTTTGCATGTACGAAATAAATTAGAGTTATTAAGCGGAATAGTGAGAAAGATTACCCTGATGCACTTTGTTTATTATTCTACTTCTGCAAAACACCAGTCTTAAAATTCATAATTTGTTGAATTTAAATATTACTTAAAATATATTTATTATTCTTTTTTCCTGAATATTATTTTTATTTAACTGTGATAAAAGAAGAAAGTAAGTTACTATTCTGTATTTTTTAATCTTTCAGTTGTTAATTATGAATATCTTTTGTTTTCTTCATAATTTAATTTCATGCACATAAGTCTAAAAAATGTATAAAACAACACTAGGACTCATCAGATAAAAAGCTATAAAGTAATTATAATATGGCTTTAATAAATATAACTGGAAAAGGATTATAAATTGAAGGTCAGATCTTATAAGACTGTTAACACTCTAAGATCGTAAGACGATACATCGAGAAGTTACTTTTTGAACCAGAAGGAAGAATTTGGATGTGTGATGCATGTATACAGAAAAAGAAATTATTTAAATTTCCAGAAATTTATTGCTTAATTTAAAAGACAGAGTTCTGCATTGTGGCCTCCTTTGACCATTAAAATAAGTTGTTACCCTGCTTGATACTGTTTCATACAGTTAACGAAGTTCCTGCTTAAACTGTGTTTAGTTTCCTAATTAGATGGTCGGAATCATAGAAAGGTAGGAAGGGCCAACTCATCAACCCCACAATTTACCATATTGCAGAAATCTAGCAAACTAGCTATCCAGAGTGTATGCAGAATACACTCTGGATGATGAGTTGAAATTATTGTGGTATGTGGCTAGGAATTATCCCGTTGAAATGTAAGTTTGCGGTACCGTAAGAGGAAGTTCAATACTTCGAAGAGCGTAAAATATCTTCAAAGCTCTGCCTTATTATAAGGATATCACGGAATGCAACCACAGGAAATGAATGGCAGCCAGATCAAATGAAATGACACCGTAGATTGTAACTCGGGCCGTGTAGTTTATAATAATATGGGTAATTTTCCACCGTTGTCCCGGTTATCGGGATATATCTTGGATAGCAATGGGATTGGAGGCTCAATTTGAAGTGTGGAGTACAATATTTGAAACAATTCTGCATTTTGAGATATTCGCTGTCGATCGTTTGTGGAATTAGTACAAGCACAATTTGCATATTTAATAGAAACTATGGGATAGTAGGTAGAACCAATATTTTTTTTCTTTTAACTGAATTTTTTTTCAAGTTTTCTTCATTAAAATGTACAAAAATTTTGTATGTACATTATTTGTTGTTTCTAAAAAATATTATAAAATTTATTTTTAAAAATTTGCAAGTTTATATTAAAAAATATTGTAATATATTTAAAAAGAATTATTTAAATGGAAATATAATCTTGCTTTAACTATAGAAACAAAATTGTATTATAAGTAATTGCTTCGGCATAAAAATGTTTTCAGTATAATAATATAGACAGATTTCTGTTGGAATTTATTATATGATTTAAGAGATGCTAATACTTTAATGTAATAAAACTAAAGATGTTTTTCTACTCATTTTCAAAATAAATAAATCAATAATAGCAGTATAATATGAAAAAAATTAAATTACATACACCTTCACATTATTAAAATCTAGTTAAGTTCAAAGCATTATAAGAGTTAAATTAGGTATGTGCACACAGAAAATTTAGTACACATTTGTATCATGTTTCTTCAAACTTACTTAAAAATGATGTGAGTATATTAAATAAAATTCATTTTTTGAGCACATTCTCAACAACCATTCCAAATTTCACCCCTTCTTCCCCATTAATTCCAAAGCAAAACTTTTTTTTTCAATATCATCCAATTTCCGTCTAATTTTATATCAGAGAGGCGTTGAAAAAGTAAATAAAAATGTATTTATACTGAAGTAAAACAAATTTTTTTGAAAAACAAAACTGAAAATTTTACCTTATTGTATGCGAATTTAAAATTATTTTGGGAATTTTAATATTTTAAAAAAGAAGAAAAATGCGCGAATGGTTGATGCTAAGAGTAGCAATTATTTCTTAGTGACAATAATTTAAATGAATCAATATTTTATCTCTCTCTTAAGCAACATTTTATCGAAGTAAAAACAAATACGCATGGTACACCCACAAAATACACCTTCTAAAGTAAATATTTTTAGAATTTTTAAAATGTTATATCTTTTTTTTATCGGAGAATGCTTGCTGTTTAATTTGAATTAACATTGCGTTTTAGGTGATATGAGAAATAGCGGCATCTGATAACGTTATCTACTAACTGGATACCAGCAGTCTTGTATCTATACAGTACCTTTATCATTGGACAACTGTTGGGGATATAGCAAGCCTGAACAATCTGGTCTTTGTGATTCGACTTTTTTTTAGACTCTATTTGTACTTTCAATGAGTCTCCTTCCATATTAGATAGAACGGTAACAAGATATACTAGATAGTTTGGCCAAGTCTGCTACTGCTGACACCTTGCAGGGTAACGCTTGTCTAACTTTTACCGAAGTGTCCTGGATTAAAAGGATGGAATTAAACGCATTTTGGAAAGTACCACCTTCCCATCCTTGGTATTTTGGATAAAGACCTCATTAGTTTTGCAAGTTCAATATTCCTACGAATCAGCAGACGGCTCTATCACGCACTTTTAGTAGCCACATCAAATCCCTTACTTTTCAACAGGGCCGGAAATGCTTTCCAGAGTGTCATTGGTGCAAGGCTGATCAGTTCTTTCCCGTTCATATAAGCTGTTTGAATTTTACTGTTGACGAGGTTTTAGGGAATCCTATTTTAGTTTTGGATTTTTTTTTTGTGATTTTTGGTTTTATGGAGATGGTGTAGCTAACCTGCGCCATTTGGGATAAGAAACAACAAGGACAACAACAAAATACAGTCAGATAACAGTAACAATGCCTAAGTTGGTTCTTCGCTCAACACACTTCCACTACGTCACAAGATATTTTCGAAGTTTAATTGAATGAAATGTGCGGTCTCTGTGACCCTATATCCTAATATCTCAATAATTTTGAAGTCAAAGTATAAAAAGCTCAGACATTTTTTGACCGTAACCTTTACAATGTACCACAAATTTTTAAACAGGAATGACGGACCTTTCTTAAATCAAAGAAACTGTGGAAAAAAGATATTGCTTACTAAATGACTATCTTTGAAAAATAATCACAGAAAAAGGTCACAAGGCATTGTAAGCATGGACTTGGCAACGTCTGCTACAAATGATTTAAATACCGATAACAATACAAAAAATTAAATAACTGATGATACGTTTTGCGCACAAATGTGTGTAATCGAAAATCGCTTAAAAATGATTTCCTTAAAAAACAAATTATTTTTATTTAGGTGATACAGGAAATTGTTGATCTTAACTGATTTCAACAATATTATGGCAAATAGATAATAAAGAAACTCGTATCTTCTTTCCTAAAGTTCCCGAACTCTCACGTCTATTTATATGTTAACCATTTTTGAAAGTTGAATGGACCCTACCCTGGAAATCATCGCGACGTAACTTTACTGGTTTTCTCTTGTACACAGAAAGTAAGGAAGTAAGCTGTCATAGAAAATAAGATGATATAATAAATTTGTGATACTATATAAATGACTGAAAGGCGCAATTGTCTTCCATGTCACAAATTCCATTACAAGCTTAATAAATTTATTTTTACATTGCATTAGTTTTTGTTTTGCAACAATTTTTTAGTGTGTGTGTGTGTGTGTTTGATATTTTCCCTAAACACACTGGAGTTAGCTCCATAAGACGTCAGTGTGCTCTGCATCACCGACTGAGATTAAAACCCTTTTTGTTCCTTTCAATGGTTGCTAGTAGGAAAATAAAAGATCTGAAAAACGCGACACGAATGTTACAAACTGTGAAATTCTAAGAACAATTATAACATTCTATAGTGGTATTGTGTAATATGTTGTAATTGTGAATATATTGAATGCATAAAAGAAAGAGTTACAAGTTTTAAATTATTTATTAGGGTGAACAAAAAGTTGTTTTTTTAAATTTAAATTGTTGTGCAATTTTCCTGGATTAAATAGCCTCCTATCTAAATTTATGTCTCAAAATTAGAATGATGCATTTAACAAAAATAACTCTACGCACATTGAAAAGTTATTAGAGAAGGAAAGGTTATCTTTGTGTGAAATTTTAAGTTTTATCACGAGCAAGAATACTATAAGGTGAATTTCAAATACTAAACAGGCTTTTTCAAATATTTTATGATGAAGGTAAGTATTAAAATATACTTAACTTTTCAAAACGGGTTGTACAAAAATAACTGAAATCTCATTAGGTACATCACTGTAAGTAGAAAGAGTTATTTCTAGTTCATAGATATTATTTTTAATACATATTAATGTATTACGTTATTTTTACTACATGAATAATAAATCTTTTTGTCATGTGTATTTCATTTTAACTTTTAAATATATTCTAATCTTGGGTATTTTAAGGATATATTTTTATCACTTCTATTGTTCTTACAGCTACTTTCTTATAATTTCTACATTAACAAAAACAAAGCATAATTTTTTTCAAAAATTATATTTAAGAGGATATAGTTTAATTTAATTAAAATATAAAAAGATTTAAGTTATATACAACCATTTCATTTTAAGTTAATGCAGAGAAATTGAAGAGAAAATGAATAAAATATAAAAAAGATATTTTACATTGCATATCATACAATCGAATTTTAGTTATTTTAAGTTTTTTTAAAATGTTAAATTCCTAGTTTATAACTTTTATAACCTCTGCTTTGAGACTGGTGTATTACCCTTAGTACTTAAGAGTTCCTCCCGAGTTTTAAACTAAAATTCTGAAAGAATTAGGACAAGATGCAGACGTGTTTTTCAATGTAATGGCTTAGAATTTTTTGAAGATAGGGAGCTGCGGGAAATCAAAGGCTAACTATATCTTAAGTTTAACTATATATATTTTATATATTCTCAAAGCTATCATTTTTGATAAATTTGATAAAAATCCTTTCTTTTAGTTAATAAATTGTTGAAATATTCTTAGCAAATAAAATTTTTGCTCGAAAAAAATATTTTTAACATCGAGAAGAAAATAAAAATAATTAAATTTAAGAATTGTTTAGTATCTCTTTTTAAAAAAAACTGTTATTCAATTCCAAAATTTGCTATAATTTTGAAAAATTCTTTCCATTTATTAAGGTATCTGACTACGTTCGGAATCGTGATTTTAAAAAAACGCATAAATGGATAATTTTCGTGATATTTAATGTAACTTAGATAATAATACATGTATAAAATTGTTTTAAGGACATTTTAACAAAAAATTATTTAAATATAACATTTTGGTAAAAAGTTAACTTAGAATAATCTTTTTTTTTCAAAATGCTCTCCTTTTATAAAAAATGCGGCTAAATTAATGATATTTGGCTTATATAAAGTAAAAACTTCTCCAGAGAGTATGAACTAGGATTTTTGAAAAATTCACATTATTTTCAAAGTTACCACCAATTGAAATAATTATCGGCGTTTTTTTCTTAAAACTGCGCCCCTCTGTTGTCATAAAATATTGATAAACCCACTTCTAAGTTATGTATTTCAAAAATTCTAGTTGAGCCTCTGTAGAGAGGTCTGAGGTATATACACGCAAAATATTATTCTAATAGATGTATTTTTTACAAAAAGAGAATATTTTGAAAATTGGTCATTCTATGTTCATTTTTTTTTTTCAAAATATTGTACGTAAATAATTTTTTATTGTATAATATTCTTAAAGCAATTTTATTTTATACACATTTTCTAATCTAAGTGACACTAAATATCATAAATATTATTCATTTATACGCTTTTGTAAGACCACGGCTCCGAACGTAGTCGGATACCTTAAACTATTTATACAATCCATATTACTTAAAATGACATGCGATACATTATTTAATGTTATATATCTATTTTTTTAAAATTACATACACTTGGAGAAAAAGTAAAATGGCACTGAAAATGTTGTGTAAATTTATTTTATTGAACAAATAAAATTAATACTTTTTCCAATAGTGTTGTTTCCTGTGATAAATATGAAGCCGGCTGGGTAAAGTAGTTGGTCAAGATGTGGCCTTGTACTTCAAAGTTTGCGGATTCAATTCCGGTCCAGGTCGGTCGATTTTCATGATGGAAAAATCTACAGTGTCCATGTCGTATGATAATGTAGCTCGTTAAGGATTCCAACAGAACCTGCTAGGACTAGGTGTTCTAATCAAAATTAAATTCCTTGTGCAATTTCGCATCTTTAGAGCTCAAATGCCTCCCTCTGGGTGGAGGAAACTGGGTGTCAAAATTACATTTTGACAATTGGTATTTACCGAAATTGTGTCCCACTAAAAAGTGGTACCAGCTTTCGCGATATGCACTAGGTCTGTTATGGCAATTATCAATTCGCAGCCCCATTTTAAAGAAAATGACAAATACCAAAAGTTTATACTTACTTTTGTATTATTCTGTAATGTTTTTCAGTATTTCCTGGTTTTCGTTGTTGTTCTCCCGATATGAAATATTTAACAGCACGAAAAGACATGCAGGCGTATATTATCCCTTTTTTTGGATGCTTTATTGCGGTTTCCAGACACTGAGAGCTGAATTCTTTGTGAGTGTGTCATCTTACATCGTGAATATATTTGTTATCTGAAATGCAAAACTGACTTTCATCACCGAGTATTACATTTTCTCAATTTTTAACGGCCTAAAATGAATGATGCTTTGCTAGTCTCAAACAGTTAGTAATGGTTTTGGGCAAGCTTTGATGAGGCCTTGTATTCCAATTTACAGCAGTCTTCCTCTCCCAATTCGTGGGCACCCATTCACAATCGAGGTCAAAATCCATTATTCCAAAACTGGGGGAGAGCAATCTCTAATTAGTTGGAATAATGGAGGATTTCATTTGTTGAAAAAAAAGACTTATTATTACAGTTGTGCCTTGTGTTTGTTTACCATGATTTCTTTCAAAATATTCATAAAAACTATATACTTAATATAAATTCTACCAACAGATTTGTAATCAGCTTTAAAAATACACTAAAATTAATAGTAATAGTTAAAATAGTATGATAATTTATGAAAACTAAAATAGTAATATAAATAAATAAAATAGTAAAATAGTAAGATAAAATATGAAAACTATAGGCAAAAAAAATTGAGTGTGTGTTCAGGACTTTTTGCCACCAATCTATATTGATTTCTAGCTTATAAAAAATCAAAGAACATGTGTGAAAATTCAGTGTAGTGTTCATTTACAACCAGTATATAAGGTAAGATGAGGATTATTTTTCTTCGTATTAGAGTTAAAAAAATCGTATTTTAAAATTTTTTACATATTTTTCTCTATAGAAGACCTACAGTATTGGTGGTGAATCTAAGATTCCGCAGGGTCAGACAGTAACTCACGAAGGTCTTTGAGTGACCCACAGAAGTTTGACAAAGATGGGGTTGCTTATCAAGCTGCCTGACCAACCTTTCCTACGACAACTATTTATTATACAAGAGCAAGAAGTAATACTCTTCCTCTTTCCTCTGAGATAAAACTCCCTGCAATAGCTACACCAAAAATAATAATAAATAACAAGTTAGTACCTAAAATGATATACCTTGTCCGGATTCTCATTTAAAAGAAAACAAAAATAGTAAATTCCAAAGACAGAGTATATTATTCCTCAACAAATACCATCAAGTATGATATCTAATGTCCAATTTATAAAAAACATTTCCAAACAAGCTTTGACTAACTGTGATTTAATATCAAATCCCTGCCCTTATGCATGATTTGGGACAGTCGTTTATAGTTCGTTGCATCGTAGAAAGAAAATGTACACTAAATTAGTTCACAGTATTTAATTGGGAATCGTGGTTTATGTGTCACGAACCATAGTTTATTATTATCTTGTTCTGTTATTTAATTTTTTTCATACATGTATCAAGTACGTATATAAAATGTTTTTAAAAAACTAAAAGAAACGACACAAAAAAGTTCCAGATTATACCAAACTATAAGGTCAAGTACAATAATAAAACGACTCAAAAGAACAAATTGATTGAAAAGATTTAAACGACTGTGAGCGTATCTTGTAACGAAATAGTCATTTCAGTAAATACAAAGCCTAAAAACATTTTGAAAAAAGGCTTTACTGTGATCTCAACTTCTCAATAGTCAAAGAAAGGAGGGATTCCTTTTTATAGAAAAGAACAAATAGAATTAATCACAAGCTAGTGTTATAAAGGTGTAGTGTGTCTCAAAAGAGAAAAATACATTATAGCACCTACACCTACTTTTCAAACAGCTCATCGCATTGTTTGTCATGGGAAACTTTTATCAGAGTGTAAGTTTGTAAAGAAGAACGTTTTTAGAAAGTAGCAGTTTTTTGTTTACAAAAACAAGTTATAAAGCGATTAAATGAATTACGCATAAACCGAAATGTAATCAAAAAACGATTAATAGAATTCGAAAGGAATTGCAACAAGTAACTATAACTTTGCTGAATTATATCCGATTGCTTTTGGTGAAAGTAATTACGTAAATGGTAAAGTACGACTGATAGTTTTTGATGTATATAAATTTAATAATATAATGAAAAAAAGAGATGATTAAACTATAATAATGGTGAAATGAAAGCGTACAGGTATTGATATTTTAAAAGAATTTGAAAATGCATTTAAAAAAATCAATATTGACTTTGAAAAAAAATTGTTTCTGCAGCAACAGACAGTGAATCCAAGGGGGTGGGGCATTCATTTTATTTAGAAACTAAAGCAAAATACCAAACATTTTCTATAATTGAATTTCATTATATAATACACCAGGAAGCTCTATGTATGGAACAAGGTTTAAAATTTTTTCTAAAGTAATTCAATTTGTAATCAAAGTCATTATCAACAAAAGGTACACTAGTAAATGAGCATCTGCAAAACTAATAGAAGAAATTTAGAGTCAATACTTTGGAATCCAATTACTGCCAATTTCTTAGTCAGTTTTTCAATTTAGCAGAAGAAATAATTTTTTTTAATGAAAACAAAATTCAATTGTTACGTTGAATTTTCACAAATTGAATGGTTAAATGGTTTAGTGTTTTTATGTGACATTATTCAACATTTGAATGAAAATGGTGTAATTATACTAAAGATGTAGGAAAATTAGAAAATATTTATGATAAAACTCGTCATCTTCACCAAAATTTTGAAAATGAAAATCACAAAAATTTTTTCTCAAATGCAAAAACATTTTCAAAACACACTTACTTTTAAAAATGTGATTGGCATTCAAGGAAATTCAATTAAAATATTTATTATACTGGAAATAAAGTAAACTTTTCAGGAGCCATTGTACAAATTTTGAAAATACCTTGTTTCATAGAAAACAAAATTTGAAGCAGTGGAGTTAATTGAATTTATGTGGCTAGGTATTGAAATCTTAGAAATAGGGTTAGTCTGAATTTTACAGTAGCACAGTGTGGAAAAATAAGTTTGAAAATTTGATTTTAGAAATAGAAGTAATGATTTCTGAAAATGATCCATATAAAAATGATACAGAATTAAAAATAGAAAATATGCTAGTGAGTAAAGCCTTACCATAAAAAAACAACAAAAAAAATCACCATAAAAAATTCAGATTATCTCTTGTTTTCAAGAATCAGAACTCCTCCTTACTCAAGAATATCTATATTTTCACTCATCTTTACTTTCTCTGTATTATCTATGCGATGTTCATTTAAGCGGGCTGATGGAAACACTTGCTTCATGATCGAGTTTTAACTTCTACGAAAGGCGTGTAACAGCGCCACCTCTACATATGTGTTCTGAGTGTAACCTAGAGCATCAGTAGAACAAAGAAAAGACAATAGTGCACAATTCAAGTGATATTTGCTGTTTTTCGACTTAAAACTCAAGCTAAATCAATTCAACGATATTAAATATACTTTTAATTTACCTTTTTCATAAATAGATAAACACTTAACTGGAATAGTTAGTCTCTGGGACATCCTATGACCGAGATTTCGAGACAAAAGATTTGTATGAACCCCACAGACTAAATCAAGCAGAATTGAGTGACCTCAAAAATGATCTTGACTTGCCAAAATAGAAGGCAGAGCTTCTGGCATCTAGACTGTAGCAATGAAATTTACTCCTACCAGGCGTCAAGGGTACTGAATACAGGACTCTTGAAAAGAATCTTCTTCATTTCTTTGAGAAGAAAGGACATGGGGTTTCATGCATTGATGTCAACAATGAATTTCATAAACATCTCAGTTAAGATCCAAATCACTGGAGGTTGTTTATGGACTCTTTCAAGCTTAGTTTAAAAGCAGTATCACTACACAACGGCAACATTCTTCCTTCCATTCCCATCGGACATTCCATTCACGAGATGGAAACATATGCAAATGTGAAATTACTACTAGAGTTAATAAAGTACGAGGATAATAAATGGCATCTGTGGTGACTTTCAAGTCATTGCTTTACTCATGGGAATACAATTCGTCTATACCAAGTACTGCTGTTTTCTATATTGGTGAGACAGTAGAGATCGGAAATCGCACTACATACAAGACAAATGATCATCCAGAAATCTGAAATCCGGCGAGAAAAAAAATCCCAAATGATCCGATAGTAAGCCCAAATAACATTCTGCTTCACACCCTGTACATTAAACTAGGATTACTGATGAACTTTTTGTGAAATCCAAGAACAAGGAGGGGGAGAGACCTTAGATCGAAGTTACCAAGATTGAGTGATGCAAAGATTATAAGGAGGGAATCTTCGTGGACCTTCAAATGCGAAAACTTATGAAGGACCCCACTTTTGATTGAATTCTGGAAGGAAAAGAGAAAGCAGCCTGGGAAGCCTTTAAAAGTGTGGTACAAGGATTTCTAGACAGCAAATCAACTATCAACAGATGGTGAAATAACTTCTTTAAAATTTCCATTACCTAGGAAGCAATATGTCTCTAAAAATCTACTTTTTGCATTCCCATTCTGATATCCCCCCAAGAACTGTAGAGCTGTAAGAGATGAAAATGGTGAAAGATTTTATCAAGATATCGTAGCAATGGAATGTAGATATCAGGGTCGTTGGGATGAGTCAATGCTCGCAGAACTACTGGTGGGCAGTTATAAGGGATACTCGGGCTTCGGCATACAAGAGGCAATACAAAAGGAAATGTTCCCAAGGAATAAACTAAAAATTACTGCTGATTTCTGATATTAACACTGTTTCTTCAAATATGAATAATTGTATTGTATTTATTAGTAATGTTTTGTTCTTCAAATTTCCCTTTAAATTAATGGCTGAGCTGTTGTATATCTTAAAAACAAGAGCTAATATGTAAATTTCATTTACGTATTCGTTTTTTTCAACCCAAAATTAGTAAGAATAAGCTATTTAAAACTAGGAAACAGACCAAACTTTTTTTGTTGTTGCCTAGTGTTATAAAATAAGTAAATGACAATTTGACTTTCACTGCAAATTATGAATTATATGTTTATAAAAAAATAAAGGTTTAAACATTAAATATAAAAATAAGAGGAGCTAAACATAAAAGTAAAATATTTCAAAAAATATAGCAAGGGAAAAAGAATATTTCCTGTTAAGCCCAAAATGATAATAAACTATATTAACATTAGAACAGATGGATTTTGAATTTATCTAAAACTGCCGTTGGGGTCAATTTGACCTTCATAAAAGAGATTCAGGCTCAACTGAAGTAAATGATTTTTTTATTGACAAATTGAGTTGAAAATAAAATATACGTTTTTTAAGATTAATAAATTTTTATAATTAGTTTATTTAGTTTTTAGAGTTCTTTTTTCCTCACGCATGTGAAGGTTTTTTTAAATGGCAGTATATAAATGGCAATATACAATGCAAAATATTTTACTACTCAATATTCTTTGGCAGAAGTAGTTGATAAGAAAACAAAATTACAAATACAAAAAATAAAACCTTGTAAGCAAAATATTTAATGCAAACAATACAATAAGTACTATTGAAAGTAACAGTAGCGTATTTAGAATACATCACTATTTAAAGAAGTAAGAAAAATAAAATTTAAAGTTACATTTATTTCATTTTAGGGTCTGTATTCAACTTTTTGAGAGATAAGCACCTGTTACGTAAAGAATTTATTTGCAGCTCTTCCACGACCGCAAGAGTAAATTTGGAACTTCAAATTGAGACATCTAAGGATTGCCTGTAAATTATTCAATAAATTAGTGTATTTAATAAATCGTTAATTACCCATCACGGAGTTGTAAATTGAGCCCAAACTTCATTTCGAATTAGTTCTGATTTATTTGCCATGTAGTGGAGAAATCTGCTTATTGACTTACAAGGCGAAAATCACTCATCAATGTTCTGAATTACAGCACAAATCTTGTTAAGAATTATAGCACAAATATAAAAATGTTTCAGTCAGCTTAACAAGGTTTTAAATGGTAGAGCACATTTCTTCGACGTTAAATTATCTGCTTAAATACTTGACATATAAAATGTGAGGTATTGCACACTTTCATGGAAAAGATTGGATGCTATTGTCACTGAACAGAGTTTGTCCGAATTTTTGTACCACAAACCGTCTGCATAAAGTTTTGAATAGCATAGTACTTCACAGGCATACAACAGGGAGAGAAAAATGTAACATTTCAGTTACTACAGTGCTTCTCAAACTTTCAATACTGTCGCCCCCTTTTCAATCACAATTTTTATCGCGCCCCCTAAGCATTAATAATGTACTGAATGCAATAATAATGCACTTTGACGCTAAAGCTACAATACGCGATCTTAATTATAAACGATACAAATTAATAATATAAGTATTAAATTTTGTATACGTTATTTTTAAGCAAAAAAAAATAAGTTATAAGATAATTATTATGTTATTTTTCCTTTCTTTAATTTTTAAATTGAACATATTTCAAAATGTGGTTGCTGCTTAGAAGACAAAATATAGATATCAGCTAAATGTAGAAAAAGAACTCAATTTCTAATCATAAGCACATTCCTTATAAAAACTTTGCTTTGCAAGACTAGCCCATGGAAGTCGTTAATACTTATTAAACTTATTCTTAATTTAGTATTAATTAATTAGTTATAAAATACTCTGTGCAGCACTGATACATTAAAGGTATACCGGCTGAGGTGCCGGCTCTTTGCACGAGTTCATTTATAAGAAATTAAAACATTATTGATATAATAGCTGAATTGTAAGGAGAGTAAAGCCAAGTGCGCTACAATGTTTACAAAAACGTAAAATGATTGCTCAAATTTTCATTAGTTTTATGCGAATTGTAATTTTAAGCCTCACAGAATTAGCATTTATAACTGATGTTAAAGAATTAACAATAATATAAAATTCCGATGAAGAATAATTGTATTATTTTTAATATTTAAATCGAAAAGACTCCAACATGTTTTTACCCGGGAGCAGGCGCGCACTCGATACGGTCGAGCGGGGTTATTGAGTCACTCCAATCCTCTTTTTCTTTATAATTATTTTATTGTACACGATACAAATCGTGATTCCAGCGAATAATTTAATTAAGAGAATGTAAACGTACCTACTTTCAAGGACTTTTCAATTTTTCTTCGGTAACAAATAAACGGTTTTGTCAGAATTAACGATATCGTGTTCTGTGTGTCCCACGCAACCACTTCCGGGTAAAAAGTGTATTCATTATGATCAGTGGCGTAACGGAGAACATTTGGGCCCCCCTGCAAAGTCAGGTTTTGGGCCCCCATGTTGAATTTTACAAAGGGTAGACACTTGCGTCAGTCAGGCTTTGGGGCCCTGAGAACCCTGCCCCCCGCGATGCGGGGGTGGCGGGAGTGTACGTTACGCCCCTGATTATGATAATATGTATGTTGCTGCTAAAAACAATTGTGTAAAACGTTTTTCGTTATGCTTTATATGTTTGAGATATGTTTATATGTATCATAAAACTCCTTTGCATGGAAAAAAAACGCAACAGAGAAAAATACATTACTTACAACTTCCCTAAATAAGAAACAAACATAAGAGACGGGTCATAACTAACTGCACCAATAACTTAGGTCAAACAGATTATCAGCAAAAACAGATTACAGCTATAATGTGCAACATTTCAAAAATAATTACAGTGATGAATTTTTGTTTCTAAATTTTTTCGATTCTGGGTCTGGGATTTGTTTTTTCTCTGAAAGAGCAGTATGTTAGGATTAAAAAGAAAACGTAATAAAAAATCTCTCATCACGGGATTACAGCAAATGAAATAAACGTTTTTTTATTTGGTTATAGGATCAAAGAGAGCTAATTATATATTGAAGACGCTTTTATTTTTGATGACTTAATATCGCGCGCCTATAAATTATATCAGAGTAAAAGTGCATTTTTTATTATTTCTGAAAGTATTCTGATTTAATTCATTCTAGTAAATTAATTATTTTTTAAATCTTTTATTTTTGATATGCTCGCCCCCCCGAGGGAGGCGCGCCCCACAGTTTGAGAAACACTGAGTTACTATCATGTTGAAAATGATGCAGGATCTGATCCAATGATATGAAGAGCAAGACATTGATCCACTTGCAATCGGATGTGTGTATGGAGTGTAATTGTATTTAGCAGAAAGATTTGGTACGTTACATTGCCTTTACCCTCGTATGTATTCATGTCCACGTCAACGTTGTGATTGCCAATAACAGGGAAAATCACATTACCAAAACGTTCCGCAGCATCATTGTAATTTCTTTCAGAAGACGACGCACTATATGAGTTACTGCTATCGACACGATCATCATCAATGCTGCTTTAACACACACTGATATATGAATCTAACTGCTCCAGGACAGCAACGCCAACTTGTGTACTCAATTTTGTAATTACTTAATGGTCTCAATCAAAGGCTTTGAGAACGCTGCTGTGGAAAGTTATGTTCAGTTCAGTCTTTGACTGCAGCTCAAGCAGCCCTCAGTTTCATTAGGATCCGTGCACATTTTAGAGAAGAATTAGAGTGACCCTGCCAACTGTGTGTGAAGTTGCACTCAATTGAGAGAAAACTAGTTTATCTCAGCACTTTGTATCATCGAAACTAAGCCAAACTGGAGTTATTTTATCTCCTATTAGTTATCATAATAGAAGTAGCATTTTTCTAAGCAGATATACATATATATAAAACATAAATAAGATATTGGGAAATAGAAAAATAAAAAGACTCTTAATGGAAAATGGGTTATGTATTGTATGAGGGGCAAAATGTTCCCTGTTGGTGGTTTTCGGTATTTCTTTGATTATTTATTTTATTAATTAAAACAGAAATATGAAAAATTAATTGTCACAACATGCAAAGAAGAATGACGTTTGTATATATATATTGAGATTTTTCGAAAGCTTGAAAATAACTGAATTGTTGTGTAGTTAGAGAATCATAAAATGAAACTGACATTAACTAAACATGCAAATGTGTATATAACATCTATGCTTTATTAATATAAGAAACTTGGTGTGACGGGTTCTATCAGCACCTTTTATTAATCTTTTGGGGAAAAACATTTCTTAACTGTTGTAAGTTAAAAAAAATAAATTCCCATCGAAAAACCGTGATTTATGTTAATTTGAATGCTGATTAAGCTCTGGCGAAGTGAGTGTGGTACTTAGTCGTTAGACTACTATTCAAGGTGTTGCTAGCAGTTCCTTTGGTGTTAAAATTTTGGTTTGCTTACAAAAATTACTATTAAAATTAAAATAATTTACCAGTTAGTAATAATTTAGTAAGGATATTTCAAATATTATAAAAGTAAAAATTAATCACAGTATTCAATTTGTGAAATTTTCTAACATTATTTAGATCATAATTATTGCAATTTTAAGGAGGACATTGCTTAGTCATTAATATCTGTAGAATCAAACAAAACCTCAAAATCAAATATATTATTTGAGTAAATATCTTTATCCTTTAAAAATTAAAAATAAGCCATTTCCAACTTTTTAGAATAAATTTAACACAAAGGTAATTTATTCTGTTTTGTAAAATGGTTTATAAAAGTTGATCTGAAATAGTGATGTAATTTTTGAAACCATTGGTAACTGTATGAAATTTAACACACTTTTGTAAGGAAAAGGATTAAGTAAAAATCCGTGGAAATTTAACTTAAGGTAAATGTATGCCTAATTTTTAATAGCCTCTGCATGATTACTAATTTCTTTATAACATAGATCAGATTATAGAAATTATTTATTATTCTGAAAGCGCGTTTATTTAACCTAATGCATCATAAAACTAGTTATACAAATTGAGGCATAATTACCAGGTATTTTACCAATGTACACTTTAATGAGATTTCTTATAATATTTTGTAATCATTGTGTGTGCGTGTTTAATATCCTTAGAGAGAAAAAACTCATAATGAAATTAAAAACTAAAATTTATGAGGATTTTTTAAAATATTGTATTTAACACTAAAACTACAAATATGTTGCATATTCTTATTTCTAACGATGGTGATTAAATGACCGCTTTTCATATAAACTTTTATATTTTCCATTTGATTATAAGAAATACATAATTTATTATGGGCAATCAAACATAAGATAATTACAATCTAACAACTAAAAATATTTTATGTTTTTTTCGAATTTTTGGCTCATACATATTCAGAAAGACGAATATGTATGTGCCAAAACTTTATTAATTTGAATAGAAATCATTATTAAAATTAAAGAAAAATTTATTCATCATAAGATTCATAATGCTATCGAAAACGGGTTTTTTTCTTTGCCCTTCGCAATATTTCGTATCTCATATCATATTCGCTCCCTTTCTGAAAATAGTATTAAGTTAGGATCTTACAGATTCAAAACCCTCATGAATTTTTTACCAAACATTTCCATCACTTGAAGTTTCAGTATTCTGAATGTTCTCCTTCTCTACCAATTCGTTAATGTCTCACAGATGACAACTTAGAATCCAGTGCAAGATGTGCAGTTAGTAATTATATACTGAGATATTCAAGATCGGGGTGGACAGTATGCATACTAAGTAATGCTTAGTAAGTTAGTTTTTTAATCGTAAAAATGCATCATTAGGTATTATTTTATTTGTGTCTATTATTATTAGGTTTGTATCATACGTTTTGCTTAAAATGCGATTTTAAAAGAGTAAGGCTTTAATTGTTATGCAGGCAAATACGTATTCCGTATTTATTGTTAAGTTATAGTAAGTATTGTAAACTCCGCTTTTAGCTCACCACACCTGGGCAACTGAGAGGACCACAACACCTTCAAAAATTAGAAGTAGCCCTTATCCTGGAAAAGTCTGCCCACCACTGATGAGTACCATCCTCTCTCAGATTTTCCATCTTCATGTATTTCAGATATTATTAACTTCCTGCGGCTTCTTTTGAATTGACATTTTAGAGGTAAATTTTTGTGTTTGTGCTGGAATAATTCACTAATAATAAAATACAAAAATGTCTTCTGAACAACAAATTATGTTAATTTATTTACTACGCAAAGTTTGTAGCCCATTATTGTAATAAATAGAACGGACTTGTTACAAATATTTGTAATGATCGTTATTTTGCCTCGAGAGTTACCAACAGCTGGTGCTCTGTACCTGGTATAAAACACTAAATATATAAGAACATAAAACAAAATGTTATTCCAAATCGTATAACGTTCTCTTGGAAAACTTGGAAATTTGATACTTCAATGTATGCAACATTATAAAATTTCATATAATTTCCAGCTGTCAAAAGACTGGTCATGATAAGGATAGAGATATGGTTAGATATGGTTTCAGAAAAAATAAAAGAAGAAAGATAGATATTGCAAAATTAAGTAGTAATATATCATTAAAAAGTCTTCCAGTAAGGAAGAGAAAAATGAGAAATAAGAGTTTAATAATTTTGACACAAGTCTCAAAAGCGGTCATTTAAACGCTCTAGTAAATTTAGAGTAAAATTCCTCAAATACTTTCAAAGGTAAACTATACTTAACAGCAGATATTGTACTAGTAATAAATTTATTGAAATCTAATCCGCGTCGCTTAACAGTGCTATGGTTATCTAAATCCAACTAAACGCTATAGTATGAGACAATACGAAAATTAACTTTTAAAAATTCGTTCTATGGAAATTGAGAATGAAATATGAGGATTTCCATATTCATATAATTTTTTCCAGTTTCTTAAATTGTCCTTTTTATGCAATTATTTGCAAACAGATGACTGAAAAACAACTTAAAATTAAATGAAAGGCTCTTTCCGATATCTTAAAATTATGGAAAGTTTCAGGTTGTGTTCCTAATATCAAAAACTTAAAAATTAGTAGAAATAAACACTTGTTTTTGCAAATAGAATCAAAAATTTAATTTTAAGGGCAAACATAAATAAAAAGTTTTCTGTAAAACTTTTAGGTATATAATGTACTCATATACATTTAAACATTAGCATTAAATTCACACATAAATATTTACATATTTTAAAAAATCTAAATTACCAACCATGTGATTTAAAAATATATGCAATAATATTTTAAAAGATTACAATGAGAAGTGTTAAAAACATATAATTTACAGCTTAAAAACTACCGCAAATTATAAGATAACCTAAAACTGTCACGGCCGTTAAAGTCAAAAGTCGTATTTGATGTATGAAATATATCATTCACCGTATTAGGATATTAACACGATGAAATATTTGATGCGAGTCATGTTCGAAATTTAAGTTTTTGGATCTTTTCTGAAGTATAAAATATCGGTATAGTTTGATACGTCGGATGATTGGAATTCATAGCTGATACATTTGAGATGAATTGTTATTTTTAGTAAGAGAATAAAGTTTTAAGTAACAAAGGTAATATTATCAAAGAAAAATAAATCAAATAAATAAATAAATAAAAGAGAGGAAAGAATAAATTGCTTTAATATAAGTTTTGAAAGAATATCTTACCTGTAATTAGTTTTAAAATTCTATTAGGTTGTCAAGTATGAAATGGAGCAAAAAATGCAGATAATTGAATTCGATTTTTTGCAATAAAAACTAAGATTTTAAGATGATCTGTTAATTTTTTTTATAAAACTGAGATATGCATTAAAAAGAGGAAAAGATGTACCTTTCACATGAAAAACAAATTATGCCAAAAAGAGGTTATGTGCAATTGAAAAAATAACATGAACTTTGCACCATTTCATTCTTGACAACCTAATGTTAAAAAAAGAACTAACTTTTCTTTACATGAAACAAAAATTAATTTTAATAAATTTATTAGTTTTTTTCAACAAAATGTTATTTTTCTAAAACAAATAGTCTGAAGAAACGCAGTTTGAAGAAGGGACTTTTGTAGAAACAATTATTTAATTGATAAATGATATTAAACACATGATAAAAATCGTATGATGAAAAATTTCTTACCATGGGCTATTAAAAGCATAAAAAGTTAAATAAAGTAATAGACGTAGTATTCTCTCTCTTTTTCTAATGCCTTCCTTTCAATACAATTTTGAAAGGGGAAATAGAATCTATTTCTAATCCTGTTGTATTAATCTATAATCAATGCAATAGATATGTATAGTGTACGTAAGAATTTATTTATTTACACATGTATTATTTTTTAGATAAAAATATTTTAGAGAACATGGTTTTAGGTTACTTTAGAAGAATGATACTTACGATAAACAAATATTCTTATTCACTTAAATATAAGAATACTCTAATAGCATGTAATTTTCGTCAAACCTTTTTTTTTATTCCGTAATTTTGCAAAAGTTTACTTACTGCTCGGCCAAATAAATCATACTTAATATCCTTTGATTTAACTTTTACTCATTGCATGATTTTAAGTGAATGGGCGGCATTTTTTCGGAAAGTTTTCATCCCAAATGAATAGTATGAGGCCAGTGTATCTATATTGCATGACTTTTCATATTTATTTCCATTATTTGAACTGTCTTCTCATTGATATGAGATTCTTTACCTAATTTACGCAGCTAATATTGGAATGGAAGAAATAACTATTTCGAAATGTCTTACAGTAATGAATAAATAGTTCATATTTTAAATACAAAATAAATATTTGATTCCTAGAATGAAATAAATTTTCTATCTAGTTAATTAAGCGAATATTTGAGTTTAAAATTGTTCTTTAACAAGTAATAGAATTCACAGTACAATAGTTTTTAAAACAAACTTTATAGTTTAATTCATGTTGATTTATTTTCGCGTAATTTATGTGTTTTTGTGAAATTCGCATCATCATTCTGTCATAATGTCATATGTATTTGACATCATTATTATGCAATAATGTTTCTTCTTAATCAGCTTAATATGCATTACATGGGATTCTGCATTTAGTATGTTTTTAATCATATGCTTAGTATTTGCTTATTTTTACACTGTGTCTTTCAATTAACAATAAATTGTATATTTTTATAACTTCTTTTAAAATTGTATTTTGAGAAATAAAATTATCTTCCTTAAATTCATAAGATTTACAACCAGCTTCCCAATAGGAGGATCTTAATTTTTGAAAGAAGCAATAAACTTTTTAATATTTATGTTTACTATATTCAGTATATTAATTATATTATCTATATTAGCATGGTCCTGAAAAGACTAACATCACTTTCTTTTACCGAATCATAATTCTTGGCACAGTAAGAATAAACGAATGACCTATATTATACACTTTCTCTTACAGAATATGCAATTACAACCAATAACGTTTATTTCTCGTGAGCATCCCCTTTCAAAATGAAACATCATGCTGTGAAAAAATTTGTAAAATTATGTTTAGCATTATAGCAGTCTTTTATGTTTATAAGTTACTTTAATGTCAGAGCTCACTTGATGTTTTATACAAAAGCAGTATTGTTAAAGATTGTTTATTTTTTATTCAATTCCTACTATTAGCTCACTTTCTCCCTATATATATTTATTTGTATATATCTTGTTCAAATTTTCAATCGTTAATAAAATACATTGTATTCATCCAATCAAGTTCAAATATTTTTTTTAAACTTGAAGTGGATGACACTAGATGTTAATACAGTTTTTCGAATATTAATTCAATAATTAAATTAAATTCATCACCGGTTTTCGACGCCATCTTAGATTCGTTTCTATTGTTGTAGCAATGTAACTGTTAAAACAATGACAAAAATTGGCGTCAAAAACCAGTTTTTCAGCCAAACTAGCCAAACCGGGTGTGCATTGTTACAACAATGCAGACAAATCATGCTCTTTTTTTTCAGTTCTTACAATTAGTTCACTCTTTAACAATATATATATATATATATATATATATATATATATATATATATATATATCTTGTTAAAATTTTCAATCGTAATAAACTACTTTGTATTCATCCATTCAAAGTAGGAATTGACTTAAATTTTTTTTTTATATTATTTGTTTAATAGACGCTTTTATCGTTACTACTTAAAATTATAGAGAAACAGAGATTTATATTATGCTCAGCAAAATATATTACAGTGTAACAAACATTCTTTTGATATTTTCCGGCTTCTAAGGCAAGTAATTTATTGAAAGTCATACTTAATTACGTGTCAAAGAATATGTTAAAACACTTAAGTGTTGTAGAACATTTTTAAACATTTTTTTCATCTTTAACAACTCAGGAATTTAAGCAAAATAAAAACCAAAGAAATATAATAACATCTAAGACTACTTAAAGAATAATGAAAAACAGTATTCAGATACATTTTCACACAAAAACAAAAGAGCATTTCTGTAAAAGTCGAAAAAAACTTCTTTTATGAAAATAAACTAAAAATGTGATAAAAGATTTGTGAAAGAATACAATTAATTGATAGAAATTGACATATGCAAAAAAAAATGAATAACAGTATAAGTTCTTATTTCTTTTCTAATGTGGGAAATGTTTGGGTTGTACTTTCAGAAATTTTTAGAAAAATCAGCAGTCAGTAAACAGTGAAAATAAAATTGAAAAAACTTTGATTTCCTGTTGTTAAGTAGTTTAAAGTTTTTACAATTTTGTAAACATTTGATGAAATTTATTTTTTAATACTTTTTACAATTTACATTTCAGTTCAAAGAAAATAATTGGAACTATCACTTAGAACTTCGTAAAAGATTTCTTTATTCGGATTTCTCTTTTTCTCTTCAACACAGCTTAAAACTTTATCTATCGAATCACTTTGAGTTATTTTTTTCGCATTGATAATAAAAAAAAAACTTAAGATGAAGTTCATAAACTGATATATTTAATATAATTGGTTATTATTATATTATATATAAAATATTTTCCTCGAAATCTTTAAGATACATTTATTTTTAATACAAATTTCTACTTAATTATGAACAAAACAAAAGCTATATTTTTTAAATACTCTGCAAGGTTTCTACCAATTATATCATAAAACGCGTAGCATAAGTTTTAAGTAATAACTTATGCTTTTGTTTTTAAGTATTTCTTTCAAATTTGTGTGTGTACCATGGAATAATCTTTTAATACTTAAATGCAAATTTGGGTACGCATTCATGGTAATTAAGACTTTGCTTACATTTATTCAAATTAAATTCCCCTTTTAAAATGTAGTATTTTTTATGTACCAAATTTATATAGCTGTAATCTTTAAAGCTTTTAAAAATACTTCTGACATCTGATATATTCGTATATGCAATTATGGGAATTTAAAATTTCAAAATGTTCAAATCTCTCTTTTTGATTTTTGAAGGATGCTAGGAAAATAAAGATCGTTTGAAGTAATTTATGTCATGCATTTGAAATCTATTATAACTTTATTATTTCTTGGGTTGGTAATGAAGGAAAGTTATAACTAATTATGATTATTAGTTTTAGTTTAGCAGTCATTTGTATAATTGCACGTATAAGATTCTCATTCTTTGATTTTTTTTATTCCAGCAATGACCTTACTTTATTTTTAATGGCTTGGAATGTTAAGCGTGTTTATTTCAAGCTTTCTAATTTAAAATAAAATGCAAATTTAACTTCTGTTAATTAATATATTTTTTAATATATTACTACATTTACCACAATGATAATATTTTGGTGTTCTTAATTTTATCTGAAACAGGAATTTAAGTAAATTTTGCATTGTGTTTATTTTATATTTGATTGTTTTTATTCATAAAACATGTTTATAATTATTAATAATATTTGTTGTTTATTAAAATAAGTTTAATTGAACTGAAAATATTCATGTAACTGCCCGAAATCATCTTTTCATGTTTCTTCAATTATTTTTTAGATAAAGTGTATATGCAGCCAATGTGCCTCACAAAATTGTTTTGAGCAGTGTATATTGTCACTCCAATAATTTATGAACGACTATAGTCATACCATGCACTACACACACAAAAAAAATGATTACAGTGCTACTTGGTGGGAAAAATTGAAGTTATTTTCCTGAATTCGAAAAGAGTAGGAGATATACAAAAAATCAATCACAATGTTGTTCAGCATCATCCATTTATTACGAAAAAACATCAGGCTTTAGCGAGCCCACTGTATGAATACTGCTTTCCAAAAGTTAAGCTACAATCTGTGTTCTTTGTTCAGTTTGAAAATGAAAGAACATAGGAACAAAAATATTTGGAGGAAGTTTGCACTAAACAGTTTTTATAGAAAGCAACACAAAACTTTTATAAATTTAACGCAAACATAAATAACATTAAAAAACCCTTATTTAGAGAAAAGTCCATTCTTGGAGAAAGTAGTGCATACAAATTTCGTTTGAAAAATGCCGTGGAAACATTACAAAAATATGTTTCCATAAGGAATATGTGTCCACCCCTAGCTATATTGCATTGGCAGCATCAACAGCTCATTATTCCGATTAAATAACCAGATACTGAAATCGGAAACGAACACCAAACGTGGAATAATCCTTATTCGAGCAACATTCCTATCAAGGTAGGCCCAAATATACTTCCTCAATAAGCGCATTTTGAGAGCTTGGGCATCATCCATTAGAGTGAATTCATTAGCAGTAGCAGCGCCATAGGGTCAGAGGCATCGATCAAGAATCTCTTCCCAATATCTCTTGCCAGCAAGAGTTTCTACATAAAACATGTCAAGGCCAGTGTGGCTATTGACAGAGATCCCTGCCCATACCATGGCTCCACCACCTCTGAAACTGAGTCTTTCAACAATGTTGGATTGGTTCTATCTGGATCAGCTTGGTTCTATCTGGATCAGCTTGGTTCTATCTGGATCAGCTTGGTTCTATCTGGATCAGTTTGGTTCTTCTAAATCAGCAGACACCATGAACCGCTGTCCAGTGTGAATCAGGACTCATTCGGGAAGTGCAAAGAGCACATTTCTGTCTGTATTGGGTTCAGGAAAAGTTATCTTTTGCTACGTAAAAGGTAACATCTCTGCCATATTTTCAGAAAAGCTCAGACTACAGGTCATATTGCACACATATCTGCATTGCAAAGACAGTAGAGCAGCGTATTAGAGGATAGTGTTGTGGTGGATTGTCAAAAATGACATGTGCTTGTTCTCCTTCAACCCGAAAGAGCTAGAAAATGCACTACCACAGGTGTTATTACTAGTGGGCGACATAGATCATGTCTTTTAGACATAGAATCTTTAAATTAAAACTGATCACGCAGTCATTTGACCACACTGGGGGACTCATTGAGTTGTATATCCAACCGATCGCCATTTTAATGAATCGGGTAAGCGACTTCTCCTAGATACTGTTAGACTCATCTAGGTATAGTAAAAAACTTATTAAGAGCTTTTGAATATCAATAATCATACACAAAACGTACTCTCAAAGTTACAAAAGTTTTGTTTTTGCACATTTTTTTCTTTAATTTGAGTGTCCATTTCTTAAAAAAAGAGTTTATCAATTTTTGTATGTTTTCTTAAAGTTCATTTCTGTAGATTATATAACTATAAATTTTATTGTTACTGCCATTTTTTTAATAGTGAGCTTCGTAAAACATGCACTTTAAGTTTTGGAGGTCAATATTGTATACATCATCTTTATTAATGCATCAAATTTAAGGCAAACAATAGATACTAATATAACCTGACAGCAAGTTAGACAGTACGAATCATAGCAAAATGGTTTCAGTTATGATTTGGCACACTGTTAGACATAGGACAAATATTGTAGGCTTTATGAGTAAATTTTTCAATGGAACGAACATTTTAATTCTATACATCATGCTTTAAGTTTTTAGAACTCCAAGCTATACTTTTGTGAGCTATTTAAGATAGCATATATATAAAGTATTTTTTTAAAAAATAATTATATCTATCTTTATATGCACAGGAATATTTAATCTATTTTGAATTTATCATTGTAAAACAAATTCTTGAATCACATTTAGTAGTTTCTCATCATTTATGAGCAAGGTGATAATATATTTTTGTCCATTAATCAGCATTTAAGTTTCAGGATCTATGATTTGTAGTAAAACTAGTTTCTGCTTTATTTTGTCAACACCTGAAAAATACTTGAAAGAACTTAATTTTGAGCTTATCAAGAGAAAGTTGGTTAAATTATAGGTTAAAAAGAATAAAAATTATGACATTCAAATTTTTTTATCACTGACAACTTTTATGAGATTACAACACGTAATGTGATTACGTTCGACAGGTTTGAAAAATTGGATTATATCTATCACCATTAAGGCATAAGCAGCTCATAAAAGACGTTAAATACGTATTTACCTTAAACTCCTTTAATTTAAATCATGGTATATCAAAAAACACAAAAATACCTCAAAATATATAAATTCTTAAAACATTGGAAAAATTATATGAGATAAAGAATAATGTTTTTTTTTATATAAGATTATAATTTTGCCTTTTATTGTACCAGCAAAATCTGTCCACTTAAATAAATGTTTGTAAATTATTGTTTGAAAATAAAATACTCAAATTTAGAGTAGATTTTGATTTCAATAAAAATAATTGTCTTTATAATTAATTATGCTTAAAGTACTGTTTAAAAAGATAACTAACCTAAAGTAGAAATAATTTTACTCATATGACTGATTTTACTATTTGTATCTCAATAATAACACTTTAGCAGTGATTGTTTTATATCACGTTTAAGGTGTTTATAATATGTATACAAATATAACACGAATTTTTTGACTGATGTATAAAGAGTTGAATTTTGAATGTAATAAGTAACATTTTATTCGGAAATAATAGCTATAATCAGTTGATTATAGCTAGATTCGTTTGGTTCATGTAAATACCGTCACATGTAACTACATATACTTGTACGTGAGGGATGAAATTTTTGAATAACTTTTAAATGCTTATGAAGAAGAAAAAAACACAATTAATTTTTAACTATGAGCAAGAGAAGTAGCCAATAGAAAAAAGTAGAAAGCTAAAAATAAGTAGCCAAAAAGTAAAGAAACTCGGCAGAAGAAAAAAAATGACAGGAAAATAATGTGATAATTATTTTGAAATGGTTGTTGTAACACCAAGAGAGAATAGTGTTAGCTGAGTAGGCTGTAGTGGACGGCAATATACAAAGAAATATGTCACGATACAGAACGAGTGGCGCTAAAAGGGATGTTTCTGTGTTCTCTGTCAATTATTTTCCACAGTTAGTGTTCTGAACGCGGCAGTAACAGGGACTAAAGTCGGGTTCAATCACTCCCTTTCCCAAACATATTTGATTTCTAAGGGTCAAGGATAAAAAGTCACTAGAGAAGTATGTGTGTAGCATGCATTTCCTTTTTACCACATTATTGTGGAAACTTTTTCGTAAAATTTAAAAATCAATGTAAGTGGAAATTCTAAACCAAATGTACGTGGCCTTTTTATGGTGTCTCACAATCCGCGTGGTTCTCACCGAAAGTGTAATTTATATTAATTAAATTCAGATGCATTCCTCAAGTTTTCTCTCTCCTTGTGATAAAAATGTAAATACAATTTCAAACAACCTCATACATCATACAACCTCAAAACATTAAAGAAATTTATAAAATTGTATAATATTGTTATTCATCCGGATCAAAAAGTGGCTAGTTTTCTATTCACTGAAAGGTATAATGGAAATTTATACTGTTCTCAAGTTTCCAAACTTTGCAGGAGTTTGGGAATCTGAAAGTCGAATTTCTGAAATCTCTTGCAAAAAGGATCAATGATAAATAATCTTTAACACTAGAATAATTCTTTGCAATAATTGTTCACTCTGAGGGAGTGTCTGAATTCAAGATGTCTTTAGCTCTTTTCAGGTTAAACTAAAAATTTGAAATTCTTACCCCGGGTCATTTTCTCATCGGGAGAGCTATTACAGAAAGTCTCGAGCCAAATTTATGTTCTGTAAATATTAATGAGCTTGATATACAAATACAAAGAAAAATTTCTAAAATTGCGCCAAATATATGGAAATAATGGAAAAAGACTATCTTAACAATCTGCTAGCCCGTAGCAGTAATAAAGGCAAAAAGGGCAAATTTGTTTGTTGTAGTATTGGAAGTATGTCATACTTCGTTCGCAGCGAGGTCGACAACTTCCATAAAGAGCAAGCTTTGCTTTTGATCTGAAGCGAACGAGTTGTTTTGAATTTCGGATTTTGAACACCGCTCAATACCAAACGATAGTTTTTCCACTTGCTGTGAAAGTTTCAATTTTTCACCATTACTTTCCAATTTTCAAGTTGTCTGCGCATGCCCCTGGGTATGGATCTCACGATAATGATTGCTGCAGTTGACCTTGCACTGACGGATATTTATGCATTGCACATACATGCATCATTATTTTTTCACAAGTCCACACGCAGAATAACAGAATAATCTAATAACAGAAAAATTTTCTTTTCCTTTTAATGAAAACATTACAAATCTAACATAATCTAAATAAACATAATTTTTTTTTTGTTCTTGAAATTAGTTTTGGTAAAAAAACCTTTTAGTAATATATTGAAAAGAAAAAAAGAAAAAATAGATCCGCTCACTTGTAAACATAATATTTTGCTAAATAAATCAGGTTCAGAAATATCATATCCTCTAAATTTTACAATTTAACTTTGGATAACAGTCAGTATCAACTTCCTCATAAACATGTAAGTCAGTGCTTCTCAAACTTTCAATACTGGCGACCCAATTTTCAGCCATAGTTTTCATCGCCCCCCTCATTCCATACAAATAACAATGTATTCAATGTTATACTTTGACACTAAAGGTACAAATGCGACTTATTCTTCAGTGCCACGGGCGCATATAAACGTCTTGCTCAGACAAAGCTTTAATTGTCCCAGACGAATATATACGTCTTTCCGTGCAATACTTTCTATGCACCACTATCCATAAAATTATTTCGAAGGCTTTGGAATGCAATAAAAGGACCTTGATAGTGTTTACGAAGGATTTATCAATGGCAGAGGATTTCTTTATTTATTCCTTTTCGTCCTCCTCCCCCCAATACATCACGGTAGCATTAGGAACCGTAACTTTTAATCGGCAGTGAAGGGATTTATTACAAAACGTACGAATTATCGGGATAAGTGTTTATTTTTGCATGTAATTTTGTATATGATAAGCCTATGGGGGGGGTCACTGATAATTATTAAACTTGTTCTTAACTTAGAATTTTTAAATTAATTATAAAATACATTTTGCAGTACTGAAACATTTATAAGTGTATTATATCAGTGCAAATGTTAATTGTATTTTTTATTATGTCTGAATGTATTTTGTTTGTTTATACTTTCAGTAAATTATTATTTTTTTAAATAAACTTTTATTTTTGATTTTTCAATATGCTCGCGCCCCTCGTAGAATTTTCATGCCCCCTTAGAGGGGCGCGCCCCACAGTTTGAGAAACACTGATGTAAGTCAATCATGCAAATACGAGTGTTTTAGGAAATTCTTTTTAAAACATTTCCGAATGATTTCAGATGATTACATTCCAAGAGATATTAAAAATCCAGTGTGAGTAGCCTTAGGAATTATAAATGTCATAATTACAATCTCCAAAATTACGAATGTACAATTTTATGAAAAATGTATTAATTTATTTAATTATAATCTGTAAAGAAATAACCATGTTTAAATTTTAAAAAATGCAATTTTTCCTTGTTCTCCATACTTAATTTTATCTGTGGCACAAAATTTCCCTGAATTGAAATAAAGTAATTGCCTTTTCTATAACTGAAAAAAGTTATTTATAACTACCAACCCATTTCGGAACAATATTTTATTTTAAATGGAAAAAATCTAAAAAAAATATTTTTCCATATTTAAACAACTTGTCACGTAAGACGACATTTTGAAAGTTGATTTTTTTAGTAGAATCATCAACTGAGATTTGGGATAAGTTATTTAATTATTTTATTATTACTTTATGAAAAAGAATCTTCCAGAATAAAAAAAAATTTTTTTTTCTTCAAAGGTTAAAATACGTTACAAAACTCTAGGTTGCTGTCAACAAATCAAATATTTTGCTAAGAGAAATAGAAAATAATAAAAAAAATGTTTCTAATTACAATACTTAATAAAACAGAAAATATTTCTTGCAAAATATTCAGTTGCGAATAAACATTTCCTGTCGGAAATGTATGTAAGAGATTAAAAACTCTTGAGATTAAATTTTTAATGAAGAATTTTATAGATTTTTAAGGCTGTATATCATTTTCTTCTTCCCAGCAAGTGCAAATGTATTTTATTTTCCCTTTATTTGCACAATGAAATAGATTGTAAATTGCACATTTATTACAAATAATGTGAAATAATAATTTATGAAAAGGCTAATAAAGTTATTCCAGTTAATAAAGGCACTTAATCGTAATACTTTCTTTAATTGTCTTGATTTAAGTTATGATAAATACACCGATACATTTTTAGGACATCTGTGAAGAATGCATAGAAATAACTTAGAAATAATTTGAGTCAGAAATTTTTTTCAGAAAAAAATATCCTACAATAAACCCACTTATTCTTTATATTGGAATTCTTTATGTATTCTCTGTTTTCGTTCATGTATTTAAAGTTTTAGCGGTAGAAAAATATTCTAAAAGTTCCTTAGCCCCGTACATAATAAGAGTACATCAGTAAAATTCGTTTTAAGCAAATTAATTATGATGATTAAGAAATTTTTATTTGTCTATAGTTATTGTTACTTCGCATTTATTTGGGTAATGTTTGTCTTATTTTTTTAATTACTGTGGTGTCGTTGCATCGTACTCCATGAACCATATATGGGGGAAGATATGCTACCGTTAAATGAATTTTTCTCTAACAATAAATTTCTTATTTATTTTCATACAAAGAAGATAATTAATTTGCATACATAACCAATTAAATATTGCAAAATAAGGTATTTTTTAATGGTCTTGTAATTTAAATTTTCACTGTACTATTTGAAAAATTCTTAGCGGTGGCGTCTTCCACCGAATTACCTTACATACATACATACATACATACATACATACATACATACATACATACATACATACATACATACATACATACATACATACATACATACATACATACATACATACATACATACATACATACATACATACATACATACATAGTATTTGCTCGAATATAAGAAGTACTATTTTTCCAATGTCAATACTACGGAAAATCGGGTGCGGCTTAGAATCGAGGAAGGCTTAAATGGAGGAAAAAAAAAGTTGAGTTTCCATCCTTTCCTAAAGGAGGAATGCAACTGTTCATTCTGACCACTTTCATTGAATGACTTTTCCCATTTCTCAGTTTATCTCCGGTATTCGGTCTATCCTAAAGATCGCTGTATTTTCGTATTTAGGAAATTTTTTTGTACATGCTTTCTTTTAATCACCTAAAAATTAAATATATCGGTAATAGATCAAGACGAGTTCACAATGACACAGTTAGGAAAAAAGAGGCAATTTTATATGCAGGAAAAAAACGTAAGTAGAGTAACAGAGACACTGAAATTTTGACACAGTTTGGAAACAAATTTACATGGCGTGATCAAAATTGTATAATTTTTGCTTAAATGATTTAATAATGATCAAAATTCTTTTAAAATCCTTTTACATTCTTCTATAATACATTCTTTTAATAAAACTTCACATAACAAATGCATTGGATGGCACGGAAGACGACAGCGTGTGGGAATTGAGCGAAACCGGAGCCAATACCGAAGTCAGTTGTGACAATGCGAATGATAAATCCTTTTCGAAATATGATACTAACGGTTAGAGTAATTATAAGTTCATGTACGTTTTTATAAGTTCGAACCCAATACCACTAAAGACCCGCCGTGTAGGGCAGCAATGCACGTTAAATCTGTCAATAGATGAAACGTCCTCTCGTTGGTGTGGTGTGATAGTTAGGACAGGGAGGTGTCAGCTCAGGTGTCGTCCACCTCACTTGCCCATGGTTCAAAATTACATGGTCCATCGACAAAAGCCCTCGTGTAGCTGAACAATGCGACGTTAATATTCACTCACTCTTGAAAGTTTTTAATGCTGGTGAAATAAAAATAATTATTAACTTCTTACTATTCCACATTAAATTTAAAAAAATTCTTATTTAAGGGATATTAATGAACCTTTTACACATTTTTCATATTTTTCTTCAAAAATATCTGCAGATTTGTGTGCGGCTTAGAATCTATGAGAACATATTTTCACAGAAACATTTTGAAAATTGGGTGTGTGGCTTAAATAAGAGTAAAAATACGGTATATACATATATATAATCCAAAATAATCTATACACACAGTTATACTAAGTATAACTTGTCAGAACACTAAGAAATACACTCATGTCCATAAGTAAAGAATAATTCAGAATCACATAGAAATTGAACTTTAAAATAAAAATTTCATCTGTAGAATTATCACTCACATCCCGAAGACGAATATGCAAATTATAGGAAACCACCAGATGGCGCAGATAGTACGTCACAATGACGAGAATGTAAGAGAGGAGTGTATAAGGAATGGTGGCAAAAAAGTAAAATTGTTCACAAGCGCGTTAAAAGCCTTTCAGTGCAATAACCGCATAGTGTGGCACGAAGGAAGCATTTGGATGATTTTTTACGTGGTAGAATTATTGGACGATTGGAATGTAGACGTATCCAGCTGGAAGTATCCGAGGAACTTTTAATCGCCCAGAGTGTCATCTCCAGGCTTTGGCAACGATTCCAAGATGATGGTAATGTGAGTAGACGTTACAGTACAGTTCACCCCCGAGTTACAACGTCAAATGTGGGCGGGTATTTGGCAGTTACTGCCAAAAGAAATAGACGGAGCACAGCATCAGACCTGTCTCGTCAGCTCTCGTCAGCTACCGGTACGACAGTTTCAAGGCAGACCGTGTACAGACGCTTAGGTCACATTGGTCTATATGCTCGTAGGCCTGTCAGATGTGTTCCACTTATCGCAACTCACTGTCGCCTGCGATTAACCTGGAGTAGAGAGCATACATTGTGAACACCCCAACAGTGGTCTTGTGTGATGTTTTCCGACGAGTCCAGGTTTAGTTTGCAGGCTGATTCTCACCGGACTTTAATATGGAGAGTGCCAGGTACCCGTTACCACCAAAAGAACACCATTGAACGACACCGTTACGGTGGTGCAAGATGGCTCATTTAGGGAGGAATTATTATTGGTTCCAGAACAGACCTGCATGTTTAGAGTGTAACGATGACAGGCCACATCTATAGGGATGTCATTCTAGAACAACATCTATGTTTGCTTCGGGGTGCCATGGGTGTTGAATTTCTGTTTATGGATGACAACGCCCGTCCTCACAGTGCAAACATTGTAGACGAATGCCTTCAATCGGTTGATATCACCCGTATGGATTGGTCAGCATACTCACCGGACTTGAATCCAAAAGAGCATGTGTGGCATATGCTTGGCCGAAGAATTGCAGCCCGTCAATTCCTTCCCACTTGCCTACCGGAACTTCAAAGGGCATTGCTTGATGAGTGGTGTAATATTCCCAAGATCAGATTGATAATTTGATACTCAGCACGCCTAGGCGTTGTAAGTCTTGTATTGCATCATCCGGGAGACATACTCCGTATTAACCACCATACTAACCATGTTATACTGGTTTTTGTAAATAGGTTCTTTTTTGAAATTTGCTCCAGGGAGTAAAAATCGCAATTTTTATTAATTATGTCAAACATATAGCAACTTTTTTTTTTGCTGTTTACCTTTTGTTTAGTAAACAGACTTTACAAATAAGTCAAATTCGTTTTACTTCTGTCTCTTTCTTTAACTGAACTTCATTATCCTTAATTTATGGACATGAGTGTATTAGCCACAATAGTACAATAACAAACTCTTGGCCTTAGGAACCAAAAATTCAGGTTTAAACTATGGTTTTTGGCCTTTCAACTTTCACCTGTACTGCTGTGCCATAGAGAAAGGAGAAAATATTATAAATATGTAATTATTACAAAATAATATACACTAATGCTAATTTAATAAAATGCACTGATCAAAACAATTAAAGGATATTGTTTGTTTTATATAAAATAAAGATATTAGCGAAATTGTTTTTGCCGAAAATGGAAGAAGAGAATCACAAATGCAAATTTTTCTGATTTTCAAACTGTGAAATATGCTAATTTTGAGTTCGACGTCAAAAACGTCGCTACAGCGGCAGCGAATAAAATGAGACTTTCTACTGAAATGAAGACAAGGATGATCGGCATTCAGTGACTGCTTTGTTTCGATGAGTACGATGTCTCAGCGAAGTCATTTAACCGATTCAGAAGCTTGGAGAGTTGTTGGTAGGTTAGAAGGGGATCAAACTCAAGCCCAAATAGCGCAAGCCATTGGAGTGTCACAAAGTGTGTTTTCCAGGATCTGGAACGTTTTTTTGGAGACTGAAAGTGCAGACCGAAGACCAGGACAAGGTCGTAGACGGGCAGCAACGCCCCATGAAGATCGTTTTTTAGTGTTAACGGCTCGGGGACACCGAAATATGAACGCTACTCTTCTCCAATAACACCTTCGCTCGGCTACTGGCACCACGGTTTCAACTCAGACTGTCCGAAACCGGCTCCATGGTGTAGGTCTGTATGCTCGTTGACCGCTGGTATGTGTTAGACTAACATCAAGGCATGGCATGTGTTAGACTAATATTGTCGCGACCGCAGGGAGTGAGCAACAGAGCATGTGAACTGGAGGAGAAATGAATAGAGCAATGTTCTTTTTTCTGACGAGTTCCATTTTTCTGTTCATCCGGATAATAGGCGTATTTTCATCTGTAGGGACCGTGGCAGTAGGAATAATCCTGCGTTCGTGCACGAAAGTGTCAGATTTGGCGGTGGAGGAGAGTTGGTGTATGGTGACATCTCCATTGACGGGCGCACAGACCTCTACATCATTCGAGATGGACCTATGATTGCATTCCGATATAGGGATGAGATCCCCAGAGCTATTGTAGTCACTTACGCTGCAGCAATCGGAGATGACTTCATTTTAATGGACGATAACAGCAGGCCACATCGTGCTAACCTCGTGGAGGATTCCCTTTTCGAGGAAGGAATCGTACGAATGGAATGGCCACCGTGTTCTCCAGAATAGAATCCTTTTGGGACGCTCTAAGAAGACTAGTTGCTGGCCGCCAACCACCCCACAAACTCTCCAAAGAACAGGAAAGAGCTCTTCTGGAGGAGTGGGACAGAATACCCCAACTCGTGATTAATAGCCTCATTGACTCCATGCCTCAAAGGTGCTCAACTTTGCTGGCCGTCCATGGAAACCATACCCCCTACTGAAAATGATTTTCTTTGAAGAAAAAAACCTTTTCTTATTCTTTTTTCTCATATGCACAAATTGTGTTTTTTCCTTTCGTACACAAATGCTCAATAAAATGCATTTTTTTCTCCCAAACATGTGTAATTTACTCTCATATAACCTGCTACGTCTGTCGACCATGTATCAATCTGCTAAAAAGTTTCCCAGCCACAAGATCCACCTAAAACCGCAATATCCTTTAATTATTTTGTGTGTGTGTGAGCAGTATATAACCAGACAATTTAATAAACTACTTATACTAATATAAAGTTAAAAAACCTGATTAAAAAAATACTGCCAAGAGAATAAAACTTATCACGTTACCCAGCATCAAGTTAATACTTCCCGCCAATACAAAAGGAAAGAAAGAGTAACACCCCATAAAAGAAACAAATAGTAAAATCAGATCAAATAAAAGTAAGTCTATGTGTTCTTAAAAACCTAAAATATAATAACAGGAAATTTTATTGGAATTAAGAGGACCCTTATTTCTAAACAATAATTATAAAATAAAATAAAATATATTTAATTTTATTAAACATGTAGTGCCATCTCTTCGAAAATTGAGTAACTATATAGTTAAAGTTAATGAGAGGAAAAATAACATTATGAAAACATTTATGCAAATGTTATTACAATTTGTCAGTTATTTTAAAACCATAAGAAATGTAATTGTAAAGAAAAATAAAGGAGTATCCCTGTTCAATATAATGACTAATAAAGTTATAAAGACTAACTAATATAATATTATTTGAAAAATTTAAAAATAATAATTTTAAGCATAGAAATTGATATATTCGAATTCCAATCTGGCACATTAAGAATATCAAAATCAAAAGCATCAACTTTCTTATTTACATGACGATGTAATTTATTATCCATAATATACAATGGTACATTCTAAGTAGTCAGTTTTCAAAAAGATTATTGTTAATTTTAACTAGGTTTAAGTAATCAGGATAAAAATTAATATTGGGGTATTTTAACCAAGAACAAATAAATCATCTTTTTTCCCTAAAAATGAAAAGTTATTAAGAATAATATATTAATATCTATAATAATGTAAATATAAATTAGACAAACAATTTTGATAACAGGTCCACTCTTTGTAGCAAAAATCACAAAATATTTTTTCCCATTAAAACTAATATAATTTTCTTTTAAACTAAATCTACAAAAAATTTTAATTTGTGAAAAATAATATTAAGAGTATAATTACTCTGTGATTTTCTAAAATTACCTTATTAATATCATTGATATCAATGGAATTAAAATGACAAGCAAAATCATTATTATAAACTGAATAACTATTTTTATTTTTCAAAACAATGATAGTGTCTTTATTATTTTTAATTACAGCTCCAAATTTTTGCTGGTTGAGTAAATTTTGATGAATATTATGCAGTATTTTACTTACAGTAGAAATATATTGTGTAACTGTGCGAAATTTAACAGGGTTTTTATGGAACTTAAGCGTTAAAAATATATAAGGAAATTTAATCACTGGAATGCAAAAGCCCAATTTTTATATACATAGGAATAATATGATTATTAATTTCTTTATGATTCAGACCCTATTTTTTAAAAGATTCATTGTTCTAAAAGTTTTTATCCAGCATACTGTTATGAGAATATTTACAAACTATAACATAGCTACTGGGCAATTTATGACTGTAAACAATTACAAAATTGTTTTGTAAATAAGTAATCATCTGTTTTTCATCTTTATATAGTCTTAGAGCTAGATTGATAATTAAATTTCATCATGTCTTTTAGTATATTGTATTTAATTTCATCAGAAGCCTCTACAGGTAAATCATGTTTAACGCAGCGGATTTTGTAGTAAAGTTATTTATATCTTATACACGGGTTAAGAGGAAAATAAAGTATCCTTTGCCATCTTCCAGTTCTTTCACAAGTAGTAACAAGAGTTCAAAGTGTATTAAATGATGGACAAGGGAGGAATAGTTTAGGACCACGAAGTACAGAGAGTCAGAACGAGTAAATCTAAAAAAGAGATTTCCACGACCTTCTCTGAATCCGATAGGATAGTCAAGAGGAAGCCAAGAGTAGGCGGAAGCAAGATAGACGCTACATCCAGGATCAGCGACAGTTGGCACGGTAAGAGATAACACAGAAAGAAGTCCGTATCCTATCAGAAGTAGAGCAGGTTCAAGAAAATAACAGGAAGAGGAGTCAGCGGTTACAAGGAGGGAACTCCGCACAAGGCTCTACAACCTACGCAGCAGAGCGGTCACCAAGAAATCGAGGCTTTTGTTGCCAGAAGAAATGCAGTTTGTCCTAAACCCTTGGGGGAAAACAGTCAGCAAGATAACCCCCAATTTGGAATTAGAAGGAAAAGACTTATCATGGACTCCCATAAAAGAATGTCTGATTGTATCATTTTTTTAAAAAATTCTTCTGACAAGTCCGGATCAATAATTTTTTTTGTATAAAAGTTGGTCACTAAGATGGATGTATTTTTCTTAAGCTGAAAGTGAACTATTGAGTAAATTTTCTTCCAAATTGTAGAAAACTTTTGTTGGTAACAATTGTTTGTTATAGGCGAGAATATTTCTTGAGTTCTTTGTATACTGTATATTATATTTGTACAATTGTATGTATTCATTGTATGTATTTAGTATCTGGATTAGGAAGTGGAGTAAGTAAGGAAACTAACTTTAACATTATCCGTGAGGCACGAAAGGAGAGGCAGTTATTTTTGAAATACCAGATTGTGTACATAATGCTGAAAAATGTATTTATGGTTGTTTAGTATTAAAGATATATGTATTTATGGTTGATTAGTATAAAAGATATATGTATTTATGGTTGATTAGTATTAAAGATATATGTATTTATGGTTGATTAGTATAAAAGGTATATGTATTTATGGTTGATTAGTATAAAAGGTATATGTATTTATGGTTGATTAATACTAAATGTATATATGTATTCATCTGTTATGATTCGTTAGTGATAGTATTTCCATTTCAGGGTGGCAGACCCTAATGTAAACTTCACAATAAGATGTGTGATGTCCAGCTAGAACTGCACTGCATTTGTGTGATTATTCATCTGTAAAATTATAAATTGTTTCTTTTAGTACACGGCTGGGGTTTGCCCCCAAGATGAGATATTTCCCCCAGCCCGAATGGGGTGTACTGTCCTAAACTTTGAAAGCAATCACTTTATTTCTAGGATAAGCATGATTAATTAAATTTGTGTTAGGAAATTAGTTAGTTTGATCCTTTGCACAGATTCGTGAGTTCTTGACTTTTCTGGAATTAGGTTAGATTAAGAATTTTAGCCGTTTTCTGAAAGGAAGAAATTTCAACGTAATTTTTGTCGGGTCAATTAGTTCAACCTACATATCACGTCCTCTCTACGGGGGGGTTTAATAAGTACAATTCGAGTTCTCCTACTAAGCCTCTTGAAAAAATATTCTTTAACTGCGATTTTAGTTTAAAAGCTGCCTTCCATAGATATGGATCGTTAAACGTGAAATCCAAGTATTAGAATGATGAACAGAGACTGGGTGATCTCACGTCTTGAAATTAATAGTCGGTGAAGAATCCACCAGGAATAGTCGAAGTAATGAACCTTGGAGCTGACCGAACGATCGGGCTTCAAGAAGGATTATACAAGGAACTACAAATCCAGATAAGTACTTTCAATAGTGTAGTATGTCCGATTAAGGGTTAGGATTTCCTATTGCTCCCAGAATTAAGTTATAAAATTGTATACTTCATTAAGTGCTGACGATAGAATAAAAGTGAATATTTTTATGCTCATGTTTGCTTCTTCTTAGAACCCTCACTCACTCGCGACGTTAGGGCCACAAGTAAACTGAAGATTAATGAAATGTTTTTTATAAATAGAAAAGTGCAGCAATCGGTATTAGAATCCATAACTCTATTAACATTTATATTGAATTTATGTATTAAAAATTATTAATATCCTTAACAATGTGAAATACTTGACACTTTTATAAGTAATTGTTACTTAAAATCTCATTAAATAGTGCTGTTTCCATTTTATTAAGTCCAAACATCAGATATTTGATCTTCTTGATATTAAAGTATTTTTCAAAAAATCCAACGATAACTTTAATATATTGCCAATTAAAGATTTTTTATCTGTACTCATCCTCTCAGCTCTTTTACTTCTAGAGATTCTTTTAGAATTCTTATCTATATTGGGAAAATTAAAATAAAAAAGTACTTTATTATTATTTATTTGTAACATAGTCTTGTGTTTTTACCATTGTACATAACATGGATACCATTTGGATGTATTGTGTTAAAACTTCAAAAAAAGTGATTTTCTCAACATAATATATGTTTATATTTGGAACAATCTTAATTATTGATAATTCCACGTTTTTAAAATCATGCGGGTAAAAATGTCTTACTTGAACTTTATGAAAACTATTGGAATTATTGAAATTTTTAACATCATGTCTATGTTGATTAATCCAGATGTGTCCTATATATATATATTAATATACTTTACAATTTAAAAGATAAACACAGTTATAAGTTTTACATAGACTAAATTTTTAATCATAATCATATTGATCATAGTTTAAAATATTGCAAGTTTATTATATCTATTCTCTTTACATCTATTGAATCTTAATTTAAGAATATTGTTAATTGTAGACATTAAATATTGGCTATTATTAATATTATTGGGTTAAATGTTCTCATTGGTTTGGATCTAATTTTTTTGGATTATCAGGTAAAGTATAAATACTAATGTAACTTTTATTACAAATTTGTTTATTATGATGCCATCTAATTGTTTAATCTATTTCAGAATGTTTATTTCCTAATTAAAAACATGTTAAGTTCTTTTAAATTAACTTCATCATCTGTTACCTAGCCATTCCTCATTTTTTAAATGAAACGTAATATTAATTTAAAAGTTACTCAACATACCTCAGGAAAAAGATGAAACACCTTTGGCGTAAATGTTATGATTATACAAAACTATTATTAAAACGTAATTTTATATTAAAAGTAAAAGAAAAATCGTTTTGAAATGAATAAAATTTAATAATTGAATACGAATAGAATAGAGATCGATATAAAATTTATTGAAAATAAAAGGACGTCCTAACATACACAATGAAATACTAATATAAAAGAAATACTTTTATATTTATATATATATAAAATTTATATTTATGTATATTTATATTTATATGCATAAGAAAATATTTAGTGGTTAGCATAAAATAGAAGATTCATTTTATGAATGGTCTGATAAAAATGTTAAAGGGAATTCAATGTACTTTTTTCTGAAACGTATGTAAATCCAATGAGAAAGTAATTTTTATTTATTTTTATCTGAGAAAGAGAAATCAAAATGTTGTAAATATAAGTAAAAGCCATATTTGATGAAGCTGAAAAATCTGAGTAAAAGAATGAACGAAAGCTGTGTATTTATTTTTAATCTTACTCTTATAAGGAATATATTTTTTTCTTCGATGAGCTATGAAAGTTACTTAGTAACAACAAATATTTATCGAAGCGTAAATTGAATTCTCAGAAGAAAATCGATTACCGCATCTGAAGGGAGATTTTGAAAACATCCGAAGCAGTGATTGTCGATAAAAACATTAGTGTAAATAAATAAATATTTGCTGAGCTAGATTATTAATATTATTAAACTTACATATAAGTTTTGAGAAAATATTTATTTTTAGAATTGTTTTTAATTAAAATGCAGTTTAAAAATATTGTTAGAAAAAAAATGCTGCATAGATTTAAAATATATAAAAAAAAATATTTTACAGTTTGCTCTGTAAGAAGAAAGGAACCAACAAGTTGCAAAGAAATTTCGGCAAATGTAACAAGGGCTGAAGTAATTTTATAAATGTGTGTAAAATAACCAAAGAAGTATTAAAAGAATAACAGTAACTTTCATTTTTTATATTTTGATTTCCGAGAAAAAAATATTTTTTGAATATTAAAGCAACGTGCTTCTCTCTGGGAATTACAATTGTAACACCAGGAGGGAAAGCAAATTACAATAATTATTTATTGTACGTATACAACATAGAAAGAAGAAAACATTAATACATTTGCAGACAGTTTGAGGATTCTACGCCCTCAAATTTCTAAATTTAATGAATCTGAAATTAGTAGTACTCACAGTGGCTATTTCTGACTGATAAAATGGCTTTACGATTAGGTATTGAGTTTAACTGAGTTTGAATTACAAATACGGGCAAGTTATTCCATGGAGTTCAAATCTATGCTACACATCATCAAAAGTAGTAGTGGAAGATCAGTGGTCGTATACTTTCTGAGAAATCCTTGAAAAGATGTTTTTAATATGCGAAAGATCTAGGGAACGTGTTGATCACGGCAACAATCAAACACTGTGCCAATACAAGTCAGAACACAACGGAAAACAAGCGGTCCTGACTTATCTTGTTGAAAGATGATCATCTAAAAAGCCTTAAAGATAGAGCACAGCTATTAGTCTTCGGATTTAAGATATGTAAAGACGACGGAAACAGGGAGTGTGTGCGTTTGTTTCGTATGCCTAATAGATGGTTCTACTATCCTATCATGTTCAAGTCCCGTATAACGATATCAAAATGTAACCATATTTCACTGCTCCATCTCATATCCATGTTCTTCTCGGTGCCTCAAGATACGGTTAAGTCAATCCTGATGGAGTACGAAGAACCAAGACACGTCTTAAAAGAAAGCGTAATGTACTCCTGCATTTCATTGCATCATTGTTGTACCACTGTCACCGTGCATCTCTTTGCTACAATGTTAAGAAAAGCCTCAATAATGATCACTGAGCTGACAATCCGTGCTGTTCCAGATGTCATCACAATCTATGTGGATATTTGTCAAGCTACGAACAAGCCCATTTCCTAATTCAAGAATCATGGCTGTACGAGTAAGCGAATTTGATGCTTGCAACAGAGCTTCTTAATGGTATTGTAAATTTAATGGCCGGGCTCAATGTATTAAAAAATATGTAACGATCAAATAAAAATAAAAAAATAATAAAGGTTAATATAAAAAAAAAAAAAAATAATAAAGGTTAATATAAAAAATAAAAAAGGTTAACTTTTTTTTTTTTTTTTTTTGAAAAACGTTTTGCTTTAAGCTTTATCTGAACTCATTTGTACATAGAATTTCTATATTGTTTTTGAAATTAGTTTCGTGACTATCTTGTCAAGACGTATTAAAAAAGAAAGCTATTTTTTAATGTACCACGATTCTTCGAAAAACATCTGAGAAGCAAATGTGTAATTTGGTAGATTAATGACAAATCACACATATTTATAATGTAAAATTTAGCGCAGCGCAGGTTTAGTATACAGATTTCTTTTAAAACCTAATTTGTGTAATTATTTCCATATATCTGTTTAATTGTTTAGAAACGTCACCCTCAGAATCGGCATTAGAAGTATTGCCAATGGACCTCGTAATTATGGATTACTGTCAAATTATAAGGATTATATCTGAACTGGCACCCTTTTTTGCCAAGCTTCTACACCACACTGACATAGGGGCTTTGAGCCTTAACAGATATAACGAGCATAAGAAGCACTACGCGGTGGGATTTTAGAGACCTTAGGACTTGACAGAATAATGGCCATGGACTGGCGGCCTGACCATTGCCTCTTATTACCACAATGAGTTGTAAGTATCACTTCGATAAGATGTTATTTACTTGGGTAGTTGCTTTTGATTTTTATTACACTGAATGTTTTGATGGATTAAAATACTTTTAAAATTGTTAGCTTCAAACCCCAAATAGTACAAGTAAGCTCTTTAGCTTACAATAATCTAATTAATGAATAGAATTTTGTTGATTTTATCAAAACATATTTAGTGAATGGGCTAAAATAAAAATTTTAAAACTCTTATAAAAGTTCTGAAATAATCTTTGCTGTTAAATTTTCTATTGATTGAGGAAGATTAGATTTATTAAAAGTCGAAAAAATATACAATGATTTATTTTCTGAAGTAAAATATGAAATATTTTAAGAAATAATTATTAAGATCTAAATGAATGAGAGCAACAATATCTTTAATGAAATTTACTAACAGAGGAGAGAAAAAATTATCTTTTGGGATTAAATACTAATAACTAGAAATTTTGCTTACGAAGAATTTTTATTTTATATCATCATAAAACTGTTATTTATTCCAAATATTTAGAGAAAAAAATTCAATAAAATTCTAAGAGTTATATGCATATACTTTCAAGAAAAGCGTAATTACGAAAATTAATCTAAATTATATATGCGACTGTGTGTGTGTGGTTAAGCTAATTCCATGCCAAAATTACTCGTACTAATAAATTATTAATTATGAGAAAAAAGAGAATAAAAACAGTATTTATTTCTTGTGCTTTTTGTAAATCTGGTTTTTGTCTGGTAGAGTTTTTACGGATTATTTAAGTAAATCAGCCTGTGACAAATCTATACGGAACTTTATCACTAACCTTCTGAGTCGACCTTTTTAGGGAAATTTAATTCCCTACCTATTTCCAATCAACTCCAAAAAGCGGACAGGACTCCTTGTTATATATGCAGATTAGATAAAGTATTTAAGTCAAACGAAATAGTAAAGTTAGGGCAGTAGAAGATAGAGATTGAAGCATAAAGTTAGTGAATTTGAATTAAAGATTTCTTGTTGGAGATAATTTAATCTCAAGAAGAGTTGAGATTCCGTTGGTAATTATAGAGATTTATAATTAAAGTCTCATTAAAGTTTTAGGAGTGAGATTAAAGTTAAATGTTCAATGAGAACATTATTAAATATAATTCTGGGATCTCTTATCGTGGTAATCTCTGCGTGATCGTTATTTAATAAATTAATTAATTGGATCATTAATTAATTAAGTTAATTTAAAGGATATTACCTTTAAAACCTTATAATACTAGTTAGATAAATTTGTCAATAAGTCTTTGATTCTATTTGGATAAGATAACCAAATAAAGAAAGTTGTTTATAAAAATGGCTACTGGTTCTTACATGACTCCTATTTATTCTCGTTCTCAAAGTGAGGTCATAGGAGACCTTCACAAGTCCTTTTGTTTCTTAAGAGTTCGTACCTATAGCATATCACTAAATAAATCTAAAGCCTATGGTGTATATTAAATAAGTAAACATTAAAACAGAAATTAAATAAACATTTTCTCGTTCTTTTTCTTTATTATTCTTTTGTTCACGAACAAAAACAGTTGTCACTCACAACAAGACATAACAAATTTTAAACATCATTATTGTAAAAAACAAATAAAATATCTGCAATAATGACTGTTTGAGATTACTTCAGACTGCGTGTGGAATTCAAGTGTGTAACATTCTTCTCATCCTGGTCAACCTCCAAGGGGATAACCAGCTTCACAGGGTGGGTGATGGTGTGTCCATTAGTAAGTAGCACATAAGTACGGACTTTCTCATCTTACGGTTGATAGTGTCTTCAAATACAACCAACTCGATGGAAAGGTTCTCTTCCTCCAGCAATGCTCGCCCCAGAATTTTACCGTAAACATTGTTTAATTATTCCAACTAACCTTTCCCACCATCCTTCCCCCCAAGAATTTCCACCGAATACATTTTCAGCATAAAACTGTTTGGCATTTTTAGACAGAGTATTCCATAGAGTAAGTAACTCTTTGTGTCTTGGAAGTTGTGACACTGTTTGTGTAGATGGTGTGTGGAAGTCTGCGTCGTCCCAAGAATGTTCGAAAGGCCGTCATAAATTTTTTGGTGATTAAATCCTATACCAGCTCAATATGAAGCGCACGAATAATCGAGCACATGAAAAGCGCAATGTAGAACTTCTTCGGAGAATTGGTGCCTCGGACTTACACTGGACCCTCGAAGCATATTATAGTCACATCAAATTGTTTACGCGGTGTAAGTCTTTCAGAAGGCAAGAGTGCTTCAACTTGCTTGCCACATTTCCTTTGATCAATCTTGCAAAGTAAGCAATTGTGAAGTGTAAGATCCAAAAAAAAAAAATAGAACGCGGTTTAGGGAGAAATATTCTCACACGCAAATGATGAAATCGTATGTGGGTTTAATGAATAAACAATTTGAAAGGATGAGAACCGTCAAGCAAAAGTGGATGTTTAGTTTCTGTTGCTAGATTCACATATTGAAGTCTTTCTCCCAGTTGTAATATCTTATCTTGTAGAAACGGGTTAAAACGAGAAATCTAAGATTTTGCAGGCAACGGCTCAGGGCATCAATTTCAGCTGTGAAGCATTGATGTTGGACTGTACGAATATAATAGCTCTTAGCCTTTTAAAATTCATCTGATGTCAAATCTGAAGATATGTGCTGTTGTGATATGTAGTTGTACAAAAGTCTATTTATATATATATAGATATAGATATAGATACCCAAGCTATCATATGAAAAAAATTCACGTATGATGTTGCGAAAGGAGTGCAAAAAGGTATCTTTCCTTCTCCAATCAAAGAGCAGTCACTGCTGAATGCTCTGTCTTGTCGCGTTTTTTTTACTTACTTGTTCTTGTACTGTGATTGTGTAATGTCATGTGTTTGTGCCCGTGATAATTAAATGCTTTTATGTGTCACTTTGCGTTCATACTCATTTTGTAAAATTGTTAAATAGCTAGCGTTTACATGACATCGGGTAGATGTTAGCCCATTAGTTTTAATTTTGAAGCGAATCGTATTAGGTTTCGTTTCCTATTTTGGAGCCCGATCGGGGGGCGTGGGCGCTGCTACTTAATTTGAGTCCAAAATGAACGTGACACCACTAAAAGCACAAAGAAAGGCACTTCGAACATTGTTCACGTGTTCGGCGAAACATATCAGCGACGAGTTCGATAAAGAAAATCCGGACTCCAAACAACTTTTTATTTTGAGGCACAGTTGAATACATTTCAGCGTCTGGAAAAGCGCCAGAATGAAATGAATGATCTGATATTTAAAGATGAAAATGCTGAACAGTTGTTTGAAACAGATTTTTTGAGCGCAGAAAAATACCGAGACCGATTTACTGAGCACTCAGCTAAAATTGATCAACTGGCAACGAAAGAGATGTCAGAAATTGTAACTTCGCAAATTTAAACTTCCGAAAATTGAGTTGAAAAAGTTTAGTGAAGATGCCAAAGAATATTTGATTTTCTGGACACAGTTTCGTCAGATTGACGAGGATAGCTCTATTCCACTCGAGGACAAGTTCCAATACCTTCTGTAAGCAGTGGTCCCAAAATCGAATGCTGCCCGAGTGGTTGAGAGTTTTTCGGCCACAGCGGATAACTACCCGAAAGCCATTGCACAGTTCAAAGACAGATTTGGACTAGAAGATAGTTTAGTTCAAATTTACGTGCGGTATTTTTATCCACGGTTATTAAAAATGCTGTTTCTGGCCGTGCGACGACGATTCTTCCTTCTCTTTATGATGAGTTGGAGTCCAAGATTAGAGCCCTGGAAAGCTTAGGCCGAACTCAGGAGAAATATGGAGATTTCCTGAGCACACTCGTGGAGTCCTGTCGGCCGGAATCCTCATCGCCTGGGAAAGATTCAGGAAATAAAAAGAGGCAACTAACGGAAAACGTTCCCTGGAACAATTACTTAGTTTCCTTAACAAAGAAGTGCGCGGAGAACAATTAATCGAACTTGCCCGATCTGGCTTTGCTTCTGGTTCCTCAAGAAAACGGGATACTTGGCCAAATCTGCTCCGGATTACGGAACTGCTTCGATGTAGGTAAGCACTTTTGATAGAGACGGCCCAGGTATGAGAAATTTATTTTGTATTTTTTGGGATAAAAAACATGCTTCCAAGGACTGTTTTGAAACCAGAACTATGTCACGAGAAGAAAAAAAGAACATTTTATTAAATAAAAACGCCTGTTTTTTTGCCTGTTTTATAATACTGTGGTCATTTTTCTAAATTCTGTAAAATGAAAAATCAATGTGTATATTGTAAAAAATCTCATCATTTTTAATGTGTACTAAACCTAAAGAAAAAAGTGTTAAAAGCAAATCTACACTGTAATAGAAACTAATTCATTGTCAAATAACTGCACACACACACACACACACACACACACACACACACACACACACACACACACACACACACACACACACACACACACACACACACACACACACACACACACACACACACACACACACACACACACACACACACACACACACACACACACACACACACACACACACACACACACACACACACACACACACACACACACACACACACACACACACACACACAGTGTAGATACTCTATATTTATGTCTTCATTTGTGAAAATACAAGCGAACAGTAAATCAATTGTGCTTAGAGTCTTGATTGATAGCGGATCTCAGTATTCTTATATATCTAAACAAGCAATAGAAAATTTAGGCATTAAATAAAATAAGAAAATAAAAATGCAACATATGTTATTCGGAGGAAAGAAAACGAAATCTTAATTTCATGATGTGTTTGAATTAAAAGTTTCATCGCTCGATGATTCATTTTTTGTTTTTATAACAAATTCTACTTAGAAAGTAAGATTTGTGTGGCAATGTGCCAACATTAACAGATCCTAACATTATAAACCAACTAAAGCAAAAGAGAATTATTTTGACTGACATGAAAAGTAGCGATTGCGAAATCGACATATTACTGGGTGCAGATGTAATCGGAAAATTGTTTATGAATGAATCTACCCACTCATACTCCGGATTGTCTATAATTAATACGCGGTTAGGATATGTAGTAACCGGAAGAAATTATTTACCGACATTGTCGTGTAGTTTTTGGGGTATCATCAAGTCCTTTTCTTTTAGCTGCAATTTTGTCACATTTACTGGAAAATGCATCTTCAGAATATTCTGAAATTGTTGATAAATTGAAGCTTTCATTTTATGTAGACAATTGTGTTACAGGGGTTAATAATGTAAAACAACATGAACAATTTATTAAGAGGTCTGAAGAATTTTTATTACGTGGTTGCTTTAATTTGAGAAACTGGGAAAGAAACATTAAGAGTAATCATGTTTCTAAAAGTAATGGGGTTACGAAACTCTTAGCAATTTTGTGGGATCTGGATAAGGATACTTTATATAAAATGTAATTTGAATCTAGAAAACTTAAAGGAAGAGCAAGTATTTACGAAAAGGCATCTGTTAAGGTATCCGAACACGTTGAAAATGACCAAATTCGGACAAGACCGATATTTTTGTTTTCTATTTTATTTAATACATCTAAATTTTGGCTTCACAAAACATACTTTGTTTTGATTCTATGCTTCTTAGAGGCCTAGTTACAATCAATTTTATTAAGTTAGAAAAACCGGAAGTGGGTTTTTGAACTACCAGAAGTGGGCATTTAAATTGTTCGAAATCTATCATGGCGAGTCTGATCACACAAAATATTACAAATGTATTTCTATAAAACTTTTTGCACCTGATATTTATGCTATTTTCTAGAGAATGTACTAAAATATTTTTTATAGTATGAATATATATATTATTTGAGTTAGGGCATGTTATTTAAATAATGGTCTCATAAAAGCGTTATTTTTCTTATAATGTTTACTCAATCATCTCTAAAAGTTTAAAATTTTAATAAAACATTAAAATTTTAGTGCATTCTCTAGATAAATGCCTCTAGATTGTTTTGGTAATTCTTTTACTAATATAAGTTTATTATTTTTTTCTCTAATTGCTTTAAAGTTTTACAAAAATATTGCTAAAATTTCACGTAGAATTGTGATTTTTATGAAATTCCGGCAATTTATTTTAAATATTAGTATTTATTGGTATTGAATCCTAAAAAAGCCTTTATATGTTTAAATATGTTATTTTGTCAAAAAGTACTCTGAACGTGTTCGGATACCTTAAGTGGTATTCAGAAAATGTTTGATCCAATTGGTCTATTAAGTTCTGTAACATTACCTCCTAAAATTTTGTTGCAAAAAACTTGGAATCTCAATTTAAATTGGAATTCTATTTTGCCGGATGATATTCTTAACTCTTATAAAAAGGGGCTTAAAGAAATTTTTGTTTTAAGTGATATAGAAATTACGCGCTATTTTGAAATCAGTGATACAACTCAGATGCATGTTTTTGTCGATACTTGCATAGAGGCATATGCTACATGTATCTTTTTAAGAACGGAGACTTCGGAAGGCGTAAAGTTTTTCTTGTAAGAGCTAAGTCGAGAGTAGCTCCCCTTAAACAAGTAACAACCCCTAGATTAGAATTGATGGCATGCTGTATTGGTGCCATCAATTGTAATCTAGGGGACTGTAATGGTGCCCGATTAGTCCATTCTGTACAACTTGCCCTTAATATTACTGATATAGATACAATATTTTAGAGTGATTCTATGGGAACTTTATTTTAGTTGAGGGATAAAGGGGACTGGTCAATTTTCGTTGCAAATTGAACTAAAGAAATTAAATTACTTTTCCCTAAAAGTGATTGGCGTCACATACCCGGAAATATGAATCTGGCTGATCTCTTATTTCTCGAGGGTGTTCCCCCAGTAAACTGAATGAATCACGTTGGTGGGAAGGTCTTTCGTAGTTATTAGAGCCCTCCTATACTAGACCCGTAAATGAATTAATTGTGAGAATTTCGAAATTTTGTTGGAAAGTGTTGTGTTGTGTGAGTTCAAACTATAATTAGATGCACATTTGAACGACTTCCTTGCAATATTATTTTAATACATATCTACTTCACTGTACAACACATTACTAATTACCCATACAATTTCATAGTTGCGTGTTATTTATATACAATCCTCCACTCAGTCACAGTTAAGTCTTTAACTGGTTACAGTTAAATATACCACATCTCCTCCCTCCTTAAAGAACAAGTCTCTCCGGAGGCCGCCTGATTCTCCCAGAACGCCTAGGAAATGGCCTGTCTGGAATTGGTGGACTCCTCGTCTCGGAGTCAGTCTCTTTAGCTGAAGACTGATAGATCTGGAACCGCAACATCAGTTGATGGCACTCCTTGTACGGAAGATGAACCCAATTCCTTGTTCCGATCCTTAGAAATATCTTCCGCCGTTTCTGCATGCTGAATATTAGAGTTGGTTTCTCGAACCTCTGATGATGGAAATCTCTGGTGCATAAGAGGAATGATTTTTTCTTGCACTTTATCCCCCACTGGACGGATCTGATCAACATGTCGTCTCACGTGGGTTCCTTGAGCATCAATGATGTAGCGGAGTACGCCATCCTGGTTTACAATGGTACCAAACTTCCATCTAGTATTAGCTGCTCTGTAAACTCTCACAGCCACTCGATCCCCAACATCAAATTTCCTATCTCGGAATTCGAAATTATCTCTTCGTAATTTATCCTGAATTTTTGTTTTCAATTCAGGTAAAAGTAAATCTATCCTGGTTCTAATGTCTCTTTTTAAGAATAACATGGCTGGACTAAGTGTTGTAGTTACATTAGGAGCTTTTCGGTATTGCATTAAAAATGTACTTAATTTCTGCTGTATAGTACCTTCGTATTTATGCATAGCTCTTAATGATTGCTTTAAAGTAGCAACATAACGTTCTGCTTGTCCATTACTAGAAGGCTTGAAAGAAGCACTAGTTTTGTGCCTAACTCCATTTTTATGCATAAATCGCTGAAATTCATAGGATGTAAACTGAGATCCATTATCGCTGACAAGTACCCTAGGTAATCCGAATCTTGCAAAACTATCTCGAAGACATTCGATGGTTTTCTTGGTTGTGGTTACCTTCATAGGGTATACTTCTAGCCATTTGGAATGAGCGTCAACGATCAGAAAAAACGTGTTCAAAAATTGGTCCAGCAAAATCTACATGAATACGTTCCCAGGGCATACTGGGATATTCCCAGTAATGAACTTTAGATTTTGGAGGATCAGCCTTATATCTAGCACAATCGACACAGTTTTTTGCGGCTTCTTCAATATCGTTATCTATTTTTTCCAATAGACAAACGATCTAGCTATAGCCTTCATTTTTACTATTCCTAAGTGTCCAGCATGTAATTCTTCCAGAACGTCCTTCCGAAATTTCCTTGGAATACAGACCCTTTGTCCGTACATAATACAACCATCCTCAATGGTATACTGGGCTTCCCTCCCTTGCAAATCTTTACCTTCCCTTAATGCTTTTAAGAGGGGACCCGGCTCTATATCTTTACTCGTCTCCTGTCGTAACTCCTTAGAAGTAACCGGTAATGCTTCAATCTGAAATATTGTGATGTCATCTTTAACTTCAAGCTCTTCGGATGTTTTTGGTAAACGAGAAAGAAAGTCTGCATTTCCGTGTTCAATCGTTTTACGGAATATTATATCAAACTCAAATGACTGCAAAATGAGCGCATAATGTAAAAGTCGGGTAGCTGCCAACACTGGTAAACCTCTTTTTGAACCAAAAATAGCTATCAAAGGTTTGTGATCTGTTATCAAAGTGAATCTTCTACCTTTCAAATATAGATAAAACTTTCTTACTGCCCAAACTATTGAAAGAGCTTTATCAATTTGGGAGTATTTTTTCTCGGAACCAGATAAAGTTCTTGATGCGAACGCAATCGGACGTTCAGAGCCATCTGGATATACGTGTGACAGAACACAACCAATGCCAACTGGAGATGCATCACTAGCTAAAGTTAAAGGTAGGCTAGGATCATAATGCACCAAAATTTTAGGTGAATAAATTTCCTTCTTTATTTGCTCAAAGGCAACCTGGCAATCCTTCGACCATAAAATCTAACATTTTTTTTTGTTAAATTATTAAGAGGATTAGCAATAGTAGCTAAATTTTCACAAAATTTCCGTAAAAATTAACTAACCCTAAGAAACTTTTTACTTCATGAACATTTCGGGGTACAGGAGCATTTACAACGGCTGAGATCTTTTCGTCAGTTTTATGTAACCCTTTTGAATCGATTCTATGCCCAAGTTTTTCATTTTGGAAAAACTTACTTTATTTAAATTAAGCTTTAGCCCGTGTTCTCTACATTTCTTAAAAAATTCCTCTAAAGCTGTAAAATGCGAAATTTCATCGCTCCCTGTTATTCTCGCATCATCCATAAAGACCTTGACTCCATCCATACCCTGAAATAGTCCGTCAACATAGCACTGCCAAATAGCAGGTGCCCCATTTAATCCATACATAAGTCTTTTGCAAATATATAATCCCTTGTGGGTATTTATAGTCATTAATTTCTGACTGTCGGGATGGACTTTCATTTGCAAATATGCATGCTTAAAATCTAATTTTGTAAATTGTTTTCCCCCATTTAAACTACCAAAAATTTCATCCAATCTTGGTAAAGGATGCTGAGGAACAATTAAATTTGGATTCAGGGTTACTGAATAATCAGCACATAGTCTTATACTACCATCGGATTTAACAACAGGGACTACTGGGGTTGCCCATTCAGAGCTGTCGACTTTTTCTATGATACCCTCTTTTTCAAGTCTGTCAATTTCGTTTTATTTTCAACTCTACCTTTGAGAGCAAAGGGTACTGTTCGAACCCTACAAAATATAGGTTTTACTCCATGTCTGAGTTTTAATTTAGCCTCATAATTGTTTATTTCTTCTAATTTATCATCGAAAATATATATATATATATATATCCTTATACTCTCTTAGAAGGTTATTTAAATTTTGTTCGGTTTTTGCTCTAAAAGCTTTAATAGCCGGCCAATCTAAATGAATTTTATAGAGCCATTCCCGACCCAGAATAGTATCTAAGTTTTCTTTCACAATGTATAAGTTCAAGTTTGCTTTTGATTTTTATATTGTACCCTTACAGTAACATATCCTAATGGTATAATTGAATCTCCTTTATATGTTTTAAAAACTATATTTGTAGGTTTAATTTGTTTATTTGAAATTTTCCTGAAATTTTTCCAATACTCATTACACTAACCGCTCCCCCCGTATCCAATTCCATAGAACAACTTTTTGTTTTCAATTTTAAATTTATCATAATTGGAGGTCGTTTTTGGTTCTTCCTCGTGTAATATATAATCCTGAATTTTTAATTCGTATAGTGGAATTCTATTTCTATCTTCAACTTCATTTAATAGAGTTACCTGTTTTTGTTTAACCGATTTCGCATTTGCCTTTTTAGATGCGAAGCATGCCTGTTTAATGTGCCCAATTTTCCCACAGGAATTACATGTACTTGAAATAAATCTACAATTCTCTTTTGCATGGTTGGTACCTGTGCATCGTGAACAATATAATGTTTTCTTTCGGCGTTTTGTCAAATTGGATTTTTTATCCATGTGTTTTTTAAAAGTTTGCATTGAATTTATTGCTCGGCCCATAATATCATTTGTCCCTTTAAAAGCTTTTTCCATAGCCAGTGCTATATTTAGCGTTTTCTCGAGATTAATATTATCCTCCTCAAATAATCGATCTAAAATCATTTTATCCCGCAACCCGCTTACAAATACGTCGCGTAACATATAATACTCAACATATCTTTATCATAATCACAATTCATTGCTAGAGCCCGAAGCTCGGCAATGTATGTACTAATACCTTCCCCTTCAGTCTGTTTTCTGTTTAAAAATTTGTGACGAGAAGGTATAATTAAAGGTTTTGGGGTCAAATGTTTCTTAAGTGCATCTTTTAATTTATCTAACGTTTGGTCGGAAGGAATGTCAGGTGCAAGCAAATTCTTTAGTAACTGGTACAATTTTGCACTAAGAGACGAAACAAAGACCTTAGCTCGATTTGCTATTGGTACATTCTGTACATCTAAGTAAGTTTCGAATCTTTCAATGAAACTATCGAAATTTTTTCATTTTCTTCATCAAATTTGTCAAATTGTACAGTTACTTTATGACTATGAGAATCGTCTCTAATTTGCAGCGCTCGAATCAAATCTTGATTCTGCCGGAGTAAGTCTGCAATTTGCTGTTCCATGGTTCCTTCCGATTAAAGAGAGAGAAAACATTTCCTTTACCTTGAGCAGTTTTCAGGCAATGCCTTATCCAAAAGAATCTCCAATAAATCCCATCTTCGTCGCCAACTGTTGTGTTGTGTGAGTTCAAACTATAATTAGGTGCACATTTGAACGACTTCCTTTAAATATTATTTTAATATATATCTACTTCACTGTACAACACATTACTAATTACCCATACAATTTCATAGTTGCGTGTTATTTATATACAATCCTCCACTCAGTCACAGTTAAGTCTTTAACTGGTTACAGTTAAATATACCACAGAAAGAAAAAAGGTAAGATAATGCAATTTAAATTTGTCAGAAAAAGAGGTACCTTGGTATGCTAAGAAATTTTCTAAATTTAATTCTATTCTTAGATTAGTAGCATGGATATTACGATTTATCAATAATGTAAAAAATAGTCATGAAAAGAGAAACTTAGAGAAAAATTTAACCTTAAATGAAATAAAGACAACTGAGATCCGACTCATTCAATCTATTCAAATTCTAAATTTTTATGATTTAAAATCAATACCAAACGTATGTGTTTTTAAAGATGAGGAAGATATAGTTCGAGTAAAAACCCGAATTACAGAACGCATAGATACTCCTAACTTTTTATCACCTATTCTCTTGCCTAGCGATTGTATTTTCACAAATCGACTTATTGAACATTTTCATGTTGAAAATTACCCTGCTGGAACTCAGTTACTTTTAAGCTTAATTAGAGAAAAGTATTGGATATTAGGTGGTAAGAGAACTGTACGGAAAGTATGGAATACTTGTATTAAGTGCCGTCGATTTAAAAGTAGATCACTAGTTGCTGAACCATCTTCTTTACCTGCTGACCGTGTAAAAGATGCAGCAGTATTTGAAGTGATTGGTGTAGACTTAGCTGGTCCTCTGTAATTAAAGCGAGGGGATAAATCTTGGATTGTTATCTATGCATGTGCCCTTTTTCGAGCGGTGCATTTTGAACTTTCTTCTTCTTTTTCTACTGATACATTTTTGTTATCTTTCCGACGTTTTGTAGCCAGAATAGGTAGACCTCGCGTAATATATTCTGATAATGGAACAAATTTTCGAGGTGCTTACAATGGGTTGATGGCTAATGATTGGAACGAAGTTTCACGATATGCCAAAATACAACGCATAAGCTAGAAATTTATACCCTCTACTGCCGCTTGGTGGGGTGGATTTTGGGAAAGAATAGTTGGAACATTAAAGGACCTTCTCCGAAGAGCTCTAGGTAAAGCTATATTCCCATTTGAAGAATTGACAACCATCTTATGTGAATGTGAAAAGGTTGTTAATTCACGCCCTTTAATTTATCTATCAGAGGATTTGCAGGATCTTACACCAATCACTCCAGCTGTGTTTTTATGTGATAGACCATCATCGGAAACAACAGATTTGGATATGCTGGATGGTAACCATCTTCGCAAAAGACTAAGATTTATAGTAAAAATGATGAAAGAACTAAGAGAACGTTTTAGAAAGGAATATCTTGGTCAATTGGTTCAGCGCCATCGGCAAGATCCACAGTCTTCTAACATTAAGGTAGGAGATATTGTATTAATTGGTGATGATGTGAAAAAGCGTCTTCAATGGCCTTTAGCAAGAGTTATGCCTGTAGAGTTGATACCAGGAAATGATGGACTTGTGAGTACAGTGAGAGTAAAAACTCAACATTCTATCTTAGTTCGTCTCATACTATGAATATTTCCTCTTGAGGCGAGTACTAGTGATTTTCAAGGACTGCTAAATCCCCCTGCTGACTCATCTATGAAGACTTTAGACAACGATGTGAACTTGCCTCAAGTGTCAAGATTTGATCGTAAAATAAAGAGACCTAAAAGAATTTAATTTTAGTGACTCTTAAACTTAATTTTTGAGTAGCTATGCAGCTCCTCAAAAGGGGGGAGAATGTTGCGAAAGGAGTGCAAAAAGGCATCTTTTCTTCTCCTCCAATCAAAGAGCAGCAAAACTTACGTCACTGCTGAATGCTCTGTCTTGTCGCGTTTTTTTTCTTACTTGTTTTTGTACTGTGATCGTGTAATGTCATGTGCTTGTGCTCGTGATAATTAAATGCGTTTATGTGTCACTTTGCGTTCATTCTCATTTTTGGTAAATTGTTTAATAGCTAGCGTCCACATGACTTTGGGTAGAACCCATTAGTTTTAATTTTGAAGTTCGTTTTATAAGAAGGTTTCGTTTCATATGAGCTAAAATGAGAAACATTTATGTTAGGTTCAACTGAAGTAGAACATAAATAATGAGTTTTGACTTTTCGTGTCTCGATAATTGTTAAGTACAGATCTTCTTCACATTAGTATCATTTTGGCCAGTTGTCTTTGGTTTGGTAGGGTTTTGAAAACTGTGCCATAAATTCTTTCACTCGAACAGTCTTGATTTTGATTTGATTGTCTCGGATTTCGATGGAATACAATTCTCATAAACATCGCACTTGGTCATATAAACGATCACAAGATATTTGAACAGAAACATGGTGAACTACAGGATCATGTGAAATTGCAGTGTGGGTTCTTGACCCAATCTGAGTATCCTTAAAAAATATCAGGTATCATGACAAACGAATCTTCAACCTTATTAGCGTTTTTGTTGTAAAGGGAACTTCCAATGTTAGTGACCCAATTTTCAATAACAATTTTCATCGCACCTTCCTTCACATAATAAAATTGTCTTGAATGCAATAATAATGCGCTGTAACGTTAAATCTACAATACGATTTTAATCATAAACCGTACAAATCATACCGAAAAACTGTACAAGCCTACGTGGATCACCAGTAATTATTAAACTTGTTCTTTACTTAGTATTTGTGAGATTAATTCACAAAAGGCACATAAAGGTGTATGGTTATTTTTCTTTAGCCCAGAAGCTATTTTTGTACTTATGTGGAATGCAGTATAAGATGTAACGATGCCATAACTGTATCACTTTTTATTTGCAAAGCTGTAAGATCCCATTACACTTCTTCAGACAAAAACTCCATCGTCTTTCTTTCGTTATATTTCTTTCATAATGAGAGCATAAGTGCTCCATTTTCTAACAATCTCTTTCAGAAAAACTCTTAGAAATTTAGGAAACAGAACACGACCATAATTATCTATTTTTCTCCAAGAGCAATCAAAACTTTTAGTCACCGTTTGCATCAATAAATGCTCCATTCAAAGCTTATGGTGGTGTTTTGTATCCGGGAATAATTTTTAAATGGATAAATCTATCTTTTGTTTCCGTATTTAAATGTCATCAAGTCTTTAACGGTCTTATAGGTTTTTCAGCAATCTCACTAATTCCGTCGACATGGCTTTTTGCTTCACCATCCAAAAATTATTTCAAAAAGATGTGTTTGTCGACTAGCGAGAAAGATTCGTTATTGCCAATAGACGATTGAAAACGCTCCCAGAAACTTTAAAATTTTTCTATGTCTCCATAAAATATGTTTATTACAATCGGGGGGAATTTCACTTTCATGTTAGTGTTTGGTATTTGCACAGTAGAAGGTAAATATTCAGAAATTACCTGATCAGATTCTTCTCGGATTTTCTTTTTGGAGAAATTTTTTTTTAGCTCGGCATATAGTCTGTGCATTTTCACATCCAAGTACGCCTTGTTCGTGTTCATCATCCGGAAAAAAATTGTGTATTTATTCGTCGACTTGGCTCAATTCTTTTGTCTTTTCTTTCAAATGTTCTAGTTAATAGCCCATATCGCTACATGGCGGCACTTCATTCACCTTAGTTATCAAACGAGTTACAGCTGAACGCATCGTGGATCTCTTCCTTCTTAAGTTCGCCAGTATATCGTTGGCGCCATACTGGCATAACAAAATAAAATGCCAGAATGTCATTTTACTGGAATGCCAGAATACTGGCATAAAGAAATACATCCAATTCGTAATAAAGTATGAGGCGACATTATTTAATGTAAATAAAAATTATCTGATATCTTTCAATTGGGGGAGTTCACGGCAAAGATATTAAATAAATTAACATTTTAAATAGCGGCGCTATATTCTTTGTGTTCCTTTATTTTTCTTCTGTACACAAATAAAAACTGTAATCACTCACAAGACAATATTTTTTTAAATATCATTATTATAAAAAATAAATAAAATATGTACTATGACGTCAATGTTTTGGATTACTTCATACTGCGTGTGGAATTCAAGCGTGCAACAGAGGGTTTAGTTAGATTCAAAGATTCCATTGAATTATTTAATAAATTTATCTCTATTTTTGATTGCCCACTACAATTTTAAACATTTAAAAAACAAATAATTTTTTTAAGAAGAAACCGTTTCCTACACTAATGTAAAAAAGTTTAAAATTATTTCCGTGGAATTAAAAAACAACAAAACATTGGAGTAAAATTAAAGGGAAATTTATAGTATGAAAGTATTTACAAGTATTACCAAAAAGATGATAATAACAATTAATAGTACTTGTTCCTGATTTATGATTATGAAAGCATGGTGGTTCATGGCGAAGGGTATTATGCAGCTCCCGTTAGGAGAGGAACCACTTGGGCGGAAGACTGACTAAACCTAATGCTTGTTGGTCCGCGGAAGGAATTTTATTTCCCTTCTACCACCTATTAGAAAACCAATAGAGGCATTCTCCGATCCCCTCCACCTGGGGACGCGCCCAGTAATGGTTACAGGCTCCCCCTAGGGAAGCCTGTGTCAATTCCTACAAATAGTTCACAATTTCTACTATTAGTTCACAATTTTATATACATTATTAGATTTTATATTGTAAAAAAATATTAAAAAAATTTCAAAAAATCTGTAAAAGTTTTAAATTTTTATTTTTAATTTGCTTTTAAGTATATCACATTTTTTGTTGCGGTCGTAAATTAAAAAAAATCAATAAATGTTTTTTCTGTTATTAATGCTTTTATTTTAAACACAAGGCTGCATGTAAAATTTAGTTAAATAAATTTGAGTACAAGAAGGCAAACTTAAATATCAGGTAAAAAGTTTTAAAAACGTTTCTTCTGTAATTCGCGTTAAACTCATTAACACGCGAAAATTATAAAGCCACAATTCTTATTAAAGTTTAAAAGTACACATTAGCATTAATTTAAATAATTTTCTATTATTTATAAGAAATGATTTTATATATATGATTTTGTTTGAGAAATTTTTTTCTAAATGTCTTATTACATGAATTTAGCTATTCAGATAAATAAAAAAGTTAATGAAAATCGTTGAATTTTGATGCAGTTTTCAAGTTAAGAGCTAAAATCTTTTTGAAAATATTCAAACATGTTTAATTACTAGAAAATTATAAAAGCAAACTTTGAGCCTTCTTGAATTTAACGTTAGGACGATCTTTTAATTCTGAGGTTATATAACATTTTACCATATTAAACAGGGATCTCAACTTGAGGATTTCATCATATGTATACACACACCATAAGTATTTCTCTATCTTAATAAAGTATTAAGCTCAATTGAATTTTCGGAGATTTAGAAAATAAAACCACAAAGTATTCAAAAATAAATTGGTTGTTATTGTAGGAATTTTGGAGAGACAAGCGGCGAAGATATTCATTTGTTTCATAAGTACCAAGGGAAATACTTTAAACTGTCGGGGAAGGCAAATGAATAACACCTTCCCAACATCTTTATTTAAATATTGTTCTCAAACGGATTTAAATTAAAAATCAGAAGCAATTCAAAACATTTACTTGGGACGCTTATTACTTTTAACTTGTTTCTCTGATAAACATGTAGGGAGTACAAGGACTTTATAAAGCATAAATGAATAGGTTTCTCAAATATATAGAACTTTTGCCACATTTACCTCCACGTTATCTTTATTTTTTTAAACTTATATAACGCTAATTTGACGTTATAATCTGGAAGTTATGGTTTTATCAAGGTTCTGTTTATATATGATTTGATACGATAAATAAGAACATATATATATATATATATATATATATATATATATATATATATATATATATATATATATAGCGTTCACGACACTGTACGCAGAAAATAAAAATGAGACATTTAGATCATGATGCACGTGCGAATATATTCGATATTATTACGAACTAACTCATTAAAAAAAGGAAATGATACCTCATAAAGTGATAATGTATATCCATTACAATCAATATATTATAAACAATACATTCTGATGAAGTTGAAAAACAATGAGTATTTATTAATGTTTCGATATTAGAAAAGACTTGTGACTTATAAATCATCCAGTAAATCCAACTAATTACAAAGAATCTATTTAAAAAGCTTAAACTAATTTTAGAATTAAGGAGAGGAAAAATCTGAGTTTAAGGGAGGGTGGGGGGATAGTTTCCTTAAATTTTACCTACTTATTAGTACAATCTAAATTTTTGCCATTTTGAATAACACAACTAAATGATTCTCATGTCAAACTCTTCTATTGATGGTCTATTTACATTGGCAGTCACATTTTTGAAAACGTTATCTAATTGAAGGATTTAAAGGTTTTTATTGATCATTAGGATGAAGATATTTCTGTTGTAAGGATACACCTAAACCCTTTGGTTGGACAGCGTTTCTCAAACTGTCGGGTGCGCCACCCTAAGGGGGCGTGATAGCCTACATTGGGTGGGGGAATAACGCATCAAAAATTCAAAATAAAATGTTTAAACTTTGTTTTATTTGATTTACCGAAAAAAGAAACAAAACCAAAATACATTTTTGGTCCATTTGCACTGAGATAATAGGTATACTTATAAATGTATCATCAATACTGCACAATGGATTTGATAATTAATTTCTCAATACTTAGTTAAAATTAAAGTTTAATAATTGCTAGTGACTTCCATGGGCTTGTCATATAAAAATTAAGCGATAACTTATCTTGATAAATTTGACGGTTTAATGGTAAATCGTATTGTAGCTTTACGTCATAGTAAAATATTATTGCATTCACTGCATTGTTCTTGTACCGAAGGAGGGTACGATAGAAATTACAGGATTGAAAATCGGGTTGCAAATATGAAAGTTGAAAGCGCTGGGTAAGAGGTTTCACTTGTGATGTGGAAGGCCAGAACAGGTTATTCATGAACCTCAAATTTCAGAGGTCCAGGTTTTGAATTCGTTCTCTTTTCCCGTCACTGAGGGGTTGAATTTCTTGATCAGGTTCAAATCCCCACGCTGGGGATCGTTGCACTCATAAATATTGGGGTGCGTCATCGATTTTCCCCACGCTTCAAAAAAAGTCAACGAACTTTGTGCGTAATTCTGCGCTGGTTCGGATCAATCAGAGGTAATTCAGTGGACAAGGCAAATAGTCCGCCTCTAGAATGTTAGGCGTGAAGAGTCTCATGAACAAAAGAGGATGCAACCCCGATTTGGACAGAGATAGACTGAACAGATCCAGACTTTGAAATTTGGGCTCACGGGACTCCGGCAACCATGTCCTACTCTATCCCACCTCATCTCTCTCAAAGCTAAGTTAAATTTTAATCTTGTTGTGAGTAAATTTTTAGTTACTTAAATATGTTATTCAATAAAATTAATTGTTACCCTCCCTCGGGGAGCCTGTAACCCTAGAGGGGCGCGTCCCCAGGTGGCGGATAGGGGAACGCCTCCATTTGGTTTCCAATGTGGTGCAAATTCCGTGGACCAACAGGTAAGTCCAACCTCCCTGGAGGATATGGCACCTTTTTCCATAGTGCAATATTGGTGATTCAGATAATGTTACGCGTTCCGGGGTAGCCGACGCGCCACGGGTTGATCGGGCCCATGGCGAAATACTACGAGGACCTAAACATTTTGCAGTTGAATATTAATGGTACCCAGGGAAATACAGTCCTCAGCGTAAATAAAGGTTCATATTGCGTATCTAGAGACCAAAAGCTTAATGACTAAAAATCCAGGCTTTACTACTTTGAAAAGACAGAAAAAGACCGAGGCAGGTGGCATTGCTTTCCTTGTTAAATCAGCAGACATAAAATTTAGAGAAATCAAAATGCTACCAACTACAGATTACGATGAGAACATCTGCGGGTAGTACAATCAGCTGCACTCCTACCGCGGCAGGAAGTAACGAAAATCATTTATACCTCTCCGTCCAGACAACTCATCAGCATCTTAGATCTCCCTTAACACGCTTTTGGACGTAAAATCGGATTTCACAAAGTGCTTTTTGCGGAGACCTTAATGCCAAGAGCCCATCTTGCAGGGGTCCAGGACTCCTAGACTTGAAAGGCTCACAGATTGAAGACCTGCTCTGTGACAAACGATCTCTCCATACTAAATGACCAGAGAAGTACCTACCTCTCCAAAACCAGCGGCACAACATCAGCCCTTGACATCGGCCATTAACCGCCAAACAGCTAGGTCAAGCGAGCATGGAAGAATTCTAAAAAAGATTGCTATTAGCGATCCTTTCCCTATCCTTACTGATCAATCAAAAGAGTTGATGGCACCATCCCAAAGCAAAGATCACATGGAACTTTGGAAGATAAACAGATGGAAGAATTCACCTCTGAACTTGGTTGCTCTGCTCACCTTTCTTCGCCAGCACACCCTCGAAGCGAGAGACTTACGGTCGCCCGGCCGCATGTTGCTGCTGCCGCAAGCGATTTCTGTCCCTAGGGTCTAAAGAGGAAAGTGACTGGGTCCCGTTGGGAAAAGCCTACCAACATAGAGAGGCTTAATTAACGAGCGTGATGCAGGCTCTAGTACAGAACTGAAGCCGGAAGAATACGGAAGCAAACGAGACATCAAGATTCACGAGCCTTTGTCACGAGAAGTTGAAGAGATTTGCCTCACTCCTGACGTAAAAATGGATTTGAATTCTGGGAAACTTTAGATCCCCAAAAAAAATATCTCAGCATTGGAAAGAATCCTCAAAACTCTTACCCAATGATCAGCCTCAACACACCAAAAGCAGACATTCATACTAATATCAGCTCAATCTCTGGAAGAGATGCGGCCACAAATCAGGAAACTGGCTTCACACTGCTAGCAAAGCACTATAGTAAGCAAAAGCAAGTTAGCCTTTCAGCATAGTGACGGGAAACTGCTGCGTGAGGAAAAAACATAAAGATATATTATACGTAATATCTTACTATTGCAGCTCTTAAGCTGGAAGAACTGAAAGAAAATGCGTATGAAAATGAATCGGCAAACTTAGGCCCGGATTATTTTTGGCCGCATGGTCCAACACTGGAAATCTTGCAAAAAGAACTATTGGAAATTCATGGGCTACTGGCCAAAATCTGGAAACTTTCCACCAGTCATTTCAATTTTGAAACCAAACAAGAATGCTTCAGAGTGCAAAAACTATAGGCCAATTTCCCTCACCAGCACCCTCTGCAAGCTCATGGAACGGATTATCCACCGTAGGCTTATGAACTGGCTCATCGAAAAAAAAAGTTTAATTTCTATCAAACAGCAACCCATCATAGTACTACCGACCAGCTCTTTTACCCTGAACCAGTCGATAATTGATGGTTTCAAGAAAAGCCTCACAAGAAACTTTAGCAGTATTTTTTGGACATCTCCAGCTGGCATTTGATAGAGTTTGGCGTCAAAAACTGGTCCATACTACTAAGGCACCGGAATTAATGGCAAAGCGTTATTATGGATAAATGATTTTCTCAGAGGAAAATTTTTCCGTTAGATTTAACGGGGCACTTTCAGAATCTCTCGCAGAATGTGGGCTGAGTTCCTCAAGGGGCTGTCTTAAGCCCTTGCTCTTTCTCATCTTTATGAACACCATCCACCATCATATTCACCCAGACACAAATATCGCCTGCTACGCTGATGATATTGCTATAAGCACTCACACAATGACATTACAGAATCGGAAAAGGCCCAAACACAACACTGAAAGGTATTGCTGAATGGGCAGAGAATCTTAAATTAACCATCAACGCAGACAAAACAAACTACCGCATCTTCTCTACCGATAGACGAGCGACACAGAAGCAGTTTTAATGCTAATATCAAAATACAGAACTCAAAATCAAAAAGTCGACCTTCCCACCTATCTTGGAGTAACCTTAGATCCTGAACTCCGCTTTTCAAAGCACATCGAACAAACTACCAACAAAGCTCTTGGAAAACTGAATATTCTTCGAAAGCTATGCGGAACTTCTTGGGGCTCAAGACCTCAAACCTAAAGCACTTTCTGCACTGTTATCAGACCGGTTTTAGAATATGCGACCCCAATTTGACTCCGGCCTCTATTTCTGTTAAGCGGAAACTTGATTCTAGGCCGTAAACACAGAGCTGCCAAAATTATTATTGGAGCAGTGTCATCAACCAATAATGAAAAGGCCGAACAAGAATGCAGCTTGCCTCCGCTAGAAAGCAGGCGCAAACTTGCCACTATCAAGTTCACTAATAAACTACGCTCATATGGTTTGGACCATATCTCTAGAAGAGAGTTTCGATAAAATGGAAGCATTCTACAAGGCTCAAAGATCTTCGACTCTCCAACTTGATAGTGAATTCAGAAAAGAACTCAATTTGGATCATTCCTCCTTAGAGTTCCTTCAGGGAGCCCCCTCATTCCAAAAAAACCCACCACAAAGAATACTTGTTTTCGAATTGAATTGCTGCAGCCATGTTCCAAAAAGGAAGACCCGTAACTCTCAGACAAAAAGGACTGGAAACGATAGCAATACTCTTCAAGATAACTTTTGCAATCGCCTACACTGATGGTTTCAGACAGATCCCCTCAGCAATGGAGGTGCCGGAATCATCTTACTCCTCCCAGATGGTAATAACTACAAATTTCAAGTGTGGGCATAATACCTTTCCAAACTTCACAAGTGAACTCATTGGCAGAAATTAGAGACTTTTATTATATCAACAAAACCCATGTTATTGGATTCTACAGAAGGATTTAGTAATCTTCTCAGATTCTAAATCCGCTATAGAAGCCATAAAGAAATTGAGAGACTAACATCTCCTGTGATATTATTACCCTTCTAGAACAGCTGCCCAAAAGAAAATCCTGTCTCCTGCAATGGATGCCCGCACATGTCAACATTGAGGGTAATGAATGTGCAGATAGCCTCGCCAAAGAAGCTAGAGACATCGAACATAAGTGCACCACCATCACACTTGATGATGCTAATGCAGTAGCCAAACATAGAATTATGAATCCCACACTTTAAAAACCCCTAGTTACGGAATTCGACTGTCCCCGAATTATAACATCCACAATTGCCAGATTGAGAACTGAACAATCTTAAGGGCACGAAGATTCACCCAGACAAGACAAAGATCTATATGTTCAATGCAAACTGCCCAGATCTTTCAACTGACGCCCAATCACATCTTGAATGCCCAACCGTCGCAACAAAGTTACTAAAATGGGAATGGTCCCTCTGAGGGACTCTTTGTGGGAACTCCTATACAGTTCCGATGCCCCAGAATAGCAGAGGCAGTGATCAAGACTTTCGACGGAATCTAGTATATCTACACATTTATCTATGGACACGAGAACAACAACAACAATTGTTACCACTATACGATCGGACCGTTAATTTAGTGTAAGGTTAATTTGTCACGAACTTAACTATTTATAACCCAAGTTTCATGATTGCGATGTTTACTTAAGAACCTGGAAAGTTAAGAAATTAGTAATTTTGGTTAAAGAAATAAAATTAATTAAATAAGTTATCATCAGCGTCGCATCACATTGGTAAACAAACCCGGGATCTTATGTAATGTAATTTTTAAAGTACTCATTGTAAAACATCTGCCGAGGCAGCGAGTACTATCCCGTCTGCATTTAACAAATGATTCCACGCTTGAACAAAACAGTTTGGTAAAAATTTTGATACCTAGACAATACGTCAGAAGTAACGTATTCTATTTAACTGGTAACATACATGTAGTAAGGGTAAATCAAGAATGTAACTTTTAGTATTAAGAACACAAGTAATTGATAGAGTAATATTTTTATAAAATTTTACTACGACTGTTTAATTCTGTCAAATGATAAAATACAAAAAGGATATATACTATTATTTAATATATTTAAAACATTACTTCAAAATAACATATTGTGCAGTTTTATTTGAAGTTTAATCTTTATTATCTATGAAGAAACACCTTTTTAAATTTTTTCTTCTTTCATGGAAGTATTTGCCGTTCTGACGAAGCAGCCTAATAGAAAATTCTTTCATGGTTACCAACATTCTTTAAACATTTCCATGGTTATTTCATGGATTAGAATATGATTCCCCATGAAATATGTTTCTAATACCAAAAGATGCAGGTATCATAAATAATTATATTCTCTTTGTTAAATAATTGTACCTTTTAATTATTTTTTAACATGATTTTCCACGAATTTTGGTTTCACTTCAAGAATAATAGCATTTTCTCTTAAAAATATCTTCTATGATTATAATTAATATTTCTTTTATGCTTACATTTCGTATTATTCGAAAAAAAAAAGTTTACTCATGATATTTATTCATAAAACAGAGTTTACTGTAAAATAAATTTGATTGGTCCAACGATGTTTTTTTGTGTATTAGTTATGAGTAGCATTACCAAATTTAAAATGTCAAGTGTTCATATTTGATAAATATATGGCGTATTTATCACAGAACTTTAATATAATGTGACAATTATGATGTTGTACACAAATAATACTGCAAAATATAAATATTATTTTCCTTTGTCTATTTTATAAGAAATAGTCTCAAAGTCTTTTGAATTCAACGTGATTCTTTATATAATTGAAAAACCGTGAGTTAGAAATTTCTTGAGAGTTTTTAGTAACACATTTCTAAAAAATTAATCTTCTTCATCACAATTGTCTTTTATAATTTCACTAGCATTATTTTTTAACAATAAATGTCTCCTTATATCAAAGTATTATGCGTAGAAAATATTTTTTTATTTCAAATGACAGATTATGAACAGTTATTAAAACAGAATTCATCAATATACCTAGGACATTCACCGAAAGCAAGTATCTCTTTTTGGTATCCCATATAGGCGGATACCAATCACCGGAGGTAATTTTGACGCCCAGTTTCCTCCCTAGAGGGAAACACCTGAGCTCTGACAATGCGAACCTGTACTAGGATTTTATTTTGCCTCGAGCACCCATCTAGGGATCTTTTAAATGCCTTATAATCATACGACGTGGCCACTGTCGATTATCTGCATCATGAAAATCCATCGACTTTGGACGGGGTCGAACCCACAACCTTGGGTACAAAAGGCCAGCGATAAACCAACCACGCCACCAAGCCGACTGCGTAGAAAATATAGTCTGTGCAGTCGACTGGGTGGCGTGGTTGGTTTGTTTCAAAATTTATCTTTTAAAAACATTAAGAAAGAATATATGGTACTTAAAAAAATCAGATTTGCGTGTGTGTGTATTCTTTAAATAGAGTCGCAGAGTAGCATCTCATAAAAAGTTTCATTTAATACTTATTTTCGGAGATAAATTTTTTAAATATTGGTCTTCTTTCATATCCTTCTAATATGAATCTGATTAGATCCACGGGGTTGCTTTCAAGCACTACATTGAGTCTTTTGAACAGTTTGTAATGCTTTAAGAAAGCACCACTGAGCAGATGGTGAGACGTAGTTTCACACGTATTACACTCTGCAGAAACATTTGTAATGGTTGAGTTAGTAAGATTGAATTAATTTTCTCATTGAAAAATATTTTAAACACACTAGAAATTAGCTATATTTTTTAAAGAAAAATTTCGAAACAAAGTTCCAGTAGTATTTTAAACGGATAAATTTTGAGATCAACTCTAATTTAGAAAATAATGAATAACATTTTCTCATAGCTTATAAAAGTCATAATATAGCTCTGCTTTCAGTTTTTCTGTGAAAACAATATATATTCCACAAAGCCATTTTTTAATAAAATATTGATCTCTTTTAGACTAGCAATTATGGGCGGTCGGAAACCTCTATACCGACAATGTTAAATTGGCTGTTTTCGAGGTATTTTCTCAAAATCTGTTATATGTACATGCTTGAAATTTTTCATATAATTAAAATACACATTTCTCATTATACCTCAAATGATTTTTAGCTAATTTTGAATTTTTTTCATAATTTATAAAATATTTTATCAAACGTTTACGTTAACCCGTTTTTCACATAAAAAAAATTTGTAAAAATAAATTTTGGGGTTTTACAAAAAGCTGATTTTAGTATATATTAGCCATCATTATAAATATATCATAAAATTTACATAACCTGTGAACATTAGTTTCTAAGAAAAGGAACATCGAACATCAAAAATTGACATTTTGAGAAAATTGATTTTTAACGTATAATTACTTTTTAATTAAAACATTTCCAGCTCCATATTTTAAATCATCAGCATTTTTTAGTAGCTCATCATCTTCTTTCTTCCTTTTAAGTCTTTTTTCCCAACTTCCTTTGTTTTTGTAAACAATAGTATTTTGCTCAAAATAGACTCTGTTTGTCCATCGCCTGTACCGTCATCACCAGGCTCAATACACATTTTTCTCAAAATTTCTAGTTTTGATACATTCCCCATATATTAAATGAGGAACTTGCATCATATGTACCCAGTGACAAAACTTCTAATTGTACAAATGTTTTCTCTTCGGTACACGAGACCATATTACATTATTTACATCTTTCGTTAGATTTTGCGTACCTCCCATGTAAACACTTTTTAGCAATTCTGATTAGCAATCCCTAAAACAGGTCGCATGGCCTCCACAACATCCAGGTAAACTATTTTTGCATTTGGTCTCCCAAGCAATTCTGCTTTTTAAAATTTGCATCACGTATCTGAATCAGAGGGACAAAATCCTGAGGTTTTTCATCGGTTGATAGCTTGTGTAAAAAATATATTCATATGGCTTGTTGCATGTCCTTCACGCTAGACAAATTTCTTACGGATAGCTAGACCATAATATGCTTGCAGACGGTCGATTTCTGCCTCTGTCAATCTATTTCTTCCGCATAAAGGCTTTCCGTCAGAAAGTTTTTTGACCTCTCATCTTAGTTTTCAAGCGTCGAAGACGTATTCCCCATGCTTTTCATAACATGACCTATGCATTCTAATTTCTCGACAGGCAAATGGTCACCATATTTGTTCTCGACAATAGAAGTAAATGCTTTGGAGTCCCCATCTCCCTAAATATTTTGTGTACCGAACATTGTAGAGACTGGGAACACTGAAAATGGATAGAGTATCCAGCTACTTCCATTTTACCGCTGTAGCCTTCAGAGAATTTCTCTTGCCAATTTTGAAGATGCTTGGTTTTGTTCAGGACAAATACAATGTTTGGAAAAACTCGACATCTATAACTTTGCCGGTATCAACACTTGTGTCTGTCACCAAGCCATTCTTCGAAGAAAAACACGCTTCTGCCAGCTACCATCAACAGCAACAGCAAGGTCCTTTTCCATCATTTTCATCAACGGCTTCACGAACAGTTTCTGCCATACTGTGTTCACAGGTTTCTCTTGTTGCCTGTAGTAAAATGTGGTTGTGCCTTTGAGAATTTTGTGGGTGGCGGGGAAGATTCATGATACCGCAAAACATCCTAGCAGACTCAGCACCTTTACCTATGAATCGCATAGCATACACTAGCCGGAATTATTCAGTTCGTAATTCTCAGAACTATCGCATTTCTTGGAGTTAAAAGTATAGTTATATTTTTACAAGAAGGACATTTAAGTGAAACTTCACAGCTTCACCTGAGTTACTTTACTGAGGGCCGCCTGAGTCCTGTTTTTCACACTTTATGCACATTTTACAGCTTCAAAAACACAAAGCTGAGGTGGTTAATGTCCACAATAACATTTCTGTAACCAGAAAAGCCTCATCCGAATATGAAAGATATCCATGTTTACAATTTTCATTTCACTGGCAGATGGTTCAGTTTCCATTAGTACAGAGCTTTGCACCATCAGCAATAATTCTTTTCATCAGCAGAGTTCTTTGGAACAGTAGAATTGCTTTCACCACAACCACTATTACTTTTATTACATCTTCCTTTATTAAAAACTCCTCTTCGTTTCTTAAATACTTTAGTCGATGCTCTAGGCATGTAAAGTCGATATATTATAGCAATTTTTTGAAAGTTTAAGCTTAATAATGTTAAAAGATCACTTGCGAGGTTCAAAGAATTATAACGCAGGTTTCAGAAATTAATAAATAAATACTTTGATTGATAAGTTAAAAGCTACAGGAGTGAGTAGCAGTAAGTG